>CM075332.1:25892287-26492287 GCA_037788925.1 Mytilus galloprovincialis
TGGCTTAAGTCTTACCTTGACAAAAACACAAAACTTAGAGCGGTATCTAAAACAGAGTCTGCAAAGGATTTTTTCTTAAATTGATGAACAATTCCGTGTTTGGAGAACGATAGAAACTATTCGTAAACGTGTAGATGTAAAACAAGGTACCTCAGAAAAACAAGCATACAAGATAAGTTTGACACGTCTAAATATGAAGCAAATAATCAGTTAGGGGTGAACGAAAAAATCATTGGTAAGTTTAAAGATGAATGTAATGTTAAGTATATGACTGAGTTTGTAGGTCTTCGAGCTTAAATGTACTCTTATCAGATGGAAGATGGTAAGGATACAAAGTATAGCTCTTTCAGCGAATGATGACAAACGGTACATCTTACCCGATGGCAGCAGTTCCCTGGCACATGGACATTAAAAAATTGAAAAAAAATACATTAATGACATGTGGAAGTAGAAGTAACAATGCCTACCACTTTTTTGATGATTTAATGCTAAGTAAACTTTAAACTTTCACGTCAAACGATTCGTGAGAATAGTAACTTCATCTGCTTATTTTCACAAGATGCTAAAAATCTTGAACACATTCATCTCGATCATTGCTTAGATATCACATTTGAGGAGTTTAAGACATTGTGCAATCACTGTTGAGAAAGGCCTTACGGATTTGTAACCCAGCATATGCTGAAGAGACATTAATTGTCGAAATTCGGATATGGTGTAAAAAAAATTAGCGCCTCATTTGTGGTTTACCAACTTTGCCGCAAGTTTATTGTTTTCTGTTTGGTATTAAATTAATATAAGATCAATTTTGTTACATCGTGTGATCAATTTATTTGGCAATCGTTAATGGCAGTCAGCAGGGTTTAAGAACATCATTTGTTCGACCTGTTAGTCAAAAGCGTTTTGTTAAAATATACTTTTTCACTCTTTTGGTCTTTTGGAAAATGTAGGTTGTGCTGTATTCAAACCCTTCTACAATGAAATTTGTTTAACATGCATACCTATAAAAATTGCGGTTTTTATCCAACGCAATCATATGCGTGTATAATGTGAAGTGTACAATTTATATTCAAATTCAGTCCCAGAATTGAATTAAAATAACAATTTCACGAAGAATACGTTTTATCCCGTGAGGATTTAAAGTAATATTATCTTTGCGTCAGGACTATGTATCCAATAGTTGCTTTGAAGTATAAAAAAGCCTCAAATTTTAAATTAAAAAAAAATCATCCGATGTTAGTTTTTTAATAGTTTTTTTTTATAATCTTGGTACTATACAAATCTCTTAAAAAACAATCATTGGTACAATGTCAATCTCAGCATTTGTAATTATATAAAATTAGCGATTTGTTTACTTCTTACATACTGAACAAGCATCCTTATTCTGTTTTTTTGTCTCTTTTAGTTCATGTGTTTCCCTCAGTTTTGGTTTGTGACCTGGATTTGCACATTTTTGTTTAAACAATTTATGACTAATGGACAGCGGTATTCTACTTTTTCTTTTATTAAGCGTATAACTTGAACAACAATATTTTTTTTCATTCAAGGAATAAGAAGAATTTATACCAAATTGAACTTTCATTTATTCAAGTTTGTCTTCATGGTCTTATTTAATACCTATTATCAATGATTATGTAAATAATTGAAACATTAGCGTGTTTCATTTTTTTAAATTAAATTAGTAATAACTCGTTAAACAAAGGTATTTAAAGACTGAATATCAATTTTAACTGGGTAAATATCTTTAATTGTTTTTACATAGGTGGTAAAGGTAACGTTTTTTCCTGTACTGTAGCTCAGTCCATATCGTAAACTTGGATATGTATGATAGCTCGTTTCGAAGCTGGGATATATTCACATATGTGGTTAAATTTTCGGGGTCCGAAGTGAGATTACTTTTCCTGTAAATTAACATACCCCGAAAATGCTTTCGTGGTGCGGCTCCTTGTGGTAAAATATCCTCTTTTTAACACAATAAGTTCTTTGAAAATTTAATACTTTGAACACATTTAATAGCTCCATAGTTTTTACACATTTATTCTATGTTCCTCTACTTTCCTTATCACCACAAATGATTAAGCTCAGTCATTTGTAAAAAATAAAAACATGTCCCATATCACAACATAGAGATTTTTTCTTTACACGTGACTTTTGAGTTCCTCATTTCGAGGCGCATTAGGGATGTTGTCCCAACTAAGTGATTATAACTAGTTCTTCATTTCTTATGGGAATTCGTATTCGTTTTAAAACTATTGTAATATGTACTTATGTATTTTTATGGTCAGCAAGATTTTTTCCGTACACGTTGATATGAGCTAGACATGTAGGTCTAAGTGAGACAGCTAAATATGCTGATTGTGAGGTCAAAGTGATTTCCTTTTCAAACACATTTTCATAAATATTTACCTGTATTTTAAGAGTACATACATTTGAGTACAAACTTTGTTATTTACCATAACGATTAGCTATATGACAACACTTTTCGTGTTAATTTCGACTGGAAATTTCAGTGAATTTCCTTTGTTTTTAAATGAAATCCCTTCTTTTTTCAAAATTACGCATTAAGCAATATGTGTATGAACTTATGAATTTGATAAAAGAAAATGCTGGGTCGAAGTCATTAAGAAAACTTACGACACACATTAACACAATTGTCAATGTACAGGCTTCTGTTATACACAGTCACATATGCACCTATGTGATATATCAGCCAGTGCTCAAAATCTCTGATTAGAGCTAATTTATCCTTGTTTTTGACCAAAAAGTTAATAATATGATATACTAGTGTTGCTTATACTTTCAACCTTTTAAATTTTTAGTGTAAAATGAAAATGTTAGGTCTTTGAAAGTAAATCTTCCTCTTCATTGAAGTGACGTTTGGTGTGGATTAAAAGAAATTTTCAAAGAATGGCTAGTTTAAGTGACATTTCGTTTTGTGTTCTATTATCTGTTGGTCTTTTAAGCCATGGTCACTTTATTTTCGACTTATGATTTAAAATGTCTCTATGCTATCATCCGCCTCTCTTTTCCCGCTACATGTTTATAAAATACTTTAATACATCAGTCTGTGAACCCCCTTTTTTTTATATCAAAACCAGACATGGTAAGAAAATACATAATCAATACACCATCACAAACACACTTACATTATGATAATCGTGTCATGGTTAGAAAATACACAACATAACACCATAACAACTGAATCCCAACTTAATGTTGTTCTTTAAAAAAATTGTATGTGATAAGATATAAACGTCTCTAAAAATTCATCACTTTTTGTAACGTTGATACATTCGTTTGACGCACAGTTTAAATCCGCTTGTCCTGGTGCATTGTCGTATTTTCATGTGATGTGTTTGTTGATATTCGGTGGTTTACATGCATTAAAATACTATTTTTTTCATGTATTTCTCTGTCCTGAATGTGGTTGTGTTTATTTAATTTCGTATTCCAGTCACGTAAAGTTGCCATGTTAGCGGTATTTGTACATTGGATTACCAAGTTATAAAACCAGGTAAAACTCACCATTTCTCTTAAAGTACAACGTCAAGAACATGGCAGTTGTTATGAAAAATAAATTGTTTCAGTGTATGTTGGCCTTTGTTATGGTTGCAGTTCAATATATCTGTTGTGCCGTTGATTTCCTTTCATAGTAAAAGTGTTTTCCTCGGTTGCGGTATGTGACCCGGAAATGTTTTCGATAAAATAATGACTGACCATTGAACAGCCAAATGACATGCTAAAATCATTTTTCTTACTTCGAAGTTGGTCATAGATAACATTTGAAGAGAAAATAACATGAATTAGACGTTGACATTCGTGATGATATAATATAATTGGAATGAAAATAAAGTTGGCAACAAACACATTCTAGCAAATTTACATAAGGTCATCAAGATAAGTTTGGGTTGTCTTAGTTTTGATTGCCTTACACATACATATTTTGTATATTAAACAAAACATATACTTTACCACTGTAAAAGTCTCTGTTCTATATATTTGTCTAACCCTATAAATATATTTAGCGTGAGTTGCTTTTTGTTTCAAAGTACAACGACTTTCAAAATAGTCCAAGAGAAATATCAGCAACGCTTTTATTTGTTTTTATGCATCGTTTGACTCTCTTTTATGTTGAATCATTGGATAACAATAATTGTTAATTGTATAAAAAATTTACTTAACCACTGATTTATATATATATAAGATGATCTAGAGTTATTGACTTCTACTTCTATTTGTTCTCTGGAGGAGAGTTGTCCTATTTATAATCATAACATTCTTATTTCTTTTTCATTACATTACACATCAGATTATATCATACTGTTCAATAAGATATAATTTATGAGTTTGACTCAGGTATAAAACATGCCTTTTGTCCCTCAGGTATAAAACATCCCTTTTGTCCCTCAGGTATAAAACATCCCTTTTGTCCCTCAGGTATAAAACATCCCTTTTGTCCCTCGGGTATAAAACATCCCTTTTGTCCCTCAGGTATAAAACATCCCTTTTGTAATTGTTTAGTTTGACTGTCCCTCAGGTAGAAAACACCCCTTTGTCATTGTTTAGTTTAAATATAATCAACATATTAAACACCAGAAATTGTCTCATAAACTGTAAAAAAATCTTTCAAAAGATATTCTTTAAAATTCATATTACTTACTGAAATATATACAAAAAATTATATCTACTACAAATTCAATTCGAACATCGAGAAATGCCAAAATAGACAGTCACTTCTCGTTATTTGTTTAACCACTATAATATGAAGATTGTATTTTTTTTTTATTTACTAAAGGAATCTTATCATACTATAGATATTCTTCGAAAGGAAAATACAGTTCGCTACAAATTGTCTCGGCGACAAGAATTTTTAAAACTCATGATCTTTGACTGTCTCTTTGTTATATTTATATCCTCTTTCACTTTTAGTTATGTCGGCCAATTTTATCAGAATATAAGGTTTGAAGACACATGTTAAAATGAGTTACTGAATGGGTGGTTAAGTTTGGTTAAATATGACCAATTTCAGAAGAGAACTTTCTGTTTGAAAATACACCGACTAATAATTTGTATGTGATATGTTTTGATTATAAGTAATGAGGTGTATCATTGGATCTTTATGAGAGAGGTCAAACTTATATTTTTTTCATAAACATATAACGTACGAATTATAACCAATTGGACGATATCTGAGTAATCTCTCACTCCCAAAAAATAAAAACGAAACCTTCTTAACACGAAACGGAAATTGCAAAATACCGAAGGAACATATAGACTCGAGAATAAACTGACAACGCCACTACGAATCATTATATGTGCGTCAAATGAGCAGTCGTGCATATTTCAGAACATAAATATTGTCTTTATGCTAACATATTATATAGTTTTCCCCTTACAAAATTTTATCAAAAATTAATTAATTCAAGGTTATCTCTAAGGTAGTATTTTATATTACCAAAACGATGAATTAATGTTTTAATATCAAATTATATATGTTGATCCTGGTATCTCTGATGGGTAAATTTATATACAAAGTTTTTTGTCAGACAATGCAATGAAAAGTAGTGAAACAATCGAAACCATCTAAATTGCATTGAGTTCAACACCTAATACTTTTTTGGGACGATATCGGCTTAAGCAGGATGGATTATAAGTGATTTCTATATGATAAAGACATAATCCTGCAATCATGGCATGCCAGTAATTGCTAGTAGTCTTTTGTACTTTTGTCCTTCACAGTAGACTGATAAAAGGCTTATAAGATTATCGATATTTTAAAGGATTTCAATGCTTAAGCTATTTTTTGTGTTAGCGTATACCAAAAAAGAAATAATAGATCTTTCGAGGATAATATAGTCAACGATATGTTTTTATTGATAAACCTTTCTGACTGCTTTGTATCACAGAATGTGCGTTTTTATGAAAACCTAAATTAAGGGACACAAGCGGTTTCATTACAATTGCAAATATGATGTTAAAAGTCTCATTAAATTATGATATTTACTCAAATAAATGTACAGTTTTCTGTTGTAAAATGTGTCATTAAACAAGACAAACTAAGCACATAATTGTTCCGTTTAAAAATTTTGTATAGAATGATCAGTTCGAATTGTTTGTCTTCTCAATTACCTGCATCCCTGACACTAGCTCACATTTGTTGGTGTGTTGATTGATGTTGACTCCAAGACAATTACTATCCGGTGAACAATTTGATAAACAGCTCATTCTACTAGGTTGTGTTGACGTTGAAAATCAGTTCATGTTACCGTAGGTACCAAGGACACCACAATATCGTCCAATAAAGAAGGCTTAAAGAGAAAACAAATATTCTTTAGATATGATGAGCGTAATTTATGGTATTACTTATGTTTACAATTCATACTTTATTTTATAATACTCCACGTTAAAATGCCTTAATGTGATTGGTTATTACGAGGGTGGTTATATACTGTATCACATGGCTGAGTGGTTGACATTTTTTTTATTTAAACCTTTCGTCCAGACCAATTAAAAATTGATAATTTAAAGGACAATGAATTGAATTTACATCAAATTATTGAAGACAATGCTTAAATATAAATTCTACATTTTAGCTCAGATTCCATTTTTTGACGGTCAAAATAAAAAAATTAAATCCTCTTGCTTTACTTCTGTTGATTTTTCTAATACCCGCAACTTTGTCATGTACGTGACGTCATAGAAAATACTTTTAATTAAATTTCACCTGTATAAGACAATAATGATAGGACATTCAGCATGTTCAGTATAATAAGTTAAATAACACATAGCTGAGAGGGTGATAGAGCAGATTGGTACCCCTCGAAAAAGCATTGTCAACCTTGACTTCGCCGCACATTCAATGAGCAATGATTAAGGATTGACTATAATATGTTTCTGTCTATGAAAAAATAATATAAAAACATTGCTACACACTGAATAACGCGCGTAGCGGGTTTTTTAACAGTGTGCACTACATTTTTTATGCTATTTCGAATAGACAGAAAAAATAATAGTCATTTCTTATAATTCAATTCTAAATTCCATTTTAAACCGTAGAAAACCAAGAAAAAACGTTGATGACGTCACGGTCACATGACTACATTATGTCTATGGGCTGATAATAAAATATCGTCAGCCTAAGTCAGAAGATGCATTACATCCAAAATTAAATAATACTTGTTAAAACAAAATAAAAGTTTGTTGACTATTGAATTGTAAAACCATGAAAATAAATATGATTAAATAGACTGTCGAATGTGAGCACTGGAATTACCGTATATGCATAGTCTATCTTTTTATCCATCTGAGTCATTGTTAAAGTCATGTTCAGAATTGAAACATGTAACAGATTAAAATGTTGTAAATGGGTTGTATATGAAACGACGAGCTTCAACTTATCATGTCAGTGATTTTACAGTCCACAATTTAAACAAACATGGCTGCGTTTGAATAGCTAAACGTACAACTTCATCGCATCACTATCGTGCCGGCAGAATCTTGGTTATAATATATTTTATGACTACGTATGCTCCTTTATTGCGGATATATAAATTTAAGTACCTGCCTTGACGCAGTATGTATATATATTGAGTATAACTTCATATTATCATAATAAAACTTTATTGTTGCATTTGGTGATTTAGATCAAGATCTGTTTATCGGATGGGTTTGAGATCGAGCTATTGATTTGTACGATAAATATCGTATACTGCCTGTGTAAAACATGATGAAAAACTAAACAGAGAAATCACTACAAAAAAAAGTAAAAAGATAAAAGATACGAAATAAAACATGTCCTGGTAAAACTATCAACAATATACATATACGAAATCTCATTACTTCATGGAAAATAAATCATAACACCTTTAATATGTCGTTCTTATATGGAAATAAATTCCTTACATTAATACAACTGTCTTTTGAAGATCGAAACAAACCAATCCGGTATACTTTAGACGTTTGACCTTTAACCTACTAGTAATGGATTCAAATTTGAATACTGTAACACATTTAAACAAAATAGATTGTACAAGGTTGTCATTTCTGTGCTTACATTTAGTCAAAGAAGTTAATATAGATCTCATTAATTTAATGTTAAATTAGTTCACTTACACGGATATTCTATAGTCCATAGTCCGTCTGTCCCCCCAAGCAGTCATCACTCCTATTCCGTTTATAGGTATTGGATTGGGATCTGTCCAGGTTATTACCGTTTCTTTTCCGACATTGGTTTCTTTAAAAACGGTTATGTCTCCGTTGGTTGTCCATATCACAAACAGCGTTGTTCTTTCTGTGCAGGTTAATATGTCAGGTGTAAAATCAGAAATTTTGTTACAAGCATTATATTTCCAACGAAAAAGTGACTTTTTATTATCTTTTGCACCTATGCAAATTTCATAAAATATTTGAGACGGCAGGTCCTTGGCAGCAGATAAGAGAATAGAGGAGGTGTCACAAGCTTCCACGCCGATCCTGAACTGATTTTATGAAGGTAAAATACCGTAGTCGGATAATCGTTTGTAATAGTTAAATACATCCGGTGCATCGGCATCGACATTTCCACTGTTCAAAGTTTTTATCCATATTTCATCGAACCAAGTTCCTATAGCAAAAACATAAATAGTTGAGTAAATAAAAATGTGAAATTATGAATACGAATGAAAATAACTGTTTATTTTGATTCTGATATATCATAAACCATAAATTAATACTGATCTGACTCAATAATCCTTGCATTCCATCTGAAGCCAGTGCCAAAAACAATAATTTGTAATGTAATTATCTTGTTATTTAGGATTGAAAAAAACAATTTGAGTTCAATATGTTGTGATAATTTATAACTAGATTATTTTGGCCGGGGAAAAATGTTCCTATTCAAATAATCTCTTTTATGCAGTCTCCGCACTTTTTATCGATCGATTAATTTTATCACTTACCTCACAGCTAGCGTTCTAGCTTGTCAATTTGTTCCCTAACCTTAACGCAGGAAATGTATATATCACAAGCAGTCTACAGCTTTTATCTAATACTCATCTTGTGAAAAAAAGACTTACCACAATGAACATAAACCATAGCTAATAAGATAACGGTAAAGCTAACCATGTCGAGCTGCACAGTAATGGTTTGTAAATCTTATCTTCTCAAATAATTGTATTTATACAACGACAAATGATTGAAGCTCATGACGTAGAAAGAGTACACACAGAAAAATCTATGAACAAACACAAGCCTGATTTTCCTATAAGACCGATGGCATTGCTATTATTGGATATTGTATAACATTTGTTTGTCATATATTTAGTACATGTTTTCCAATATTTGAAAAAAACAAAAGATAACGTACAACAAAGGTTTTATATTGAAACAGAGATTTAATTCTGTTTCTTTCCGTAATCTGTCTATTAAATCTCTAAATATTCAATATTTAATTTAAAAAAAGCCATGTAATTATATTTTATCCAAATGCAAAATTATTTTTTAATTCAATATCGATGAATGTTTGCTTCAAGCTTTGTGAGTGCGTACGTTGATATTTACCTTGTTTTTATTTCTGAAAGGATCAGATGTAAGTCTTTTTCTATTATATATTACAGGGAATAGAGCAAAGTCACAAATGGGATTTGCAATGAGAATAAATTAAGAACAACGATTGAGTCGACATTTAATACTAAAATGGCAATTACTTGTCATGAAATTAAAATTAAAAAATCAAGATCTAGATATAGGTCTATGTGCACGTGTTGAATGCTTAGAATACCAACTGGTAGTTTACTTCGTTCTAATAATATGTTAGCCATTCTAATGTGAATCGTAGGATCAGCTTTAAATGGCGGATTTTAACATGGCTTAATGTATATTTCTGGATTGACAACATTTGGGTTATGTTTGCAGTAATTGTTTATGATTGACTGACACCCAACTGTGCCCTGCTTTATTTAAATGAAGCTTACCTCATGCAAACGCATCTCAGGTATATAGTGAAAAAGGTAGCATTCTTCTGTTGCTACACTTACAGCTAAATTTCTTCTCACTGAATTTCACAGAGCCGTGGTGTAGTTGTTAAGGCATCGGAATACTAATTCATAATTACCTGGTTGATCGCCGTTCCTGGGGAAAAATTTCAGGGCCAGAATCGGCTCTCTCTTGTCACCATTTGCGAGTATGGTCTTTATAAATGATGATTATCCATCGGAAGGGAACGATACACAGCTGCACTGTTTTAGGAGAGAGCAATATATATTTTGCACGTAAAAGACACCCATGGGTTTTTTGAAAAGGAATAGGGTAATGTCCCTACAATGCAGCACTCACAACCACAAAGTGTAAAGGGATTAATATAAGATGCAATAAGCATTCACACTCCACTATAAATAAATATAAATATGTTTAGATTCAAATAAAATTTTCAATCAAAATTCAGATACTGCGAAAAATTAATGTAAAATATGTAAAAATGTCTATCATTTCTAATACTTATTATGTAGGATAGTTCATGATCCCTTGGTAAATAGTGGTATTGATTACATGATTAAAGAATATCATGAAAATCAATAACACGTTGGATTGTGATTTTTTACGTGTTCGTCCTCGATTGAAATGTTTTGCATTGACAAATTGGTATCGTTTCTCTTTTTTCAACTTACTAAAAGAGGGGCGAAAGATACCAAAGTGACAGTCACACTCATAAATCTAAAACAAACTGACAACGCCAAGACTAAAAATGAAAACGACAAACAGAAAAACAGAAAAAATAGTACACATGACACAACATAGAAAACTAAAGAATAAACAACACGAACCCTCTTACAAAGGTGAGAGATTTAGCTTAGTGAACCAAGTTTTGTCATCGGTTTTCTACATAAGGCAACACAATACCAAGTCAGGAAAATGGCAGTTGTTTTCCATTCGTGAGATGACTTGAGTTTTTAATTTTGCTATTTTTATATACATGTAGGACTTTCCGGTTTGAATTTCTCTTGAAAATTGGTATTTTTTCAATTTATTTAAAAACGGACATTAATGCATGTGCTAGCTAAAGAAATGTGTCAGGTCATTTAAAACGACATCCGCAAGTTTGACTTGTTTAAACAAAAATCTAATACTTAGTATTTCAAATCTTTCAATAACAAAAGAGCATGTAGTGTACGTGTCTTGTCTTAGCTGCCACAACGTCCGGTTCATCCAGTCAGATATCCTTATCAGCATTCCATCAAATTTATTTCAAACAACTTTGTTCATGTTCAATCCATGCAGGAAAAAGATTATTGATAATGTCTCCTGTGCCTTTCTACCAATCATAGCAACTTTATAAACGCTTTTTTGGGAGAGCTAATTATTGAATACTGTATTTGACATAGTTTCCAACGACAAGGCTAACTTTTTTCAAGGGAATACAATATGTAGGTGAAATATATATTTTTTTAACTGTGTTTAATAGAATTCTATACTAAACATGCCATTTACAAAAAATGTACTTTCAGCTGCATTATGCAAAAGGTCAATACAAATATACTTCTGCGTTGTTAAGATCACTTTGTGACATAATATCTGTAAGATATATAATTTCAATTTCCGTATTTTATATTGTCTGTTTTGATATGAAAACGCGATGAAATTATATTAGATCGAATGATTGTGTTATCAAGGTTGGCTTAAATGTATTAATACTTACAAATATAGTAAAGCCTGCAAATAACTTGTATATTTCAAATGAATAACTTAGATGGAGAGTTGACTCATTGGCACGCATTCCAAATCTTTTTATATCTAACATCTAAGTTTTTAAATTCAAAACTTGCAGCCAATGCAAATGATTTTCTGTCATGCGACATTTTATTTGTGGAAGGAAATTGTTGACATTTTAGTTTCCGTACATAAATAAATAATATTTAGATATACATGATTCATGAACGCCATCAACGTAATCTATTCTCATGAAATCCAGGGGAAAATTGACAGCCAGGAAATGATTTAAAATATTGTCATGTATGAAAATTTTAAATATATCTAATACATGTATGTGTTATGTGATAAGTCCTGAAACGATTCATATATAAAAGTATGTAGATATATTTAAGTGAGACCATAAGTAATGTGTGTTTGTTAGTTTGTTGTTTTACTCAATTATTACTGACATTTTTCCAAAATATAGTTTATTTTCATACAGCTACATGCAACATGCAACACAGCTACATGCAAGTTATAAAGAGAACAATAACAACTTGATTTGTAATTACTAGCAACGACGGATGGCACCCTCGTTCCCCATTGCTAGGTATACATCAGCCATTTTGAATTTTTTAAAGTCAAAGAGCGCATGAACAGATATCTATCAACATTGTTTTAAAGTTTCATCACATTTGAGCATTTTGAAACTTTTGAAATTTGTGTTGTTTTCATGGAAACAGCGGCCATTTTTTAAATACCAACTCTTGATGTGCAACTAAACATGTTTGTACATTTTCTGAAAGTTTTGAGCATTTTGAATTTTTTGGACATTTCTGCTGTTATTATGGTAACAGTGACAATTTCCTTAACTCCATAGACACCAAACACATTGGCACTTGGTAAGGAATATACCATGATATACATAGTTTGATATACCATGCTAAGAGTTTGAATACTATCTTAAGATTTTTCCCATTAGGTTTAATGCTAAGCATATTTAGTTTCCATGGCAATATAATAGTTCCAAAGATACCCAAAATCATCTTTAACCTGTGTATGTTGGATATATGTTCGACACCGACACTATATAAAAATCTGATGATTTTCAGTTCAGGAATTTCAAATTATTCATTAAAAACCAAAAAAAATATAGTTTACATTTGTTCTGTTTCTTTGGTACAGGCGGTAATCTTGCACATTCCAAAGTCAGGTGCGCAACTTCACATAATGGTCCACATTACTATATAATTCCATCAACATTGGACCATTGAATTCCAAGACAAAATGTGTGGAAGAATAAAAATAGCTAGAATTGCCATTGCAAGCAATATATGATGTCATCCTTCCCCCATTGCCACTTAGCGGCAGCCATTTCAAACCAACTTAACAGTGAATATAGATCTATGAATTGCAATATATCTTTACATTTCTGCTGTCCTTGGCAACGGCAGCCATTCTAGAAATTGTATCATTAAGTATGGAGCATTTTAAAAATATTTTACTTTGGCTTAATTGTGTTTTAAGCTATATATATCGAACATTCGCGTTCATAACTACTCGCATCAAAGTTTACCGTTTATACCGTATATCCCGCAATAATATTTATTGAATTTATGACTATCCGTTCGAAAAATAAGTTGATGTTTTCTTATTTAGACGACGCTGTTCGTTGAAATACTGAACTAAAAGAAAAATTCATATCAACAATTGTGGAATAATTTATTGATTATACATGTACTTTGTCGGAAAACGTGACATTTATTTGTACGAGCTTTAGAAACAAGACGAAAAGCGAGATTAGCCGAATTTTCTCCTGTTTCGCAGCGAGAATTTATACATTTGATATTTTTGACAATGTACATACATTGTTTACAATTTACACCTAGTATTTGAGCATAAGTTGTTTAAATCTTAACCATTGTCTCTGATTTTTACAATTATTGAAACGCAGACTCAAAGAAAACCCCAAAATCAAATATAACCAAGAATAAATATCCATATTACCGATTAATCAACATGGAAGCGGATAGCAGGAAAATTCATTTGTTCATGTACAGACAAAAAAAGAGAGTTGTTTACCTGTTATTTGTATACAAAAACTAGCTAATTGTAGGATGAAAGCGAATTACTTTACTTTAACCATTTAACTGGGGAAAAAAAATAAATAGGGTCAACACATAAATAGATTAGCTGACTATACGGTATGGGTTTTATGGTAAAGGTCATAAGGGGATCTATTGTTATTTTTTTCTTTGTCATTTGGTCTCTCGTGGAGAATTGTCTCATTGGCATTCATACAACATCTTTTTTTTTATAGACAGTCAGTATTTTTCTGAAATTCAAAGGGAAAATTATGTTATGATGACCATTTTAGCAACATATTTATTTATTTATTCTTACAGACAACAAAAGAAACGATATGTACATCACTTATAAAAAAACAATGATGGAAGAAAACAATAACAAATAACATGTATAGTTTTGTATCGTATTTGATGACACGATTCGAAAAGTTACCGGACCAAAAACGGATACATTTAAGTAATTATCTGGAGTTTCAAGTTGCGGTGTTTAATGTCGAGTATGGTCAGTGAAGGTGAAACATGGCTGATAACATTTTCAATTAGAAGAAATATGTGTATGCGTCATATTTGTGGATTACAAAGAAGATGTGGTATGATTGCTAATGAGACAACTATCCACAAAAGACCAAACATAGACATTATCAATTAGAGGTCACCGTACGGACTTCAACAATGAGCAAAGCTAATACCGCATAATTAGCTATAAAAGGCCTCGATAAGGCAATGTAAAACAATTCCAACGAGAAAACTAACGGCCGTATTTATGTAAAAAAATGAACGAAAACCAAATATGTAAAACATAAACAAACGACAACCACTGAATTTTTTAATATGAAAAAATCGTTTTTTTCAGAGAAAGTACAGCTTTTTGTTACAACACTCATCCCTCCGTAAATTTTATTGACGACATCACGAGTTTGTTGACCGTTATGGAATAACCGTTTCTCAAATGCTATCGGATATGTTCCTTACGTCGTAACTACAATCCCCTTCCCTTTCATGAATGTGACCTACCGAATTAGACTATTTACCGGATGTGTAATCACATAAGCAACACGATGGGTGCCACATATAGAACAGGTCTGCTTACCCTTACGGAGCACCTGGGATCACCCCTAGTTTTTGGTGGGGTTCGTGTTGTTTATTCTTTAGTTTTCTCTGTTGTGTCATGTGTACTATTGTTTTTCTGTTTGTCTTTTTCATTTTTAGCCATGGCGTTGTCAGGATTCAATGTATATTTAACATCCGCCTGAAGAAATATTGCCACCAGGAAATACTTTATTAAATTTAAGAACAGATATAAAAAATACTACTGTGGATTCATTTATTTTCGTGGGTATCAATTTTCGTGGATAGAGAAAAAAAGACGTTTCGTGGTATACGTAAATTCGTGGATCGCTGATTACAAAAGAAGAAAAAATCAGATACGTAATTCGTGGATTTCTTTTTGATTAAGGAGATCACATAACCTCCTTGGTTTGATCAATAAAAAAGCAAACAAAAAAGAAGGAATTCATTGAAAAAGTTTCGAATTGTCGAAATCCTCGCTTGGTCATTTTATGTTAAGGTATGCTTCTGGCGTCAGACATAAACACCGGTATGTTTATCGCCAGTCAACACTATACTAGAACTGCATAACATTACCGGAAATAAACATCCGACTCCATACACATTTATCGGGATTATTCTTCGTTGAATTCTTAAACTCGTTGTTCGCTGTTACCCACGAAACCCACAAAAATTGGTATACCACGAATAAAAACGAATCCACCGTAGTATATTTTATGTTATGACCATATTTTAATTGACCTATTTTTTTAAAAGATGAGGATAAAACTAATACAGACTATACAATGTTTATAACAAATATTTGTTTGTGTTGTTTTATTCCAAGACCAATGCTTCTTTTATAATTGTTTACTTATAAACAGCTATTTTGGTGTGTCAAGTGCCATATGTAAAGATAACAAAAACTAAATGCATTTAAAAGATACAGAAAATTACACATTTGCCTTTCGAACAAATCTCATAAGCCTGTTTTAAAAGAAATGCGGTGGAAAAAAATCAGAATGTCAATGTATTTACATTTCTGCTAGACCAATAGAGCAGGTGATTACATTGTATACTAATTACTTGATGTGCTAATACGGAATCACGTGTCATTGTTTAATTTCGATGTTTTTTTCTTTCTAAAAGTAGGCCAGAGCGATTAATAACTCTTGCAAAATGTAGGTTCCATGGTTTTCACTGGTGCAAAACCCGACAAATTGAAGCATCCATCGAACAACCCTATTATTCACCGGTGAATAACCATTGTCTAACTCAATTATCAGGACTCCCTATAAAGTATGACGTCACTTAATGTCAGATGAACAAAAACAAATCTGACAACGGCCAGATTAGACGTCAAAAAAGTGATGAATTGACAAGACTAAACGAGACTTGGAAAATCATCTAGTGTCGACGATATCTTTAAATTTTGTGAACGGCTTTTTCAGGGCAATCTGTATTCAACAGAAAGAATCTACCTGTGTTGTACATACGCGAAATGTTTTAAATAGACACAACATATGTTCTAACGTTATTGTTTTGACAATCTGTTAATATATTTTACTTTTAATGGTAATAGGCTCGTTTGGTAAAATAAAACAAAAAAGGCCTATTGAGTCGAGGAATAGCCAAAATGGTCAACCCACGTAAGGGTTTTTCAACGAGGACTCTATCAAGTGATTATTCAGAGAAGGATTTTGTTCATGAATCAATTGTTTTACATCAAATTAGATATTCATTTAAACTTTAATACATTGTAAAAGATAAACTGACGCTTTGCTCAGCAATATGCATCAAATATTCTAACGAATCAATGACCGGAATCGTAAAAAGTTCTTCCAGATATTTCCCCTCCTGTTGAGTCTGCTAGAAAATAGAGAGCACCAACCATATATCCCTTGATAGTTTGCTGGTCAGTGTCAACCGATGCTCCGTGTTGAAGATCGTACTTTGACGTAAAATGATTACTTGTACAAATTGTGACTTTGATGTAAAGTTGTCTGATTGGCACTCATACTACATTTCTTATATCTATAGTACATAGCACATAAAAAATATTAAGATGTTCAAATATCTTAAATGGACGAAATTAAACCAGTTGTCTTGAATTTGTCTAGTCTGGCTGTATTATCACTGTACCTTTCATTTGGGTATCTTCCTATGTTTCGTGGCATGCTTTGTGTACTGATTTCAGTACAAGAACCACTATTAATATTTAGAACTGTTTAGATATTTGACATGTTTTATTACAAGTTCTTTTTGAGTAGCGACTAAATGGGATTTACACAAAAATAAATGCATGACTTTAGGAACTGGTAGGTTAAAAAATTAAGTTTTTAAGAACAGATTGCTTAAACAGAAAAATATAATGATGTGTTGTTACCACATGAGGAATATGAAAGTTTTTTTGTTATTGATAACGTTGTTTTCTTCAGAACATCGAAATGTTTTAAAATTTTCCGCTAAGACTTTCTTTAGATTAAAACAATCTGAGCATGTATTTATTGAATATTTTGTTTAAAGGTTGGATTCGTCGATGTGTTGTCCTCCATTTACAAGCTTAGCATTATACATCGTTCAACATTTTGTATATAATGACCAACCGGAACGGGTGGACTGATCGATGACTTGTCCTACAGACACACGTTCACATTCATTGGTTTCCTCATTAAAGTGGACTCCATGACAAGCACTATTTGGTGAACATTTAAACAAACATACAATTCTGCTGCGCTTTACTGATATCGGAAGTAAGTTCATACTACCGAACGTTGAAGGAACTCCACAATAAAGTCCGCCAAAAATTTCTAGAGAATACAAAAAAAGACCACGTTAAAATTAAATACTTACAGTAATTTGTTATGTGTATGCTTTAATCTGTGTTTACTTCTGAAAGTGTTTCGATGCTAAAAAGGAATAACAACGGCGAGGAATTTCACCTAATTCATATTGTGTTAAGAAAAAGGCTGCAATGAGCTTGTGTCGATCGTTTTGCGACAATCTATAATTTGATGATAACAAACATGTTGGTTGAAATAATCATTTAAATCTGTTTGTCAAAGTTCTGATGAATAGAAGGCATTTTATGTTATCCAGGTATATGCGTCTTTCTCATATAATGTTTAATGGGATAGCAAATGAACTTTACGAATAACTTTTTGAAAAATCATTCACATGTTGATTATAAAATGGACGTTAACAATAGATTGTATGAGTATTTACTAATCATGTTGTTTTTCGTTTGTTTTTTTTCTACATAAATCAGGCCGTCAGATTGTTCGCATGAATTTAAAAAAAAATCTATTTCATAGTAGGGATTTTGTGGCTTGCTATGTTAATCGGGTTTTAATCATTGTCGAATATACATATATATATATATAGAAAAGTTTTAAATACGTTCTAAAAATTAAAACACTTCAGACTATACGCCCTAATGATAGAACCACTGACAGTCTCAGTTTCTTAATAATTCTGGTACATATGTTATCTTGAATATTGTTTAGTATACAAACTGAACGAAAGTAGCTTTGCTAATCAATCAACCAATCAATATGTGAGAATATTACCGACTACATTCCAACGTCAAATAAGTAAGATGAAGATGATTTGACTTATCTTTTTATTTTTATTTTCAGTGTAGTATCTATACAGCGAACGAAACGTTTCCTTTTCTTTTTAATTTCAGTGTATTATCTATTCATCCAACATACTCAAATGCACTACATTAAATTACTTTATCTCGTTTTTAAGACACATTTAATAATTTGCATAATTTGTCATACACAACATTCAGTTGATAAGAAAACATAAGATTGGGTTACTTACTCGCAGATTCAAAAATCCAAATGCCGTCGGATCCCCATGCAGTCATGATCCCGACCCCCTGAATGAGTAATGGGGTAGAATCTTTCACGTCTATTATTGTTTCCATCCCAACTGCAGACTCTTTGGCGAGATGTATTGTTCCTTCCTTTGTCCATCTTATTTCAAATGTGCTTTTCCCTGTGCAGCCCAAAATGTCAGGTGTTGAAATCTTGAATGGGTTAGCATCATTATATTTTCGACGTATATATGTCTCTTGATTATCTGATCCACCGAGACAAATTTCATAAAAGTCATGTGACTCAAGGTCAATTGCAGCAGATAAAAGAATAAAGGCGTCATGACAGGCTTCAATGGTAAACCTGACGAACTCTTTTTCTGAGGGAAAAATATGGTAATCGGATAGGCTTGTATAGTCCTCAAAAATATGTTGATTCGTATTCGAATCAGTGTTTCCCGCGTTCAGGGTTCTGATTCGAATTTCATCTACAATTAAAAACTCTTAATGTGTAAGAACGGTTTTCAAAAATACTATGAAATAAGTAGATGCAAAATTAGTGTTTGATAATTATAATGTATAATATACACGCATAGGAAGATGTGTTATAAGTGCAAGTGAGACAATTCTAAATTTACGTCACAGTAAAGGTAAAGGTCAATGTACTGTCTTCAACACGGAGCCTTGGTTCACACCAAAAAGCAAGATATAAAGGGCTCCAAAACATTACTAGTGTAAATCCTTTTAATAGGTAAATCAAACTGTCTAATCAATATAAAAAAACGAGAAATGAGAAACATTTATGAACAACACCAACAAACGACAGCAACTGAACATGATATTGCTGAATTAAACCTTTTGAATATACTAAACCGTCTTTATAACATGAAACAATAGTATAACATCACAACTTAAAAAGATGCATTATCAAATATCAATTTGAATGTTTTCACTCAGTCAAAAGACGTAGTAACATTTACATTGAACGAATAAAAGAGGGACTAAAGATACCCAACGGACAGTCAAACTCATAAATCTAAAACTAACTGACAACGCCATGGCTAAGAACGAAAAAGACAAAAAACAAAAGGCTTTAAATGAAATGCAGGCAGGAGCAGAAAATGGTTCGTAGCTAAAAGTGTCATTCGAACAAAGAAACGGAAATAAAACAAAACGAAAGATTCAAGTCCCAAACAGTTTTAATCATTGGGTGTGGAGGTTACCAAATTATGTAAATCAATGCGAACAAGAGGGCTAAAGGAAAAGATGATCTTGGTCCATAGATGAGCTAACCAGTGTTCGGAACCACAATACGTACGCCGGAAAAGCTTTGTGCGATAAGTAAAATGTCTTGATTTATTATTGTTTTTGACATTTTGAAAGTACCATTCAATTATAAGCATTTTGTTTCGTTATATCAACATGATCAAGTAGCGATACTTTTCTTTTATTCAGCGGCTTGAGATGAACCTGCTCTGTAAAAATAATACACAATATAAGTAATTTTCTTGTGCCTACAATATTAACCTTCTGCAACATGATAGGCAAAAAATAAAACCGATTGGTCCCAACTTGGTCCTGAGTGGAAAAGAAGCTTATTACATGACTTGGTGTTGTGATCAATTTCTAAGGTGTGATATGACAAAAACGAGTTACTAGTATATTTGATAACATAAATTGGATCCTACTTATTAACTCCATCAGTGACTCCAATTTGTTTCTCCTAAAATTCCAAAATAAGTAAAATTCATTTTAACCAAAATTTCTATGATTTATTATTAGTAGACAAACTTTAAAAGTGAGATTTCCCATTTCTCCCAGCCACCCTGTATATTTTCTGATCCCATATACTATTTGCTAATATAAGCGAATGATTAACATCTTTGGTTAGACCTGAGCAGGAATAAAAACCCGATCAGTCAAATATGAGGCTAGCATGCTATCCACTATACCTCTACAAATATGATTCCAACCAAAGACCGTCGCATTTAACTTGTATAAACAACGTCAAATAAGCCCATCGCACTTCAGCGTATCCACGAATACACTTCATCGTTTCTTACAACAAGTAAGCGTCACAATGTCACTTCAGCGTAGACTATCGCACTTCAGCGTGACCATCGTTAAGGAGTACCATCGCAGTTCCAATTCCTACATATATAATCAAGATTTCTCTAAATACTTATCATACATGTCACCCGCAATCAACATTTACAACAACTCATTATAACGATTATGACCAATCTATCATCGCCAAATATAATCATTTATGATCACGAATTTAATACGACATGAACTACTAAAAAAAATCATAAAATTATCTCAAGTTTACTTCTTAATCAAGTATCATCAAATTCGCTAAAATGAGTTGGTGACTGATTTCTGAAACTTTTGTTCCCAAATGTAACAGTACACTTTTTTTTTTGTTAAGGAATGAATGCGAAAGGCTGTGCGGCGTTTTACATTTGATATCGCTTTACAGCAAGAACATTTAAAAATGAAAGTTTTTAGCAAATTTATTTGACCATAATTTGCATGAAATACTTGTCAAAAATGAAATTAAAATGTGATAATAAAGATATTTATAAGATAACTATAAATAATGAATTGTTTTTATCAGATTCCTGTCAATAAACTCATCAATTAAACCAGGATTAAAATGTGTGTTTCATCTACAAATTCACTGAAATACAGCATTCTGGCGAAAATTCAAAACAGAAAGTCACTAATCAGATGGCAAAATAAAAAAGCTCAACAGAATCATCAGTGACACTCGATTCAAAAAAAGGAAAAACAAAGAAGCCGAAAATGTACGAAGCCGGAGAGCATAAAATATAATGTATGTCAAATACTACCAGGTAAAGTCTTCCTAAGATAGAAAGGCCTAATTTTTTCAATTTTTTTGTGTGAACAGTCAATTATCGTTTATTTCTATACCAATGATAATTTCTGGCACAACACTGAATATGGAAAATCACTTACCACCATATGCATATACATGAAACACGATAACTATTATAAAAACAATATTCTTCGTCATATTTTGTAGAGCAAATGTATGGCTTATAAATCTCATCTCCTAAAAAATGTATTTACACGGAATATTTGTTATGTATAATTGATAACGATGACGTAGAAAAGATTCAATTAAAAATATATTAATATTGTTCCGATTTCAAAATTCCGATTTCAAAATATAATATTTAGATGGTTTATTTTTCAATTAAATATTTGTTATCCTTTTAATTTTGACAAAGAAGATACATATAATGTTAGATTTTGTTAATTTAGTTATTACTTGTGAACACTCTAGGTTATATCCGCTATTACATGAGCAAATATCAAAATGACTAGTCATATATTGTTTAGCGCAAAAAAGCTTTTAACATTTAAAACTGCATAATTATTAACAATATGATAATACAATTTGAAATAATTTTTAAAACAATTTCCAAGCGTCGAGACAAATACTAGTGAAAGTATTGATTGTATCGACTTAAACTTTTGTTTCAATTCGATATTAAAATGTATAGAATTTTCAAAGTCTAAGATTTTTATTGAACAAAATCAATTAAAAACATTAATTTCGTGATTAAACACCAAAATAAACAGAAACTAATAAACTGACACAAACTATATAGATCTAAAATGTTTTGACGTGTTTTAGTAACGTATGCGTCGATTAAATACGGGTAATTCATTTTCATTTGCATTTGAAAAACAAATGATTGTCATACTGTTATAAACTCGTACTGTAGCAAACCCTGTAATTTTTGGAAATTTTAAAATCTTACTTTTTGCATTTGTGATGCATGTAACTAGTTTAAGATTAGTGAACACATTTTCTACAATTGTGATTTTGAGGTGATCATGATATTTTATTTTTATTTTGTCCACTGTTTATTTTTTAGCACAGATAAATCAGTCATAATCAAAGCTTTATACAATTTTATCGAAATTGATTTCTTAATTATTGTCATTCCAATTATCATTTCAAGCATTCACGAGCCTGTTTGGGATCAACATTAGTTAAAAAAGATAAATTACAAAAAAATACTGAACCCCGAGTAAATGACAAAATCAAAAGTTAAAACACGTCAAACGAAATGATAACAAGATCTGTCATATTCCTGACTTGATACAGGCTATCTTATTTAGAAAAAGGTGGATCAAACTTGGTTTTATAGTGATACACATCTCACTTGTATAACAGTTGCATCAATATCCATTATATTGAGACCGATGTGTGAACAATACAAACAGACATCTTCTTTTCCATTACACTAAATAAGTTGTGATACATGTCTGAAGGAGCACAAACAATTCATTAACGACATATTCCAATAAAATACTTTTGAAGTAAAGGTATCGAGAGTTTACTACATATTATTCAGTTCTCATTTTTTGTTTTAGGAAGCTGGCTTGTCATGTTTTGTTTTTTTTGGTCAGATTTTCGGAATCCTCTGGTCCATTTGAATGCCTTGAACAAATTTGCCCGGTGTCCCCCATTTTTCTTTTTGAAATTCTTTAACATGTATAATAATAAGCCATCTTTATTAATTCCTCATCAATATAAACTAGTGTTTTGAAAGTTAATTACTTTGAAACAGAGTTCACTTAACACTGGAACAAATGGTACATATTTAAGATGAATTGTTGTGTTGGAAATGTTGCGATATGTTTAATGATCACATGGATCGATTATTCATACTTTACTCGTACGTATCTTGTTGAAAAATGTATTTATGTTTATTTTCTCCTGTTATGACCTCCATTGTTTTGTATTGCTTGTATATCTGTAATTATTGTTTTTGTCTTTGTTACATGTATGTTGGTGTCTCAGTGATCAAATAAAGTTGTAAGTTGATGAAAAATTAGGTTGAACATCGATACTATATTTAACAAAAAAAATTCTATCAGGTTATTCTTATAAACTATTTATTACTGCGATTCAATGCTAAAGTGGAATTTGAACTTGAAGAAGTGCGCATTTCTGAACTGATCGAACCTAATTAAAACACACTTAATTAATTGATAAACTTTCAGATTTTAAATTTTTTATATCTTAATCAAATTCACGAAACGTTAGGATTATTACGTGTCAACTTCTTCTTCAACTAAACTCTCGTGAAGAGATGGCAATCATTTATCTTGAATACGTTTAACATTTTTTACACCATAAGTGGGATGTATTTCATTTAAATGCTTGCCATTTTTATGTGTAACTCATATATTTCTTTCTAATTTATTAATATTATATCTGGTTAAAACAAGCCTGAATTCGTCAGTGTTTTATGTTTAGTTATGTTTAATTATGTAGTTCTCATTTTTTTTATGTATACTAAAATAAAAAGTACTGCTTTTCTCTCCCCCCTAATATATCTATACTATAATTAGGAGGTCACAAATAACTCAAAATCATTAACCTTCGATTTGATGTTTTTATTTTAGAGAACAATTTAAAGTCATAGGTATCACATAATTAAAAATAAACGCTCTGCAAAAAAGGGATAGCATTTTATTTTCTTAGTCACAAAGGTCGAAATTAATAAACTTTAATATTTTGCCATATAAAAATACAATAATAAACGGACGCTATAATTTAATCTTTTACCTTTTACAATTATAGAAACTTATCCATTTTTTTCACTTATACAGAAGATAAAATCTCCAATAACATGAATAAGCAATGTTTACCAATGTTTTAAAACATTCAGACTAGACTAGGTTTAACATTTTGTATAGAATGACCAATCCTGACGACTGATGGTTTGGATCATCTGTCCACTAGACACAAACTCGCATTCATTTGTTTCCTTATTAAAGTTGACTCCAAGACAAGCACGGTTCGGAGAACATATGGACAAGCAAATTATTCTAGTGCGTTTTATTGAGGTTGAAAGTAACATCATATTACCATATGTTGTAGGTATACCACAGAAACGTCCGATAAGGAAAGCTAAAAAAATGAAATGATACACCTTTACATGATTGCATTGATTTCCTCTGACCATACATATAACGTTTTTGGTAAAATGATTTTTTTTTATAGATCCTTAATTTGCTTTCAAATATTCGGATATGAGGTTCATACGGAAGATAACCTGATAGTCTCGTTTTAATAAGAAATAAACCAAAATCATTAATAAACTACTAGTATCCTTATTTCTTTTATACAGATTAGTATGGGCCTACCATAATACATAATGAATTGTTTTACATCCGTCAATGAATACAGCAACGTATATGCTCTATTTTTGATTGAGTTCTTCCCGTCAATGAACAATATACAGCTGCTAGTGATGTTATAAACCGATCATTGTGAACCAAAACACGCTGATTAACTTAAATACGTTAGAGAATACAAACAATTGAAGGTTTGGCACTGATGCTTTATACCTAACACGAACTCGATGAATTAATGATACAATTATACAAATTAGTTAACTTACACGGATATTCTATAGTCCAAATTCCGTCTGCTCCCCATCCAGTCATGATTCCGACACCATGTATAGGTATTGGGTTTGGATCTGTCCATGTCATTACTACTTCCGGTCCGCCATTGATTACTTTAAGAAGTGTAAGTTTTCCGTTGAATGTCCATTTCAAAATTATTGTCCGTTTTTCAGTGCAGTTTAAAATTTCTGGTGTAAAAATAAAATGAGAGTTCCCAGTGTTGTACTTCCGACGAAAGCTGGACGCTGTGTTATCTGTTCCATCGATACAAATTTCATAAAAGTCTTGCGACTGTAGATTGACTACAGATGATAACAGAATGAATGCATCATGACAAGCTTCGACTCCAAACCTGAACATCTTGTTTTGTGACGGAAATAAGTGGTATTCGGATTGATTTGTGTAATAATTAAAAACATCTGGTGTTGTATCAGCATCAATATTACCACTGTTAAAGGTTTGTATTAATATTGCATCTGCACCATTTCCTGGAATTATATATTAATTTAAAGGAGAACAGTAAGTTCAGTAAGACCTTTTTGGTTAAAAAAATAGCAGTCTATAAATAAATTTTTAAAACTTTTAGCTATTCATTGGAAAGAAGAGTACTTCTGCTATATAAATATGATCTTTTTTTGACAATACAATTGACATATTTCTGGTACTAACAGCATGCAATCAGTTAGCTTACTGAAATTTACACAATTTTAACATTTCAGTGTAATTTTCGCCAGTTTCCGTTTTTAATGAATTTGGTTATTTTAACTATTTGAAAATAACAATATAAGTTGTATTTGATGATGATATATAACATTATGTAATGCTTAAGGATAAACACGGGTCAATATCGTTTTTGACAAAAAAGAAAACCATCTGAAAAGTGAGATTTTTCGGCATATTTGATAGATTTGTCCTATCTACGCTTGAATCGAACCACTTTGAATTACAACATTTTTCGTCAGACGAACCATGAAAAAATCGGCCCATACCAGACCTACTTCTTTCTCAAATATAATAATATTCATTGAACTTGTTTCGGCTTTTAATTGATTTGACTGTCGCTAAACTGATGAATATGTCTTCTTGAAAATTAATAAACATCTTGTTTCCTGATGATTTTTATCAAGACAAACACATTGATACTTCATTTACCTTGCGAAGGGCAGATTTTATTGTTAGAATAAGATGTATTTAAATTCATTTAAGCAGGATATATCTCTTTGGTATACTTAACCCGTCATTATGGAAACCCAATATAGTATTCAAACATCGAACAGTGTCATAATTAAAGTTGCGTATCATATGTTGTTTTGATTTGTCTTTGATGATTTTAGTCATATATTGTTACTCTCAATGAAACAGAAACAAATTTGCATTTAGTGACGCATGAGAAGTTCCCATTGAAAATCCAAAAACTTCATGTTATATTAAAACTCATATGAAAGAGGAGGGAAATATTATATCTGTACATTTAAACGTTGTATTTTGTTTTTCTATATGCATAATCTGATGGAAAGTAATTGTTTTTAAACATCAAAATAACATATCCAATGCATTTTCAAATCAAGTCTCCAAAAACCATTAACAACTGTAGTGTTAAAATCGGGATAGTCTGAAATAAAAATATTGAAAAACAAATACCGGCATATTTTACTATTACACCCATAGCATTTGCACTTAATAATTTGTATAAATACCATTTAGTGTTAACTTAACACAAACGTCTAAAACACGTATACGTTAAACTTTTAAATTCTTCATTTTTTTTTCTAAAAAGAGATGATAGTCGGCAGTAAATGGTCATCCTTCCAAAAACTCCGTCGACAAATGAAATGTATATGCATCCTTATCAAGTAATAAATATTTACTAATTAGTGCAAACAAAGATGAAGAACATGTATATGTAACATTTGCAAATTCTACAAAAAAAACTTACCACTATAAATAAACAAAAGAAGTAACTTGATGGAAACAAAATAAGCAGTAATTTTAATCTTGAAATTTTTTTTTTCTAGAAAAAACGTTTCCTTGCATATTCTTTTTATAAGAACTGTTTGTTTTTCATATGCAGTTGTTTCAATGACGAAAAAATCGAATATTTCAAATACATATTTAATTGATGGTTATTATGTTGTATTTTCAATATGTACAAATGAGATGTATGCAGTATTATCCTTTTGTAAAAATATATATATATTCATATAAGATATAAATTCAATCAAACCCATCTGATTTATTCCTTTTAATATTTTTTTTTCTTGATACTACAGAAACACATCTGGAAGTTTAAACTTTTAATTATATATATAACTTATGGTTCCATAGTTTGATAAAGCTTTAATTATCAAATCTATTCTTATGCTTATAACATTATACTTCAATCTTTAATAATACCTTTCAAGTATAAATTTGCAATAATTTGATCTTGAAGTTGATCGATTGAATATCAGTGTTGTTTTCATATATATAACTGATTATTCATCTAAAAGAAAGAACAAACAAGTATTGCTATACATATATTGTCACTAAAACAAGCAAACAGAGCAAAAAACAAGCATTTGTTAGAAAATATAAAATATAACCATAAACAAAACCGATCTTGAAGTAGTTATCAAAGGAAACATGATTAATTAGTTTCGGCTAGTACATAAGACTAATCAGTGACGCTCATATCAAAACACTTAAAAAGCCAAACAAGTACAAAGTTGAAGAGCATCGAGGATCCAAATTTTCAAAAAGTTATGCAAAACATGGCTAAGGTTTTTTACCCATGGGATAAGAAAATGCTTAATTTTTTTCGAAAAAATCAAAGTTTTTTAAACTGGAAATGTATAAAAATGACCATATAATTGATATTTATGTCAACACCGACGTGCTGAATACTGGACTGGTAATACCCTCGGGGACGAAACGTCCACTAGCCGTGTCATCGATTCAGTGATGTAAAATAATCATCTAAGGTACTCAAAGGCTCATATCAAAACATTAAAAAAGCCAAACAAGTACAAAATTGAAGAGCATCGAGAATCCAAATTTCCAAAAAGTTATGCTAAACACGGCTATGGTAATATTATCCTTCGATCAGAAAATCCCTAGTTTTTCGGAAAAAAAACAGGAAATTTATAAAAATGACCATATAATTGATATTCATGTCAACATCGAAGTACTGGCTACTGGGATTGTGATACCCTCGGAGATGAAACGTCCACCAGCAGTGGCTTGAATTTTAACCAGAGACTCTCAAGAGTATTGTCGCTCACTTGATTCCCCTTTATTCACTTTATGTTTGAATTTACAGCACGAAAACTACCTATCGGAGACGAAAAGTCCACCAGCAGTTGCTTGAATTTTACCCAGAGAGTCCCAAGAGTAATGTCGCTCACCTGATTCCACTTTATTGATTTTATGTTTGAATTTACACGAAAATTACCTATCTGGTCTTGTATGTCTTGGATGAAATTATCTTAGAGGACAGATCAGCAAAAAATTACAATTATAAAAGAGGTACGAAAGATACCAGAGGAACAGTTCAACTCATAAATTGAAAATAAACTGACCACTCCTAGCTAAAAATGAAAAAAAAGACTAACAGACAAACAATAGAACACATGCCACAACATAGAAAACTGAAAAATAAACAACCCGAACCTCACCAAAAACTTGGGGTCAACACCTAAAAAGGAACAAGCAAACTATGTCTGGATTCATTTCATGTATCAGTTCAAGCGCACACATTTGTAAGAATAAATCATGGTATTATGAGTTAAGCTACACTCTTTTTTGCTCAAGCCTTCTTAGACATATGCTAGACAACAAAGTACCAACACTTTGTCAGCACATCTTAGGAAACAACAAATAAGACGGTGTTGTATAAGTGTCAAAAGGACAAATATCCATCTAAGTCGCAAAACATTTAAAGTATTTGTATGTAAACCTTGGCTTTAAATCCATTTGACTAATCTGGAGACTCTTCGACAATTGCAGGTATTTTTAATAGCTTTCTCTGTTACACCAATGCCCCCTTCTTCATTTCATAATTACATCACTCCTTCAATGGTTCATATACTCAAACATATTTTATGTAATTCCACTAGCTAGGGCTCCCCTGATTGGTAATTATTGATGACAAATCAATAACAAAGTTAAAAAGTCAGAGTGCAATTTGCATGTTCCGGGTTCGTTGTGCTTTGATCTTTGATTTTTTGTTGAATTGAAAGCTGTTGTTAACTAAAGGTAAAGGAAATTGTAACACAAAAAGAGAGAATTGCGTTTTAATTTATATGGCTGAATAAACGATATTTCAATTTTATACACTAGTTTGTACTTTTAAATCATATATTTTTATTACTGTGAAATTCTTGAGAAAAGAAGCCAATCGTTGCGGTATTACATTCAACAAATGATTTCTTATGCAGTATAAAAGACTGAAGCCCACGATCAATACATTGATCTTCTTAATTTTTTCTTCATTTTCTGTAATTTACTACTCATGTCAGTGGGAACAAGTTTATGCATAAAAAATCAATCTGTTGTCATTTGTAATATTTCAAATAAAAAGTATCAAGTTCTGTGTTTAGAGGAAACACACTCTAAAAATAACAGTTTATCATCCTGAACGTGAATTTAAAGTAATGTCTTTGTAAAATATAACTTCTGTCGCAATTATTTGCATAAACTATTCCCTTCATGAAATTATCTACCTCTTTCGTAGTGTCAAATTGATAACATTCAATCGAAATAATCGATACTTCTAATAATCAATGACATGTTTGTCCTTAGATCTTTCTAATTAACTTACATGTGTCTATCTCTCAGATCTCCTCTGGAAAACAACTGATTACTGCATCCCTTCGTTAAACTTTTATTCATAATTGTTGATAGGCAAGCTGTCTAATTTGAGACATGCTCTTGTTGCGTTGAAGATCTATTTGCACTTAATTGTGTAAATCTAATTATAAAATGTAGCAGCATAGTTAGATTTAGTGCAAATAAATCTTCAGGGCAACAAGGGCATATCTCAAATCTAAGTAGCAGCATAGTGACTTCCGGTTACATGGCGATTGCATGAAGTGGTGTTTTTATACTCTCCACCTTTTTTTTTTATATTGGAAACACAGTGAGTATGTTACATGTGTCATGTGAGTTATGAGTTAGGTTAAAATTAAAAACAACAGATGATCCAAAAAAAACTCTGTCTGTTTGAACACTTATCTGATAAAAAAAACTTTAATTGTCACATAGTTTGAAAAGATCATTCGAGTGGACCGAATTCCAGTACTCCAGTGTAAAAAGAGGTCAGTGGTCGGAAATCAAAATTGAGAACAGATACCTGAAGAATATGTTGACGGTACTATACTGAAACAGCTAATAGCCATGGACCCCAGGGAACAAGAAAAGTATTAGACATTAAAACAAATGTACGAATCAAAGTCAGTGTCCGAATGATTTCCAAGTTTGCCCCTTACATTAGAGGGGGATGCTGAAATTATGAGAACGGAGGTCAAAGTACTAAGGGACAATGTTGTAAACTTTGAATCTCACGTTAAACTAAAAAAGGATAGTTTAAAAGATGTGCAAAACACACTCATCCCTGATATTGAGGAAACAATATTAACAGAAGAAAAGAAACGTTTAAAGCTGGGGTATTGGGTCCGAAAATGGAACCTGATAATAATTGGTGTGTGCGTATCCCTCTTGAGAACTCTCGAGATACCAAAGGAGTGCATAGAAAAATGCTACTCCAGGCCGTGAAAAGGCTACCAGGAAAAGAGAGCGACAAGAAGAAGAAAACGATCATTGTACGGTTTAATAGTCTAATAGATCGAGACGAAGTTCTGGCTGCTGGAATGAAAGTAAAACGTGGAAGTGATTATAATGTCGTGCCCGATGTGCCGCCGTCTGTTGCAAAACTACGATTTAATCTTTTAAATGAAAGACGTGCACTGCCTCCATCTGAACAGAGGAAAGTCCACCTAGTGTACATTAAGAATTATCCGTTTGTTGTGTTGAAAAAAAGAGATCATCATAGACTTTTTAGCAGACCTTCTAGTGTAAAAAAAAAACCAACTTTTAACTGAATTAATCATTAAATATTTCAAACAAAATTCATTAATACACCCACAGTACATTTTGTTTAGTATTATTGCATGTTGTTACTTCGTTTTTTTTGGTGTTTTTTTTGCCAATGTGTATTTTGAAAACCTCTCTAAATTCGTTTTTTTTCTATGATGATAAATTTAACGTCCCAGTTAATCCTTACATGGCTTTATAAAGTAGCCTAGATAGGCATGCACAAACAAAACCGAATGTTTAGACTCAAGCTATTCAGACATAAACACTGATAGATCCATTACCGTAATATTGCCTTCTATAAAGTAAAGAAATCCATAATATGTGCCTTTCACGAATATTTAGGTCAAAAGTATTCCAGATACGTACCCTTTTTGAACTTGTCTAATAGGTGACAATAGTTTTTTCTAAGTTTTAAACATGGTCACTGACGGTCTACATAAAACGTACATGTCATCACATGTTGTTATTTTTCCTCTGAATATGAATATTTTCAGTGACTGTATAATTTTTGAACATCTATCCGTCACAATTGTAAGTGATATAAAAAAAATGGTAAGGCCAAATTAATTTAATTTCTTGTTCTACTGATTTTTGAACTCCAAAAATTGGGGCGAGCGAGCGATTTGAAAATTTTAATAAAAAAATATTTAATTTGCAAATTCTTGAGAAAAGCTTGAAAAGTAAAGATGAGCGATTATAATTTTTTTTTTTGCAAACATAAAATAGTAGGATTTGACAATATTAAAACTTGATTTATCACTTGTACTTTAACATTTCTTTAATTTATGAAGTATTTTTGTCCCTGTTTACCAAGAAATAATTGAATAATTAAATCTGGTCTTTGTATGTGTGACTAACAAAGAGACAATTCTCCATCCAAGTCATAATCAGGTTGGAAACAACCCCTTAATGTTATAAATATCCCTTTTAATGAGGGGTCAATATAACTTAATAATATATATTTTTTTGTAAAAAAACAAACTTTTTAGTACAAAAGGGCTCATATTTTCCCAAAGAACTATATACCTATCTGGTATTAAATGGTCCCAGAATTTTGTAATATTTCTGGGCTTTAACCACGTTAACACATTTACTTTAACAGTTTAATATTATTCAAAATAAGTGGACACCTCTTTTAGAACAGCTGTGAAAAATATGTTGTATTTAACCTCTTTTTGAGTCAAAAATTCTAAGTTATCAAAGGTTTTGTATAGTAGCACTTTACAAATCCTTGGTATTTCTATTTTCCTTTCTACAACAGTAAAATGACCCCTTATCTGAAAGGTGGGAGGCGGTATTGTTCCCAACATGATAATAACAAACCCAGGTCAAAGAACGGCCTTTTAAACAGGGCTTTGATCAATACCAAACAGCAAGCTATAAGGGATCCCAAAATCATTAGTGTACACAATTCGAACAGGAAAACCAACGATCTAATTTATATACTAGTATCAAAACGGGAAAATACCAATGCACCACATCAACAAACGAAAACTGCTGAACGACAGGTCCCTGAATCAATCAGGACAGGTGCATAAACATACAGTGGCTATGGATAGTTTTGTTTCGCCAGCATACAATATAATTACAGTTGAAGGCAACTCTTTCAGAAGTTCCTTGTATTTTATTCTCACAACGAACATTTTGTGATAGGGAATATAAGTAAAGGGAAAAGAAACCTATGTTTTGTTCTGTATAGGTATTTCCGCTGTTATATTTCGGAGCACTCCATTACCAACTTGGAATTAATTGGTTCCACAGATATGTACAGTGTGGTGGGGTGTTAATAGGTTAAACATGTCATATACAGGTTTAAAAGACTTTGATCTAAATGTTTATATCTTTTTATAATATTTACAAAAAATAAAACGGTACGGGAAATGGACATGATTACATTTACGGATGCGGGGAGCGGGAATATAAAGAAAATAAAAAAAAATCTGTTTTGAAAAAATAGGTGCGGGCGGGTCCGTCCAACAAGGAATTAAATTGGTGTGGCCTAAGATTGAAAATTGGTTGCATAAATTGTACAGGCTTGTCTTCTGATAAAATCAAAAGAGAGATATATTTAGTAAATTTACAGAAAATTATGATATGGTTTTCTTTGTAGGTACTCCTTGTGAAAGAGAAATTGAAAATTATTGGCAGGCATAATGGGGGTATAGAATAATATTTGTGTCACTTACCACGAGCAGTAGGGATGCGATTATCTTGTTTAGAATCACTTTTTTTTTAAATTTTTGGACAGAAGGTTGATCAAGACGGGAACTATGCAATTATAGATATAAAAATGTTCAATCATTGAATGACAATAGCAGTAGTATATGGACCCAATGAGGACAAACCAGTTTTTTAACGAACTGAACATAGAAATAACACGATGGGTGCCGTATACGGCGCAGGAAATGCTTACCATTCCGGAGTACCTGATTTCACTCCCGGTTTTTGGTGGAATCGTGTTGTTTCTTATTTATTATTTATAACTGTTGATGTAAATGTACTTTGTGTTTTTTTTAGTCTTGGTTTACGCCTTGGTTTTGATTGTTATATTCCTTTAAATGAAATTGCTAGTGATGTGAATTTTGAATTGTAGCAGGGATTTTATCAGTGTTGAATACTTTTGGTCTCACATCTTGACTACTTAGAAAGTAATCATTTTACTATATATATATATATATATATAGCTACCTTTTTTAATTTTTTCCTCCATGTACATTGCATATAATTTTAATTTATTGTTTTCCAGATATCAGAAAGGATTTTCCTTTTTTTTTATCAAAGACTTATTTTTGTTGATCTTTTAATTCTTCTATCATTTATGATTAATTCAATTAATATCACCACCTATAATAATTATAACAAGACGTTATTTTTCAATCACACTGAAGGCTTTACTATAGCTTTGTTAAAGAAAGTTTTTCTATCTTCCCATGTGTTCGGGCATAAAGGTTTACAAAAGTTGATATATATTTGTCAATTTCTGCGAAAATTAAAACTGTTCTTCATTCTCGATCTACATACTCAATTATGGTATCATGCTTAATAAAAATGTTTATGTAAATCAAAACACTCCTAGGTTATGAACTTTCAAAACTAAAATATAACTCTCCTGAAAATTATATATGTATACTCCGAAATATGTGGTTCATTATAAAAAAATTATTATGTTGCATTTCTGTTGTTTGAACCATTCTTTTTTCATAGGTTAATTTTCTCATATTAGTATCTCTTACCGGAGAACAAAAAGTTTAGTCGACAAGACTGTAAATCACAACAATACAATTCCGATTCGTACAAAAATTACGCACAATAAGTCCCCATTACAAATCCACTAATTTCATGTCATTAAACAGTTATTAACTCTGAAAAACATATGTATTTTACATGATACCTATGACAGGTAAGTAATGTAATTTCGCTACTTAAATACGATCTTAACTTTGCTTTATCCTAGATATATATCTTGTGTATTAAATAAGCAACACGGAGTATAAAGCTAAACATAGAGGGTCATAATGGCCATCAGTAACAAGATACGGTCACTGATTTATAATATGAAATATTTTAATCAATATTTACCGATGTTTGACAATCATAACATTAAATCGGGACAGACTAGTTTTAACAAACTCGCATTCATTCGTTTCCTTATTGAAGTTGATTCCAAGGCAAGAACTGATCAATGAACATTCGAACAAACAATTCATTCTACTGAGTCTAATTGAAGTAGAAAGTAACACCATATTACCATAGGAATACCACAATAACGTCCAATAAGGGAAGCTTAAATAGAAAACAGAACACCTTTGAAGTAATGACATTGATAAAATTTGACTGTACACATGACTTTTTTTTGTTAAGGTTGACATTTTTTAGTCAGTACTTTGGTGTTGACATGAATATCCATTATATGGTCATTTTTATAAATTTACTATTTGCAAAATTATGAATTATTGGAAATACTTTGGAGTTGGGTTTTTTCCCAGGCATATACTAGCTTAGCCATATCTAGCTCAACTTTTTGTTTTGAAAGCTAATGCTGTTCAACTTTTCGCTGGGTTTGCTTTTAACAGTTTTGATCTAAGAATCACTGGTGGGTATTATTTACACGACACGCGCGTCTGGCGTATCAACTCATAAGCGTGGTACCTTTGCTAACTATTCAATACTATTTTGGTCAAACATTTATGGAACTGTTTCAATTCTTACTACAGCTGGTTTCAGTCGTTTAATGTACATGATATTTTGAATTCGCAATTTAATTGATTTAGAACGTTCCACTTTCAATTTTTTCTTTATTTTTTGTAATACATATTTAACATGAATCGATGAAACAATTATATTTTTGAATAGGTCAACCCCTATAAATGTTCTATAGTCCAAAGTCCGTCTGCTCCGCATCCAGTCATGATTCCGACACCATGTATAGGTTTTGGATTGAGATCTGTACATTTCATTACTACTTCCGTTTCGACATTGGTTTCATTAAGAAGTGTTATTTCTCCATTGAGTGTCCATCTAACAATCATTGTTCTTTGTTCTGCACAGTTTAAAATATATATTGTATTAATCTTGTGGTTGACTTAAGATGATAAGAGGATAAATACAGCATTGCAAGCCTTCAACCTAAACCTCATCAACTGGTTTTGGGACGGAAATAAGTGGTACTCGGACAGGTTTGTATAGTAATTAAAAACATCTAGTGTTGAATAAGCATCGACATTCCCACTGTTGAAGGTTTGTATTAATATGTCATGTGTGCAATATCCTGGAAATAAAAAATAATTAATTTCTTTTTTTAATAATCTTTAAAGAAATTGTTCTGGTGTTCATTTGATTTTAGCAAATCCGATGAACGAGTCATTTAAATATGCTGATTTTAATTTAGTATATTTTATTGATAAAAACTAAAAAAAATATTAAATTATGATTCAGAAACAATAATTAATGATATATTTACTTTTATATATATTATGTTGACGTTATCAGGCAGAATCCGTGTACTGTCTTATATACAAGTCTCTACAAAGAATGAAATTCAAATATGATCCTACGCTTTGATATTGTTCATATTGAATGCATTAACCATGTTAACGTTTTCTAATAAAAAAATAAAGGTGGTAAAACAACCGAATTTAGTAAAAGGTATTTAAAAATTATGCCATCATTGTGGTAACTGCTGTTCAATTCAAGAATATTGTTCCACTACAACTTGAGGTAATGGTACACGTTACTACCTTTGATAATGTTTAACACCGCGGCATTTGTTTGCATTTGTCCACAGAAATAAACATGTACAGTGGTTCTGAGGACAGCATTTGAAGACTATGCAAGAAAATGGTTAAATTCAAAACAAGATGATTTATAACTTGTTACTTTTGTTGAGAGTTATCTCATTGGCACTAATGACACATCGTCTTATATCTAAACAATAATATAATATTTATACTGTTGAAAGCCAAGGTAAAAAAAAAAGGTCAGCATTTTAAAATATTGATGATCCAGCTATATATCCTTCTTTAGACGGAGTTTTGGGGATGTTTTTGTTTCCAGTACAATGACCGTAGATTTTTTTCGTTTTCTTTGATATCAATACAGAAAAAAAAGAAAGACACATTTGTGATCTAGTAAAATTTCATCCTCTGTAAGTAATGTTAACAAAATTGTAGGATTTATAGTTATGCTGTTACTTTAAACTCCTTTTTTTTTAAATCGGAAATATTGGTTTTAACATACCAATACCATATTATTGGATGCTTTATCTGCTGGCACAGCTATATATTTGTCATGCAAAAAGGATCATGCATCCACAATATTATGACGATATATATTCAACCATTGATGTAAATCAGAAGTTGATTCTTAACAATTATAAAAAATGTACAAATAAATCTTACATCACAATCTACTGTGGATTCATCTATTTTCGTGGGTACCAATTTTCGTGGTTTGAGTAAAACTTGCATATTCGTGGATATCTAATTTCGTGGTTTTGTCAAAGTCCGCATACATTCCTTAAGAAAAATTGTAATCCGTTGAACATTTAAATTCGCGGTTTCCCTGTTCCCACGAAATCCACGAAAATTGGTGTCCAACGGATATTAATGAATCCACAGTATGTAATTTTGTACCATTATTGAGACCTATATTTTTTTCTACAATTTACACTAGTATTTCTCTACTGAGCTGTAGATAATATCATTAAAATACTGGATATTTTTTATCGACAATATGTTTGTATAGTTGTCATAGGATATTTTAACCGACAGTCGATATTCCAATGATTACCAAATGTGCATTCCCACTGACGTTTTTGTAACCGTATCTAGAAATGAAAATGTCTGTACCAAGTTAGGAATATTAAAATTGTTATTCATTCGCTTTATATGTTTTAGCTTATGATTTAGCAATTTTATCAGGAACATTTCTTTTTAAAATTTCCTCCTACTGTAATTTTGTGCCGTTATTTTTTTGTATTAAAACCTCATGAATTCTGAAAAGGAAACCAAACGAAAATAAGCAAAATAATAATGGTAGCAGTTAATATGCCGAAATGTTGTGACTAAATTAATTAAGTTTGACTGTTCCTTTAGTATCTTTTGTTACACTCTTTTGGTATACACCATATCGCTAGTTAGTCCAATTCGGGAAAAAAACAAAAGTTTACACAACTTCCTGTTTGGGTCAGGCCGTCAATAAAAGAGGTCATCAGAAGTAAACTGGGGGAGGAACAACTTAAGAAAGCGATAATCAAGAAACTTTGATTGAGTATGGTCCACTTTCTCGAAATTTAAATTGAAGTAAAAAAATATTCTGTTTGAAGTATTTACGGTAGTTTAAACAGGTCTGATTAAAATGCATCATGCATGGTAAATTGTCCAAACAGGGTCCCAGATAGCTTCAACTGGATGAAAAAGTTGAGTAATTTTAGAACTTATCCGAAATGGAATAGGTGTTATTAAGATTTGTATTAGATGCTGTTTTGATGGGTCTTTCCTGAGTTTAGTCATAGGTAGTCATAAAATCAGGACATACAATACCGATTCGCAAAAGAATGACGCACAATAAGTCCCCATCAAAAATCCACTACTTGATGATACACGGAATCTCTAATACGAACTAATAAAACAGCTACAAAGTAAAATTCACAAATAGAACAGTTATAGTATCAAAAGATGGCCTAATGACATAGTTATTTGTTTTGTAATAGAGTTTGAAGATATATATTTGCACTCTGAACTTTAAGATACTCATTCAATTAAATGTGTGATTTATTTCTTAAAAAGATTAGGAGACAAAGTAATATATAAGGTAGAAAAATGAAACGTATAACATATTCGAAATCACTAATACACATGATAAAGAAAAGTTTTTTTATTTCAAAATCTGACGGAAAATATGAAAGCCTTAAATTTGTCTTTCTTAACATTTTGTTTTAACATTAATATATAATAACAAACTATAAATTTACATTTTACTCAGAATATTTACTTAGTTGGTATCTGGACAATCTGAAATGAACAAATTTTAATACCAAAAATAGAAATACACAAACTTTGAACTGTTACAATAAATTTATTTGCATCAAGCATAAAAGAAAGACATAAAATATGAACACACCACACACAAACTTTACAATCTCTAAAACGAAAAACTCATCCAAAGGAGTAGGTCCGGTAAGAGCCGATTTTAGCCTCAAATTTCAGGTTCATCTGATGAAAGAATTTGACCACTTTTTAAACACTTAAGTGTCTATTTCATTTGATTCAATTAGTTTATGTGTAAGATTTTAACGGATTTAGTAATTAAAAACGATCCAATTCAAGTTCAAACATGAAAAATCTACCAAATATGCCGAAAAATGTCATTTTCAGATGGTATTTGTCAAAAATGAAAGTGGCCGCATCCGTGTTCATCCACAACCTTTATATATGTTATGTACTATCATCAAATACAACTTACATTTCAATATTAAGGATGAACACGAATGCGGCCACTTCCGTTTTACACGGAAACCGTCTATAATTTAACTAAAATGCTAGAATTGTGGAGATTTCAGTAATTTAGCATGACTTAATGGTGCTACTACCCGCTATATGTGCATTGTATTGTTAAAACAGTCTATATATATGTAGCAGAAGCATTCTTCTGTCCAATGAATAACTATAAGTTTACATTATAACAATTTTGTAAAATTGCTATATTTTGGAACCAAAAAGGGGTCTTACTGGACCTTCTCCTTTAAAATGCTTCACAATTTACGTCATATAGATAACAGACTACATTTGGCGTCAAATTGTTCAGTTTTGTTCCACTCTGTAGATACATTCGATTTATTTCATAATTTATTTTCGTCCTTTGTGATTAAATTATCTGATATAAAACAAAACTTACCACTACGAATATACAACACAAGTAACATAATGTAAACGGTAGAAACATTCATATTTTTTAATCTCGAGCAGTTCGTATTCAAAAATATCATCTACTCATGTCCTTACATATTCATTTTTATAACCACATTTGTTGTTGATTTATACCAGTTTCCATGACGAAAAAATTAAATATAATAAAAAAAATATGTTTAATAAATAGTTTCTTGATTAGGTGATGTGTTATGAATGTGTACAAATTAGATATCTGCAGTGTTGCCATTATAAATCAATTAATATGTAAAACGTTATATTTACAGAAGTTACAAATTCAAACAAACGTACATTGCATTTATTTGACTATTCTTTTTATGTCGGTTTGTGATTTGACATAGTGCAAAAATCTTCTAATTTAAAGTTTTAATTATGTAATCCACTTATCCTATCGCAATTCGGTATATTTCAATTTAGAACTGGTAACAGTTATTAAAAGCCTTAAATTAATTGCTTCTTCTAAGTATTTATTTCAAAATATTTTGAAGTGTATCGATTTCGAGGTGTTGTTTTCAAATCTAAAAAAATATAATTCTAAATAAAAAAAAAAGTGTTTGCGGTTACCATGAAGAACATAATTAAAGTAAAAGGTCTGAAGAGGATATTCGTAGACCCTTGAACTCGAAAATTCTAAAAGCTGGACAGAAGAGTCAAACTAATAATTAAAAAATAAATTGACAACGCCTTGCTAAAAATGAAAAAGACAAACAGCCAAGCAATCATACACATGACAAAAGATATACAACCAAAGAATAAACAACATGGACCCCACCAACATTTAAGGGTGATCTCGGGTGCTCCGGAAGGATAAGAAGATCCTGCTCCACATGTTGCAACCGTCGCATTCCTCATGTTATAACAGATCTGGTAATTAGTCTCATTCGGTAGGTTACATTCATGAAAGGGAAGGGGTTGTAGTTACGACGTAAGGAACATATCCGATATCATCTGTGAAACGGTTATTCCATAACGGTCTAACAACTCGTGATGATGTCCCTAAAATTTACAAAGGGATGATTTCAACTTCACCATTTGGAACTCTTGGTGTAATAAATTCCTTGTTAGCAGCAACCCTCGCTGAGGAAAATCATGATCGGAAATACAAGCACAGGAATATCGTATCAACTGGAAGATATATTCCCCATATGCAGGTGCTGCTGAATTACTAAGTTGTTAATCTTCAACGTTTAGTACTATTCAATATACATCAGAAAGTCCTAACATGTAAAACAGAAAGATTAAATAACCTCTCCATGAATTAAGTGTATTCATAATTTTTTACAATCCTTTAAAATCAAGGGCTGAATTTCATACGACATTAAGAGTTTTCTGGATTTTCTAGAATCATTAAAGATTGCATATTTTGGCTTTAATATTGATTCAGTTAAAGGGTCTTTGCATCGGAACTAAACACATTTATTTCTAAAAAATTGTTGGCATGACACGGGTTCTGTTCTGTTCATATATTTTTCTGATAGTAAGATACTTAACCCCTAACGGGAGGGATTGTGCCTGATTTTCATATGATAAAGACATAATCTTTCAATCAGTTTAATTGAGGTCTGGAGCTGGCATGTCAGTTAACTGCTAGTAGGCTGTTGTTATTTATGTATTATTGTCATTTTATTTATTTTATTTTCTTACATCTTTTGACATCGGGCTCGGACTTCTCTTGAACTGAATTTTAACGTGCGTATTGTTATGCGTTTACTTTTTTACATTGGCTAGAGGTATAGAGGGAGGGTTGAGATCTCATAAACATGTTTAACCCCGCCACAATTTTTATTTGATATTTCGAAAGTATATATAAAGAGCAATTTTCTCAATCTATTGTTTGTCAAGGTTTTCACAAGTAGAGAAATTAAGTTCGTGACCCTCATTTTAATATATCGAAATTTGATAGAAACAGAGTCAGAAGTGTTATACTTAGTTTCCAGAAAAATGTATTGTCGAACATTTAGACACTCGATCTATAACGGCCAGAACATATTTTCATAAGTTTAGTGTAATGTAAAAATTAACCATTACAAATATATATATTTGGTCTTTTGTTGTTCAGAAAAATGATTGACATACTTTTTTAGCTTTTTAACTAGCTGTTCAGAACTGTAAGTACTCCCAAATCGTACTTTTTTTTTATTAATTTGATCTGTTGATATTATTTAGGGTCATATGTCGTCTCTCTCTTTTTGATAAATACCAGTTTTGATAAACATTTGGCTTGACTATACATTTTCACTTCTGTTCTCATACTACGAACAACATTTTTGTTTGATACAATACATTTCTGTCTTCGATTTACAACAAAACTATTTTCATTTCACCTGTATACATTTTTTTATTAAGCATCATATTTCTCTAGTATCTCACAGCGGTATTCTACTGTTGCCTTTCTTTATTCTCACCTTATTTTATTGATTTTGTATTGACATTGTGTAAGATCAATTCGTTCAATGTGTTTTCACTAATGTTAATATGGCTTTTGATTGCGTTAAGCTATTTCAATTGATAGTTTATAGTGTGTCTTTCTATGTTGTGTTATTACACTATTGTTTCAGATAAGGGTGAATGTTGGTACCTATAAAAAAGCTAAACATGCTGTATTTGTTTGGACCTGTCATAAGTCAGAAGTCTGATGCTCAGCAGTTTTCTTTTGTTGATGTGGTTCATAAGTGTTTATCGTTTTCGTTTATTTTGCATACTTATGATCTAAAAAAACATGAGAGAGGTTTAAACAAAAACAAATTTCGAGCACATCAAACGCCATTTGATTATTTCTTGTAAATGGTCTATGCAATCCAATTTGAACTTTTATTGCAACACTATCAGGTACAATAACAATATAAACTGTAAACAGTATATACCTTTGCTTTTCCTGAATTCTAACTTTTGGTGTTTTTAGATAACAAAAAGTAATAGTACATCTCGTTGGAGAAAAGTTTCTCTGTATTATTTTATTCTAAAACGTTAACTTTAATATTTTTTAATTTTTTTTACGAAATATTCTTAAACATTTTTTATTTTTATTCATCATGTTGGAAATACTTTCAAATCATACACGTAGTTATTTGTTTTAAAAAATATAGTATTGCAAAGTATCGTTGGATTTTCAAGAACATGTATATCATATATATATTTTGTGCAATGTGTCTCATAATCCAAATGATATGACTGGGTATTGATTGTTCTATGTATGTTTTAATATTGTTGAAAAATATGTATGTCAATCAATATGTGACACAATAATAAAACAGATTATTATTTATTTAACTGACAAGAACAAATATAAACATAAACTAATATTTATATTGTATATGATATTCATGTTAAATGAATGAAAACGATTTCTCGAAATATAGACCCTTCACAATCATGAATTTCTGTTGAAGAGCCAACAATCATCAGTCTTAAAAAATAACCATACCTTCACACCTACTACCCTTGTACATGTAACCAGGTGATTTTCACAATTAAACGATTCTCCAACTTCAATTGACGTTCCGCCATTATGACACGGCTCATCATCACATGGTGTTTCTGAAACTGGTCATTGTATAAATAATATTATGAGAAAGAGCATGATATTTCTAAAAACAAGTAGACAGTTTTATGTTAATTGTGGAATAAAACTGTATATTAAAACGAAATCAAGCCGGCAAAACAATTCTGCATGTATTTTAGGTTTGAACCTTCTGACAAAGCATCCATTAGTGTTGATACTGATACTGAATTGATATACTAAAATGCTAGATACCGCACTATTGTACGTTCTCACGTGGTTCATTGTATGAGTAAGATATTTCAGGTGAACACATTTCTACAGAGATTGATCTGACGATGTTAAAGAAATGGCTATCTGTTAACTTTCATTATTGAACACTTACTAGAATTATTTTATTTGGTACATTATAGATTATAGGTAATACGAGGTTGAAACACTAGTAACTGGAACGATATTCAAGAATTTCAAATTGATTTTGATTACAGGTGTTGCTTCTCACAAATAATAATCAGTAACAAGTTCACAATTTTTGTAATATCACGACAATTTTAAATTTTTAAAGCTTAGATAATTCAAATATTTGATACTAAGCTAAACAATATAATGAAATAATGAATGTTGTTACTTTGTAGTTATAATTAGGTCTTTCCACTTTTCTGTGGAAAGACCTATTGTTTTTCTTCTGATTATGTTTTTTTTTTCTTCCGCCTTATTTTGTTCTTGCGATAAACATTTGTTTCGCAATATGTCGCTTAGATATTTGGTATATGATATCGAACAGTTTATGTGCTTTTGAAATTTACCCTGCGTAAACGAATACTTTTCATTGTAGGAGTTATCTCCCCAAACACTGTTTTCCTTGTGAGCGCAACTCCTTCGCAACCGTAAATTATTATGACAAATTTATTTTACAAAATTGCTCGTTATATCCTTCGCATGATTTGTCATATTTGACCGAAGCGATATGAACGCTCCATATGAGAGTTATTTCCCCTTATGCATTTGATATAAGTGATATGCATTTCTATCTTGTAAACCATAAGTGCAAGAGACCAAGGATCTTTTGATTTGAGGTCCTTGGTCCAAAAAAATAATAATAATGTCAAGGTCAAAGGTCAAGGTCATATTCTAATTTTTGAATTTGGCTTATTTCCTCTAATTTCCAGAAACCGTATAAGATATCGACAAATCATTTTTTCTAAATTGTTAGTTGCGACATGTCGTAACACGTACATTTTGATTGCAAGGGTACGTTGAAAAAAGTTATCAAAAGTACCAGGATTATAATTTTATACGCCAGACGCGCGTTTCGTCTACATAAGACTCATCAGTGACGCTCAGATCAAAATAGTTGAAAAAGCCAAATAAATACAAAGTTGAAGAGCATTGAGGACCCAAAATTCCAAAAAGTTGTGCCAAATACGGCTAAGGTAATCTACTCCTGGGGTAAGAAAATCCATTGTTTTTCGAAAAATTCAAAGTTTTGTAAACAGAAAATTAATAAAAAAAAATACCATATAATTGATATTCATGTCAACACCGAAGTGCTGACTACTGGGCTAGTGATACCCTCGGGGACGAAACGTCCACCAGCAGTGGCATCGACCCAGTGGTGTAAAAAGTTATCAAAAGTACCAGGATTATAATTTTATACGCCAGACGCGCGTTTCGTCTACATAAGACTCATCAGTGACGCTCAGATCAAAATAGTTGAAAAAGCCAAATAAATACAAAGTTGAAGAGCATTGAGGACCCAAAATTCCAAAAAGTTGTGCCAAATACGGCTAAGGTAATCTACTCCTGGGGTAAGAAAATCCATTGTTTTTCGAAAAATTCAAAGTTTTGTAAACAGAAAATTAATAAAAAAATACCATATAATTGATATTCATGTCAACACCGAAGTGCTGACTACTGGGCTAGTGATACCCTCGGGGACGAAATGTCCACCAGCAGTGGCATCGACCCAGTGGTGTAAAAAGTTATCAAAAGTACCAGGGTTATAATTTTATACGCCAGACACATAAAAGTGAGTTTTCTCCCCTCTTGTATTTAAAAATACGCGTATGTTGATATAACTGATTAACCAAATATAATTAAGAACTATGGTTTTTTGATTTGAGGTCCTTTGTTTATGACCTTGAAATTGATCTCAATGTCATAGAAAAGGTATTAAACCATTTAACCTTGGAAAAAACAACCGGAAGTGACCTTGTGTAAACCGGAAGTAGCTATTTTTTGTACTTAATTAATAAAAAAAGTATATAGAACCAGATCTTTTTAGAACCAGTGTCAATAAAATATTCAAATATTATCGGAAGTAACATTTTTCAAACCAGAAGTAACAAATTATCTCCCTTATTTAAAAAATATTGTATAGAAACCATATATTTCTAGAATCAGCGTACAATAACCTATCAGTTGACGATTGAAATGACATTTTAAACTTAATTTTACAACTTTCATATTAAAATACATTGTTTTCAGTGGAAAGACCTTCAATTGTTCTCTGAACAATTGATTTTTAATCATAGTTAGTTTCCGTTTTGATTTTTCTCGGAGTTTCATACTGAGTCTGTTGTTACTTTACTATTTATAACCTTTTCATTTCTTTTTAAACTGGTGAAATCATTAAATGCGAACTCATGAAACCTGTTGAAGAGTAAACTAAAATGCATGCTACGCAGTGTTTTATGTTTCCTTAACTTATTGCTTAACACTATAATTTACATTTAAGTTGAAAGTAAAGGAATAGACTTATGAAGACAATTGTTGAAATCAGTATATAAAATACAGCTACTTTCAGTCTCAGTCGGTTGCATTGAAAATTGTCTGTTCTTCTTATGATTTGCTGGTTATTACTTAAAGTTCAGTGAAAATCTAAATCACCTAAATAAAATTAATGGTATTTGTGAAAACTTGTAGCTTGTATATCTCTTTCATAAAAAAACTGTTAAGATGAGATATTTTGTATATTTTACATTTATTCAGTTTAAGTCAACTGTCCGTTCGTTTATGTTAACTTGCTCAATAACATTTGACTTTGTCCCATACAATGAAATGAAAAGGACATGTGGACACAATATAATTTGTACGTACACGGCTATTGTATATAACAGACCTAAATAGTTTGGTCTTTTGTAAAACAGATTATCGGTAACAGAATGATTATATACACCCATTATAAAACAGAAATATTATGACTTTCTCGTCACGCTTGGGTCTTTAGTAATACAAATTATCGGTAACAGGATGATTGTATACACAATTATAAAAAAAGAAATGTTATGACTTTCTCGTCACGTCATATCACTGATTATGAATACAATCCTAAATGGGTAAATATAACAGATTTGTTGTTAAGATTATCACAAAATAGTTTGAAAACGTATAAGAACAATTTATATTACTTTGTGCAAATAAACTCATCATAGATACCAGGACTAAAATAGCCGTCATAAAATATATATGTCAAACAATTTTGAATAATGTTTGCTAAGTACTTAATCGATGATTTGGAATGATTTATTGGTTTGACTTATACATGATATATGTATAACTTTGTAATATTTAAGTGTTTTATAATACGTTTTATGCTTAAGGCAACTTCATTTCATTTAACTCAAAAGTTGCTGTTGTCCGTGAATAACTTTAGAATATCACGACCTATCAACGAAACTGAAAAAAGGATGATTTTGAACTTTGTTTATTTATAAACAAGAACCAGTTTGATACTACTTCAGTTTGATGAAAAGAATAATATCATTTGTAAAACCTATAAACAACAATTACACATTTATATTATATTTATGTTCCACGTTCATTCACATTCAAGATAGTACCCTTCAATGCAAAGTCAAATTTTAACGAGTTTTATATTATTCTGATGTTCTCTGTGATTGACAAAAAAAAGGAAATTGTTCTATAATTTAATTATGTAAATGCTCCTATTGCTCCTATCTAGTTTTTTATTCATTAATATAGCTCGCATTAAAAACAAAAATATACAGTAAATTTTCTCAAATCAAAATGGAATGCATTTGGACCATAAGTTATTTAGAAATTAGTAGTAGTATGAACTAGTTGTGACAATGCTTAAGGGGGTTTAAATAGAAGTGAAAGTCACTTCAGCGAAACAAACTGAAAATGTCTTGGCATGAAACGAATAGCGATAAAAAAGAATGAAATAACAGGATACAAAACACAACACTGTAAATATAAGAATGAGCAACGACAAACCCAAGCAGAAAACAGGGTTGGTATCAGGTGTTTAAGAAAAGTGAGTCAATCGTGTTTCAAGTGTGACGTCGGGCTACTACTATGATGTAACAGAGATAACCAAAAATATCAAGACATCACAAAATTCAAACAGATCTGTTATGTAAATAGTATAATAAAAAAATGCTTTTTATTAGTTGCCAGTGGCGTTAAACTAGCTGACAGTTAACTGCGAGTTCTCTTAGATCTGTACTGTTCCTAGTGTGTTTTTGTTGTTGGGATATACAAGTTCCCGGCCATGTCCACTTGTATTTGTGGCAATCTGATGAGTTGAGCCTTTTTGAACTGATTTTTATGGTTCGTTCTTATGTTGTCCTGATATACCACTGTCCCAGGTTAGGGGAAGGGTTGGGATCCCGCTTACATGTTTAACCCCGTTATACATTATGTATGTATGTACCTGTCCCAAGTCAGAATTCAGTGGTTGTCACTTGTTTTGTGTTACATATTTGTTTTTCGTTCATTTGTTCTATAAATAAGCCGTCAGTTTCCTCGTTGGAAAAAATAAACAGACCTCATTGACATTTAATCTTAGTAAATATTCTGGTACGTTATATCAAAATATATGGCAATATGCACCAACACATTTGTAATTGACTTTTATAAAACCGTAAATCAATTTTCTTTCATAAATAGTCATGCAACTTTTTTAAATAAAGGCATCATTAGTAAATTGCTGTTCAATAGTCATACAAATAAAATCCGGGTCGAAAACCAACACCGAAGGAAACACATCAACTATAAGAGGAAAACAACTGAAACAACAGAAACACTGAACTACTACAAATACAAACGCCACTATACAAATGGACAATTTGATAACAACTACCATATTCCCGACTTGGTTCAGACGGTTTTTTTTTAAATCCAAACCGTCTTCCCTTTGCTTTATTTCCTTTTGAAACGTCTTTACCAAAACAAAAAGAAATATATACTTTAATTAATAAACAAATGAAGTATTGATAACTAAAAAAACATTCAGAAATAGAGACATATACAAAAAAGAACATTTGTTAAAACTAATCAATAACTGTTAATCGAGTTCATCTATTTATAGCATACATAAAACACAACTTATTGTCTGTGTGGAATAAAGTATGGACAAATCCTTACTTGTGTAAACAAACTTTAAGAATAATGTATTATGTGTTTCTCATAATTCTGCGTGGCATATAAATATAAATCTTAGGTTTAAGGAACTGATTAAACTACACAATAATTATGATAACGGTACGTATACATTTCTTATCTAAACGAATTTTGTTTCAGTATAACCAATTGAGTTGGTTATTAGTTGATATATTTTGAAAAGATAAACAAATCATATCAATTTCGTCAGTACATCATAGCCAAACAAAAATGTAATAATCGATAGTTATACATTTTGTATGGACATTAAGGACACAGATTTCGTTGTATATCACGTTTCTATGAGTTGAAAAGTAATATTCCTTCGTTTTATGTGATTGTGCTTTTTTGTTTATATAACAAAGGACTTCCGTGTTTGAATTTTCCTCTGAGTTAAGTATTTTTGCAATTCGTAACCAAATCGTGTAAATGACCTAGCGCTTTTATTAGTAATATTGTAAAACATACCTTATATTCAACCTCCTGTCTGACGGTTTTGCTGTATTCTTACTGTTCTGTTTAGCGGAACATGGTAAATTGATTATGTTTCCTTGATATTGGGATTAGACATTATTATATTTTTTGTGTTATATGAACAAAATGGTCGAATTAAAAGAAACAGTTTTATTTTGTAAGTTGGGTGGCATGACTGTACTCGATGTCAGTAATAATTGCTCACGTTATGATATTAATGGATCGTTTTTATGAAATGCAGCGTTACTGAAAACTGTTTTTATAAATATTGTAAATGTGTTTCATGTTAACAATTTACAATTTTATTCCATCTTCATTATTCAAACATTTTTTTATGTAATACATAGCTACACTCAGTTCGCATTTATACTATTGTCAATCCGATGACATAACGTATGTGCAGTTGTGCAGTTTACTGACATATCTAACTTGTTTGATAGCCTTCGGCTCTGCTGTCAAGAGTTGGTAGTCGATCACCAAACGGCCATTTACATATATATGGTCTTCAGCAATGATAATCATAAATTGCACAATTGTTTATTTTTGAATTCTATTCAATATCACCAAGTGCATATAATATAGAAGTAACTATATCCTATCTTTATATTTATCAACTCTAATTTTTTTTCTATTTGAAAAAAAACCCAGATTCAATAAAAGCCCTATACTAAAAAAGGGGGTAGGTAATAAATGACACAGCGACGATAAATAAAATCAATAGTATAAAACAAACACTTATATAAGTGCACCTGTAAGTATAAAATCAATGATTTAAAAGACGAAAGATAACATAAATCAAATGGGTTTGATTCTTGGCCAAGTTTCACGTATCGTGTAACTTCAATTGTATCGTAGAGATAAAGGTTAGTATCGAAATGTATTTATTAGGTGTAACAAGAATGTTTCAAATATCTTTTAAAACAGGTTGAGACAGACATACACGATCAAAATGTGTCAACAACTCCGAAGACTTGATGAGTAGAAAGATTGCTTTTGTGAGTAAAATGTTGTTTTAATATTTATTTTATCTTACATGAAAATGCTGCTTCATGTCATTGAATTCGTATTTTGAAATAGAATACCTGTGACAATTCTACCGTATGCGAGTAAGCCTCAGATCCTTGTACAGACTTAAATATATGTTCTTATTTTTCAAATCTGTGTTCAATCGTTCTGCAAATCTATGACTGTTTAAGAAATACCTCTTCAAATGATATTATATGTTAATGACGCAATGCGAAAGAATAAACAAACTTGAGCACATCACAGACATTTGAAGATTTGAAACTGGCATATATCTGTATATATTGATACGATTTCTAAAATGCGTCAACAGATTTTCCATCATCTGTTCTGTCTTTATCTATTTTAAAAACCATATTAAACGTAAGAATTAATATGTTGATAATACTGCAGGAGTAGACTTTAATTTCTTCAAATTTTAAGAACTGGGTACTTACTTTTTTCATTACATTATAACCGACTTCAAATTGCATTATTGTGATGTCTATATCTAAGTTGCTTCCATAATGTACACACATAACTAGTGCTATATTGATATATCACAACTAAGTTCGGTATCAACTATCATGTTAAAGGCCAAATGCCATTGTGCGGGTCCTTCCTTATTATCGCGTCTACGATTGATACAGCTTATATACTGACTGACTTTAGAAACACAATTTTTTCCCCCCGCAAAATCATGATTGATTCTCATACAGCTACTATTCATTCTTATCGTATTTTTTTTCTCTCGAGAAAAAATCAACATCTGACTTACCTGTGTTTTATTGAAGCCGCACGAATTTCTGAAAGCGAAATTTGGAACCCATAAAATATGTTTTCAGTTTTTTATACTCCATTAATGGGCATTATGTTTTCTAGTCTGTGCGTCCGTCTGTCCGTCAGTTGTACCTTTCGTTCGTTCGTCCGTCCGTACATTCGTACATTCTACTTCAGGTTAAAATTTTGATGGAGTTCGTTTTTGATGAAGTTTAATTCCAATCTCTTTGGAACTTCGTATATCTGTTCCATATGAGATACTCGTTCTACTTTTAATGCCAAATTACAGTTTTTACCACATTTTCACGGTCCACTGAATATAGTTAACTATAATGGAGATGAGGCATCCGTGTACTATGAACTCATTCTTCTTGCTCCATGAAACAGTTTTTTGCAATCTTTGGCCACACTTAAATCAGTCATATTGCCAAGACCGGGGAATAAAACCTGAATCTGCCTATAAGAATACTGAAAACAGGAATACGTGAACGTGAACGTGCTGCAACCATACAGTTTGACTTCAGAAACTAGTCTTACTGTCCTTCCTACAATGATACAGGTAGATGGGATTAGTTGTTGACCATCAATGACCAGATCAACATGTAGTGAAAATGTAACGTCAATAGAATTTGATTACGCAACGTCATTTGTGAGACATGTTTTTATCGGCCGCAAAGTAAACCCTTATCAAATTGCTAAATGCCATTATGCACAGATTTATGCCATAAATGTTTCCCATAAACTGAACTGCCCAAAACTGGCTGATGAAAAACATTTACAGGCCTACAGTCTCAACCACATAACCATGATAACTGCTAAAACCCATTGTAAAAGGTGGGAAAAAGGCAAACTTAAAAGGCGTAAAACAGAACCCAAAAACATGTCGAACAAAAATAAATGAATGTTCTGGAAATCGTTGTGACATTTGTTACCGACAGTCATTGCTGTTGACAGTGACATAGTTCTTTCTAAAATGTGAAAAGAATACTTTAGTGTTACGTATCAAAAGTCGTTCAGTATAATATAATCATCGCCGAGTTGAAATATCTGCCTACAAACTTAGTGTCCTGATTATATCATCTATCCAATAGATAGTAAACTTGAGAATGGAAATGGGCATGTTCAAAAGAGACAACAACATGACCAAACAGCAGAATACCGTCTGTAGTAGAGTATTGTAGCTTATGTGGCTTTTCTCAAGCAGGAGACTGTAATTCAGTGATTGTCGCTAATTCAGTTCATGTCCGTCATATGTGTTTTTATAAATTGTTTTGTGATTATTAAGTCTGTTTTTTTTTCAAAATGGAATAGTTTCATATTTTTCATGTCTGTGTCTTTTTTATGGTCTATCATATGGCATGGGTTTTCTCATTGTTAAAGACTGTACGGTTGCCTATACATGCTATTCTTGTTCTTTTTATTCATTTCAAAGTTTATGGATAGTTGTCTCATTGGCAATCATACCACAACTCATTAGGTATATGAATGCACATAACAGTGATAATTTGTTTTATCAAACGTCGGAAGTAACATCAAATCAATGACTACTTAGCCCTCATTCATTTATATGATTCCTTTTTTGGGCTTGACGAAAGTGTTTTTGCTTTTAAATTACAACTTTTACTATTTAACTAAATTTAACTATTATTAGTATTTACTCTGCAATATCTATAACAGCCAGCTACTTAGAATTTCATTTTTTTCTCAGAATGTTTGACGTTCAAAGAATTGGGTTTTCTCAAGCGCTTTTGAAAAAGTTGATAGTCGTTACGTAAAGTATACAATCTAAATGATATATATATCAATAATCAATTTTAAACTATTTGTGACCTTTTTGTATCAATAATCGATTAGAAGTCTTCGTTTCTTTGTTTCTAGAGCCTGTGATAAGCTATCAAATTATCAAGTTATGATCTTTTTCGTTTCTTTAACAAGATTTAAGTTGGTCTGTGTTATTGCTTCAAATATTCTATGGGCGATGGTCATCACCAGCGCATAGTGCACTAGCTACTGGTGTCTCTGTGTGTGCTCCAAAGAGACAAATGTACCCAAGTAAGGTTAATGATCAGTTTCATATATTATGTCCCGACAACATTGTTGCGGTAAATATAGTTTTTTCGATCTGTTTGTCCATCCGTTCATTCGTCAGTTACACTTTGGTTTATCTTTGCCTTTAAGATGATTTCCTAAAGTCGAATTTTCATGACAATTTGTACGGTCCTTTTTTATTTATCATGATATGGACTAATAACTTTGTAAACATGGGGGAGTTCCATCGAAAATGGAAATAAGCGCCGAGCGGGACACCCCTGTCTTCAAGACATTTCCTTGTTGTCATCAGTCTATAGATCGTGTTCAAAGTATCTCAGTAGGTAAATCCAGCTTTACATCTCCGGTGATTTTATAAGAGTTCTGGGAACTTGCTCAATATGAATATGGTGTTGGATTAGTGAAAAACTGAATAGATATAGGAAGATGTGGTGTGAGTGCCAATGAGACAACTCTCCATCCATGAATGTTTGGTTGAAACTACTCTCCTGAAAAATCTAAAAGTTCAAGTCCTAATTTTGATTTCAATATGGAAAAGAACAGATATGGGTCAATGGCACGAAGACTTCCCACTCATAGACAGCCATCTATGGATGGCCTCAAACAAAACAAGAACAATCGAACCCAAGGGCACATCAATGACTTGAATGGATCCTTTAAATAGAAAAAACGACTTTCGACCTCTATGTTGGAAAAAACGACCTGCGACCTGTACATTTCCCGTAAAAACGACCTCATGACCTTGTGACGAATGTAAAAGCCAACTTGCGACCTGATGGGGATACCCTGCGGGAGCCTCACGAAACAACAAGCTACAACGTTTTCGACTCATCCATTTCCTTATGTTCATTATTTTATTAAATTTGAAATTTAAAGTTTGATCTCAGTTCTTCATTGGTAAAATATCGGTTATGTCGTAAACTTTTCTCACTTCCCCTGAAATTGCTTCTGTGACGTCATGAAAAATGGCAATCATGCATAATGACGTCAAGAAGAAAGAACACATCTTTTGGAAGTTGTTCGAAAAGAAGGACTTTAAGATATTGTTTGCATATTGTCTAAAATCATAAGAGAAACAGATTCCACCACTAAATCTCGCGTAATATGATACCAATGCACTCTCGACAGTTACAGCTGTCTCGAGTGGTTATAATATCATTAATTTTACTACAAAAACACAATGATAAGGTGTCAATTTGAAGACGGAAAAATAAACGCAATAAATATTTTATTCTATATCCGATATAACTATTAAAAATCTTCTGAAAGTGATAGTGCATCTGGAAAATGTATATAATGCCCAATCCCCTTTTTCTTTTTATCAAAACTAATTGCCATTCAAAAAGAAAGTAACACTCATTTATGTATTTCCTGTTATCGGTTATAGTCGTCTTTTATATTCGTGGCTGAATCCACTCATAAACGACGTGACTTTCTCTAACGCATTTCTGAAGGAAAAAACTTGATTCTAATCACGTAGAATTGTGATATTTTCCACATTACAAAGTATTGTTTACCATAAGTGAAGATATTATTGATGATTGATTCAAAACGCAGAAAACAGTAAATTATTAAAAATACGTTACTTAAGGTAGCATATTACAAAGATTTTTTTACTTCCAATCACGAACCTTTGAAATGCTGTAACTTTCTTATAAATGCATAGAAAATAATAAAAGAGCTATAGATAGATCAATCTTTTAAATGAATGCAATATTTTGTATTATGCAGTCATTATGTAATCAATTATTACGTAATTAGTGGCAAAATCTGGGTTAGTTCACTTGAATGAATTTTGCTCTATCATATCTTTAACTATACAGATAATTTTAACGAAATCTTAATCAACACATCATGGGCTTCAAAAGGGTGTCTCACATTGGTCTCAATGGTATTCCATTCTCTCATAAATCTCTTATTAGTGTAAACATCCTAACCACATTAAAGAGGATAATGCTTAATTAGGTGTAATTTTTTTTCTATACTTTTAGACACTCTTTTGTAGATAATGGCCATAGAAACAACATATAATAAAATTAACCCTCTGTGGATACCTATCCAGAAGCTAATTTCATTTGAAAGTGGAAATTTGGTAGAAATATTGTAGACACAGTTAACAGGTTAATTGGTTACATAATTGTCTCATACTACTAACATTGCATTTATTTGAAAGAATAATCTGTTAGCTATCCAAAACTACCACTTTTATATTTTTTTCAAGCATTATTAGAAAGTTAACATTTTCAAAACTTGGGAGTTGGAGTTATAAAATCTTTGTATTGTGCTACCTTAAAGACAAGCAGGTTGTAATTAACTCTAGACGATCATTTACAAAAATTAATAAGAAATAATTGAAAGGTAAGGGAATTCACCGATAGAAAAAAAACATGCATTACAAAAGAATGGTATAGAAAGATTTTTAAAGTCCAACAAAGTACCTCACTTGGTAATGTGTATTTACCCAATTAAAATATTTTAATAGTATAAAATATCAGATCGTCCTGTATTCTTTATATTACAGTCACGAATGAATGATTTAACATTTAAAATATTTTTTTCTTTTATTAACTTGATCATACACTTCAATTTTATGTAGGTTTCTTTAAGGGTATGTACATGTACTACTGAAAACAAAAGAGAGAAAAGAATTGTTTCGAAAAAAATGATGTTGTATTCATATCAAATTTAGTTGTCCTTTCAATTCTAGTGATAAAGAAAGATGTGTATCGTACAATGTTGCATACTAAATGCAGTAACATATAAAACCTTCGATATCTCCCCCTGTCATAAGAATGAACGCCATTTCACGCACTTCATATTGATAAAACTTAACAGATGAAGGTCATAGCATACTATGTCATATGATAATTGATTTGATGGGACCTTAGAATTTTCCAAAAAGTACAGAATACCGGAAATGGTACGTTAATTATTATAATTGTTCTTTTTGTTACAAACAAAAGAAAGGATAAAACATATTTAAGTTATTTAATCATTTCGGAGCTACCTTGTTTTATAAGGGCTTGAATAACAGTAAACAGAATATCGCAGTCCAAACTAAGTAAGATAGGTGACAAAGTATAACATAAAACATTTTAACTCAAATCTCATAGAGGTATCGACCGTAGCAAACATAATAGGAATTCAGATATGACACACAGTTGTCAATAGCAGTCCATTAACTTTTAAGCTGCATTTGTTTTTTAACGTTTGCAGAATATAAATGTAGGGATAAGGAGAAAATAATTAAAAACATTAAAAAGAGAAATTAACAGTATTGAGTTACAGAGATAAATCTTCTTGAACAAACACTTAAATAAAGGCAACAGTAGTATACTGCTGTTCAAAACTCATAAATCCATGGACAAAAAACTAAATCGGGGTAACAAACCAAAACCGAGCGAAACGCATTAAATATAAGAGGAGAACAACGACACAACACCGAAACGCAACACACACAGAAACAGACCAATCATCAGACAAAACACCACGAGAATAACAAATGTAACAAGAAAACCAAATACATGAATTTGGGATAGACAAGTACCGTGCCACGTCTTATCTCAATATCTCAAAAATAAGAGAAAACACAAACGACTCAACGTTAAAATGCAACACAAAGAGAAACGAACAATATTATAACAATGACCATCTTCCTGACTTGGTACAGGACACTTTTAAAGGGGAATAACAGTGGTGGGTTGAACCTGGTTTTAAGGCATGCCAAACCTCGCACTTTAATGGCAAAGTTAAATATAACATTGAAATGACAACATAATATTACAGGACTACAATACAAATAAATAGGAGAACATATTAGACACAGAAAAACATGATTAATAGATAACATTATTAATATTGTTCATTTCTGTGAGGCCAAAAAAATCATTTGGACATTCAAAAAGTCGAAAATAAACTGACATCGCCACGCCTGAATAAAATGAAAAAGACCGACAATAGTACATAAGACATAACATAGAAAACTAAAGACTGAGCAACACGAACCCACTCAAAAACTTGGGGGAGGGAGGTGTCAGGTGCTCCGGAAAGGTTTGCAGATCCTGCTCCACATGTGGCACCCGTCGTGTACAAACCCGGTTATAAGTCTAATTCGGTCATTCTGTTGGTCACATTCGTGAAAAGGTGACGGGATGTTAGTTACGACAAAAAAATACGAAAATTGAAGACAATATTTAGATACATTTTAAAATTTTTTGGCGATTTAACAATTGTGTAATTGTAAAACATCATATTTTTTACATCATTGCTATTTGAAATATTTAATTTACTTTTCCCTTCTCGTGTTTGCTCTCTTGTCGTTCATTGTTACATTATGATGTCTCTATCTGTCAGATTTCTCAAAATCGAATTAATCTATTTTCATCTTACTTTAATACGCCCTCAAAATTGATCTCCAAAAACATTGTTCTTTCTGTGTAATTTTTTTTATCATTAGTTAATCTTCGATAAGAGGATTTTATAGCGAATTCTAATGCAATTTGGATGTAACAACTTTTTTCATTGGCTAAAAGTTGCCGTCAAATCCACAGTTGACCAGATGTAACTAAGGAGGGACCAGCCATTTTGAATTCATGAATCAACAAATGTTCGATTACTACTATATAATCGAAAATAAAACAACACCTACCTCGAATTCGCCGTTTTAATGTAATTTTATCCGAATTTGAAGCGTACAGTTTGTAAGTTTTTATTTGTATGACTTCACGTTTAGCCATGACGTCTTTGTGCCAAAATCATTCATGAAATTTCGCGGTTTTTTTTCTTTGATATATTTAGACATTTTTTCAAGTTTTATCGTATTTTTTCTTTTTGTAATGCATTAGAATCGGAATAACAGTACTGTAGTTGAAGAGGTGCCACCGTCAATTTGGATTTGACGGTCACAAATCTCCGTTTTACTGTCTCCGCTACGCGTCGCCAGTAAAACTTCATTTGCAACCGTCAAATCTACAATTGACGGTGGCACCTCTTCAACTACAGTACTGTTATTCCTTAATTAAAATGTGTCCCTTATACAAAATGTCCTCCTGTAAATGAAACAAATAGTTGTTTACTGCTGTGCAATAGTCACAAATCGATTACGAAAAAACAAGTCCGGTTCACAAACCAAACCCGAGGAAACACATCAACTATAGAACACCAATGGAATAACATAAACACCGAACTGCTTCAAAAACAAACGTTTACGTTCATAGCAACGGACAATTTGATAACATCTGATATATTCTGATTTGATACAAGAAGTTTTGAGAAAAATGATAGTTTAAACCTGGTTTTACGGCTTGTCATACGACTATGTTTGGGACAGAAACCACAAGTTCTGAGAAACATACGTTAGTCCCACGAAAACTGACATATATAAATAATACATATTCAAAACTAAAACACGTATCAACATTCGTTTCATTATAAAAAATGTGGTAAAAGCTAAGTTTTCGAAATTAGCAACAAATAACAAATTAAAAAATAAAAGTATTTTTTTAATGTTACGATTGCAATCAAACTGACGACACAAATAATATTCTATTCAAAATACAATGTAGGTTACATTTGTGAATTTTACAGTATACTCTTGGCTTTTTGCAAAGTAAAACACCATAAGAAAAGCCTTTATGTTAATAATGTGTAAGAATTGACACCATTTAACAACAGTTTACTATTAAAGTAAAATGTCGGCAACACTTTTAGTTGATTACCTTAGGCAATTATCTGTAAGTAAACTATTTTGCAGACCAGAGTCTACATACAATAAATTACAAGCTCCATATTGTTTTTATTATTCCAGTATGCAATGACAATTACAATATAGCTGTAAAAGGTGTATACATGCACAAATGGAGAAATGGAAGACAATAAATAAGATGTTGTGACATATATTAATGCTGTGTCACTACTAACAACATGGAAGAGGAACCGTCAACTTCAGGTGGTAAAAAGCGATCATTTCCAAAGGAACTCCTAGATAAAATGGACGATACAGATGCAAAACTACCGCGAGTAGCAGGTATCCATATCGTAATCAATAATTATAAAATGGCATTATCACAAATAGTTTATTTGTCTTACGACTGCACAATTTTTCGGTCGCATAATGGTATGACGTTCTTTTCGACATCGTCTGAAGAAATTTTGTTCACAGACGACTTATGAGTATCAGTATCGGTCCCAAACCTTAGGCGTGATGGAAAAGACTACTTCCTTTACAGAAGCTGATGGAATGTGCCGCTGAAATCGGTCATATTTTCCAGCTTGAAAACTTAATAATTGGTGGGGAAATGTTTCAGATGTATATGATGAAAATCACAAAAAAAATGAACTCTGTGAAAAATTAAGAAGAAAGTCCCTATTCACATGGCAAAATCAAATAACAAAAACACATCAAAAACGAATGGACAACAACTGTCTTGTTCCTATCTTGGTACTAATATTTTCAAATGTAGAAAATGGTGGATTGAATTTGGTTTTAAAGCGCTAAACCTCGCACTTTGTACGACAGTCTCATCAAATTCCGTTATATTTACAAGGATGCGTGAACTAAACAGAATATGGATACAGCATTCATCATCGTGTTACAATTTTAAAAGAAACAATTTAACAGAACACAAAAGCTTTTATGAAATTAAAAACGCATTTATTGCTTCGCGTGTCTGACGTCAGAAAATGTATACGTCACATATTTTTTTCGTTCAATGTTTATACAAATAATTTAATAATTTCACATGGGCTATGTCGGTATACAGGGTTAAAAATCAAAAGGATGTACGAATTAATTTCAGAAATAGACCGAGATTTAACATAGTCCAAAAGTTCTATAGAATTTATAATAATCCACAAATGGCTCATTCTACTACGCGATTAACTAATTTTGACGTTTGTGTTTCAACGTATTTTCTAATTTATAATAGAGATATATGATAACATAAAAAGGTAAAGTTCCTATTACTTGTTTAATGAAATGTGTGTATTTTTTCTTAGCTAAACATTTGCTAAATGTCTGGCCCTAACATGCGTTAGTAAAACAACTCAAGTAAACATATATTAGTTTCCAACAGAAGTAATGATTGCTCGTCTATCTTTCCTTGCGTTTTCGATTGTCTTTAAACTCCTCTTTTCACATTTTCGTATTCCACTGTTCCAACAAATCACACGACACCCAAACAACACGGAAAATTGCTACATGATTGTCTACTTACGCAATATATCAAAAGTTGTACTTTTCAAAATCAAAACTATATGACAAGATTGGAGATCAGAACCTTAACGACAAACCCTATCAATTAAGTATTGACGTGGGTCCCCTAGATATATGTGTATGAATTTCTATGAAATTGTAACACAAGGTTCCAAACGTTAAACTTAAGGTTATGATTGGTTGTCAGGGTTATTGAACTTATTCTTCAATTGTTTTGAAATTAGTGAACAAAAAGGGGAGAAAAAGCATTTTTTCATGTTTCAGGACAATTAGTTGTGTAAAAGTATATGGATTTCATTGGGTTTTATATCTCAAAATAAAGGTTGGGATCGATTAAGGGGTTAATAGCCCTAACCGTACAGCTAAATGGGAACAAATACTACATATAAAAAAATGAGATGTGGTATGATTGCCAACGAGACAACTCTCCACAAGAGACCAAAAAACACAGAAATTTACATCTATAGGTCTCCGTACGGTCTTCAACATAGAGATAAGCCCATAACGCAAAGTCAGCTTTAAAAGGCCCCGAAATTACATTTTAATCAGGTTTACTGTTTGCAGAAGTTTGAATGATTCAAATAATAAGGATGTTCTTATTCTAGACAGAAAACTTTGACTGCATTGGTCGCAACTTTTTGGGACTTTTGGTCTTCAGTGCTCTTCAACTTTTAACTTGTTTTGGCTTCGAACTTTTTTCATCTGAGTGTCACTGGTTAGTTTTGTGTGGACGAAACGCAAATTTACGTACTAAATTTTAAACCTGAGACTTTTGTAAGCTATTTTTCGGGTGTTTCTGAGTCGTATATTTTCAGTCCTGTCATATAATGTTGTCATTTTAATGTTACATCTAGCATTACCAGTAAAGCGGGAGGTTTGGCATGCCAAAATAACCAGGAACAACCCAACATATTTTTATTAAAATGTCCTGTACCAGGAAAATGGCAATTGTTATATCATAGTTCGTGTCTGTGTGTGTTTTATTTCAATTTTGTGTGTTTCTGTTGTGTCGTAGTTCTTCTCTTATATTTGATGTGTTTCCCTCAGTTTTAGTTTGAATTTTTTCTCAATCGATTTTTGAATTTCAAACAGCGGTATACTATTGTTGCCTTTATTAACTTCAAAGTCTCGAATATTTTAAGTTCTTTAATATGATAAATCTTACTGTGTATTTAGCTCTTTGGATTTGGGAACCCGTGATTTACATTGCCCCACATTGAGGTCCAAATGGTTCAAAATAAAAATGTGTTCGATTTCATAAAACAAATGAACTATTGAGGTTCTCTATTATGTTAAATTGCTTAATATGCTTAATGTAACCGAGATTGTTTTTATTTTGAGGCCCGTTTTCAAATAGGTCCACATTATGGGGACACAATGGGTCCAAAACAAAAACCTATGTTTCAGTTTAATCATAGATAAACTTACTATCAAGATTGGACAAACCCGATAAATAACTCTGTAGGGATTTGTCTCTCATTTGATTATCAAACAAATCATCCTTTTTGATAAAAAAAAAAATCCAGTCGAGTAATTTCACATTCAACAAGGTTGTCGATATCATTAAACTCTGTGAGGACAAATTGATTCATTCAGTGAGAGGATAAAGGTTATTACCGTAAACTCATTCGATGATCTTCTGAAATCGGCGGCAGCCACACGTACATTAACATATTTTTATACAATGGGTCCGGAAAGGCTTAGTCCCGGTCCCTAATGAATGATTACACTTAATCAAAGTTCGAAATTGATATGCTTTCTGCATTCGACTGATGATAAAAGTTATATTCTAATTCTTTTTTTTCCAGCGACACCAGCAGTTTTGAATGATAATCAGAAAAGATACCTAGTTGTTGGACTATGTCTTCAAAACGTAATATCACCAGCACTGAGGAAATACGTTGTTCCAATTTTAACTTCACTTTATGAAGAGTTAACCCTCAGAGAGAAGATTGATACTCAAACATTTTCAACAAAATACCAACCAACGTACACCTTCTTGAATTACGAAAATATCAACAACAACAAAGCAACGTATGGTTATCAAAAAGCAAAGTACGACTACACAATCAAGAGTGTTGTTGATTTGTCCAAGCTATTTCTACAGATACACATGACACATTATACAGGCTTTGACGACACTTGCGACTTATCTGCCCTGTTGGGATTAATCATCAACATTGTTGGCAAGTTCCCTACAGCAGTAATTTCATATGCTAAAAACGTACGTGTAGTATCTATAAAAGCTGTTATCTCACCGGTATGAACCCCTCTAAAAAAAGGAAGAGGCCATGATTTGATTGCTTACATTTATCTTTTCTAGTGTTTAATAAATGCAATGATATTCATTTGTATAACCTATATAAAAAAATATCTAGGTCACTTTTTTGTTACAAGTTGTCGACAGTACCTTTATTTTTACCACGTCTTAGATTGTGGGTTGCCATTAGGTCGTCTAATCTTTTAAGTACCGAACGTGACTTAATCCTAATTTTTGTGACTGTTTTGCTGAGTGTGAATTCGCATTGCTATAAGACATGTCATGATACCTTTCCATCCCAAATTCATGTATTTAGTTTTGACGTTATATTTATTATTCTCATCGGATTTTCACAAATGTCTTAACGTTTGTAGTTGTAAATCTTATTCCTTTTCTGTTGTATTCATGTGTTATTTTAAAGATAATTAATCATCCAGCTCATTTATAAGATCAACGAAATGTATACGATACATTGGATTTACAGTTGGATTTTTTTTTTTTTTTAAATAAGAAGAGAATCTTATTTTACAGAGTAATGTAAAAAAAATATAAGATTGTCGTATGGTTACACAAAATAACAACACAGATCAGATAAAACATGTTAAATGCATAATTTGGAATTGGAACATTGATCATATAATAATCATCATTTACAAAACTGAGAAATATTCAATTAGTAACAACATAATAAGGTGCTTGGAATGCTGTAATATGGGCCAAAAAAATGAAATAAAATGTATAACAAGATAACATTATAATATAATTATTAGCTGGTAAAGCTGTCAAATCTTTAATCTCTCAATTATCAGTCCGTTTTGCATTTGTTTATGAATAAAAATGGTGACCGGTTACTGTAATGGCTTGCTATTGAGATTACAGAAAAATTCATTATTATAGACTTTAAATACAAGTTATTCATGTAATATGAATTTTGTATATCAGGTACGAGGAGTAAGGAATGAATGGGCTCATAGTGATTTCACAAAATGGGACGCTGTAAAGTATTCCGATTCATTCAAGCTGATGACGGACCTTGTGAAGAACCTCTGTCTGAGTTCAACTGAGGAAATTCAAACCTTACTGGAAATAGAAAAATGGGAAATAAATGGTAAGGAACTAATATTTATTGGGTTTTGATGGGAAAAGAATTCAGTCTGCTAATTTTCCTCTGGGGGAATATAACATACACAGCTTGACACTTCACTCACAGATATCGTTCTAAATCCATTATCGTATGTGCAAGCAAAATGTAAAAAAAAATTGTATTTAAGCAGGGATGTGATGAGAATGCATAGATGAAAGGAACATGTAAACTTATATAAGGAATAAGTTAAAGACACTTATGTTGCATTTGTTGCCTTCGTATTTACAGCCGTTTGCATTGCGTGTGTAGGTACATGTAATATCTTTGATTAGCTTGTTGTCTAGCTGATCTGTCAAGGCATATTATAGGTATTGTGAACTATCCTCCTTTTATAGTAGACTAGTCCGACAGATAACCAATCTATGTGTCTGTAGGATTAGGCTACTTCAAAAAGAGGGCACAATACCTTACATACTAATGACTTCACGGTTCAGCTAGCAATCAAGCTAACCTAAGATATTTCCTTTACCTATACAGTCAATGCAATCATCTGTAACAGAGGGAAGACTGATCTTGGACAGAGTTCAAATATAAATAATTGGTTAGCAAAATCATTCTGACAATAAATACATTGACACGTGACAGTAGTAAATTATTATGAATAAAAATATATAAATTTGATTCAACTGACATATTTTGTTAAAACAAAACATCAAATCTGGCTTTGCAACGGTTGGCGTTTTATCTGTTTTACTTTTGAGTATTTATTAACAAATGTTGTTTTACCAAACAGAATATCGTTTAGCGGACGGATGTTTACATGCATGTATTGACGAACAGAGGCATACAAAATAAAAAAAAAAGAACAATCCGTGGTCTACAAACCATCACACACAAAAACATTAAATTAGGCAATTCTACCTCACTAGAAACCGAAAGAGAATTTAAAAGATTCTGAATGTAGACATTCGTAAATTTCGTTTAACTATATCTATACTACTTATACGTTCAGATATTCCAAATCCAATCTGTTATGGTAATATTCTTTACAAAGCACAAAAATGTCAGTATTCACCTCAAAAGCTAACAAAACCTTTGAACAGACTTATTAAAAAGGAATATATTTACAATACTGTTGTCAGGTCATTAAAAATTTCATATTTTTGCTTTAATATTGACTCACTTGTAGGGTTTTTGCATCGGATTGAAACACATTTATTTAAAACCAGTTGTTAGCATGACACTGGTTATGTTCTTCTCATATATTTTATGATTGTATGATACTAAACCCCTAACGGGAGGGATTGTGCCTGATATTCATATGATGAAGACATAATATTTCAATCAGTTAAATTGAGGTCTGGAGCTGACATTTCAGTTAACTGTTAGTATTACCAATTTTATTTCAACTGATCGGGCGGAGCTTACGTTTCAATTTGCATTAGGACAGTCTCTTAGAAGATGTGTGTGGTAAGGATGATTGCCGTTATAATTATCATTGATTTCTAATCACCTATCAGTGTCACCAAACGAATTTACAATGACCATAACTGGACACTTTATTGATGAGTTTATACCAAAACACCTATAAGTAGATGGCCTGGTCAATGGTGATCAACCGTTTTAACTCCGCCCAGTCAAGTGAAATAAATCAAGTAATAGTCTGTTGTTATTTTTGTATTATTGTCATTTTGTTTATTTTCTTTTGTCACGTCTTATGACATCGGACTCGGACTTCTCTTGAACTGAATTTTAATGTGCGTATTTTTATGCGTTTACTTTTCTACATTGGATGGAGATATAGGGGGAGGGTTGAGAATCATAAACATGATTAACCCCGCCGCAATTTTGAACGTGCCCAAGTCAGGATCCTCTGGCCTTTGTTAGTCTTGTATTAATTTTATTTTTAGTTTCTTGTGTATAATTTGGAGTTTAGTGCTACGTCCATTATCCCTGAACTAGTATATATATACTTTGAGAGCCCAGGTGGTCGTGTGGTCTAGCGGGACGGCTGCAGTGCAGGCGATTTGGTGTCACGATATCACAGTAGCATGGGTTCGAATCCCGGCGAGGGAAGAACCAAAAATTTGCGAAAGCAAATTTACAGATCTAACATTGTTGGGTTGATGTTTAGACGAGTTGTATATATATATATATATAAATGTTTAGGGGCCAGCTGAATGAAACCTCCGAGTGAGGAATTTCACGCTGCATTGAAGACCTATTGGTGACATTCTGCTGTTGTCTGTTCTACATGTGTATGGTCGAGTTGTTGTTTCTTTGGCATATTCCCCATTTCCTTTTTTAATTATATTTAGATATTTTATTAAAAATGGAAAATATATAACTATTTTTGAAATACTTCTGCTACCCCTCAATCCAAAACAGAAGCACTGACTAGTAAAATATCATTAGGGATTTTAACTTGCCAGCTGAAATATCAAAAACAAAGATAAAAAAGATTGATATGATTTATAACACACAAAAATCAAGTTGGCATTCTCCGAACAATTCTGGCAAATAAAACAGCATCATAATAACAACGCACGATCATATTACATATGCGCATTTGCATCCGCTTTAGTAATTTTCGAAGAATAAGTTGTTGAAGTTAAATTGTTATAGCCAGAGATACTTAAGCTGGCCTAGTGATCTAGTAGTACGGCATGTTGTAGATTGATAGGAACTTCGGTTCCCCGATAACCGTATTCAAATCGAGAACAAAGATGAACAAGCTCTGGGTATGAAAATAATTGTTGATGTGTGAGGTAAACATTTGGTGCATAACAATGATAAGTCTGATAAAAAAAGACCAAAGGCAGTGGTTGGATTTCAAAAGTTGAACTCATTTTATTGTGGAAGAACTTAAACATGTTTGGTACTTTATAAATATGTCAGTGGTAAAGAAATGTAATGTTTAAATAAACTGCTACGCTATTACCTTTCAGGTACAAGTTCTTTGAATGATACAAACGAGATTTGCCGACTACTACATGTTTTAGTTAAAAGTGTTAAACATATAGCAAACGAATCAGATAATACTTCTGCGGAGATCAAAGTAAGTACGAATTTAGTAAAATTTATTTGAGATTTGTTTTACCTTTGGATCTTTTTGAGTGAAATTATGAAATGCCTACAACAAAATCTTTCAACTGTTTATTGTTTCTGACTTAAACAAAACTGGTTGATGACATTTGATTTTTTTCCGTTTTTATTAACTTTCTCTTTCTTTACCACACCTTTACTCTGCACTTTGTTGTTCGGCGTTGTCATCCATCGGAGTCAATTAACTTTTACAAATATATTTTCATCAGAAACTACTGTGCCAACTGGAAACCAACTTTACTATGACCCTGCCGACATGACTAAAAAAAGACCAAAGCGGTAAAATACAATGTTTGGCTATTATCTTAAAAACATAAAGGAAAGAGTAATTCTGAAAGGGGCAAAAATATTCTACTCAATGTCTGTTGACACTGCCCTTAAATGACGGATTTACCTTTTAAATGAAAATACCTCTTATTTCACAATAGTTTTTCAAGATAGAAGGAATAAATATAAATTGTGAAAATGATCAGCACGACAAATTATTTAGATAAGTCAACCGGAATGAGATTGACATCTTATTGTGACAATTTGTACCATTGTTTTGCTTTATTTTGCTTATAATCTTGTAATCTAAATAGATAGATATACATTTAGAATTAAAAAAAAAGAGATCAACATGACAGGATGCATAATATGTCTGTTGGACTGAAGTCGTTGATCGACTTTCTCGTGAAGTTATTGCACTTTCCAAACATTTTCATGTTTGCCTGTTATCGTTGAACAGTAACAGAAACATTAGATCGTTAAAAGCATAAATAATCAGCAATAGAAGATTTACAAATAAACCATCATAGTTGAAATATTCAGTTATATCTTGATAGGAGTTATCGTCATTTAACCATGAATAGAATCTTTTAAATATAAAAATGTTCAGGAGGATGAAATCTACCAAAATGTCAATATTGTCGTCAGTTAACTCTTAATATTTGTTTAAATGATGTTAACGCAAAGCTTTGAATTGAATTCACCATGGAGTTCAGTATTTTTCATATGCTTAGTCTTTCCTCAACTGTTTATTTATGACAATCAACAGCTATGCAATAGGTTGAATGTAGAAAACATTAAGGTAACACGTTCTCATCTAAAATTAGAAATTCTCATTAACGGTAATTTGTCATAATTCGTACTCAAATAGGTCGAATTATTGCTCATAAGACAAACTTATGCACAAAAGAGAAAAATAAAGAAAAAACACATTTTTATTTTATCAAGCACTTGGAAATCGTGAATCTAGCATTTTAACACCTGGTGTATGCTGAACTGAATTGTACTAAATTAACTTGCATTTCTCAGGCCTGTATGCTAGCATACGTACCTGGTGTATGTTAATGTCTACATTTAATTAATACATTGTATTTCTCAGGTATGTATGCTAGCATACGCACCTGGCCACCGTTTCACAAAGCCTTCTTAACTTACGATGATCGTATCACTTTACGATCGGTTTACGTGTGGTTCTACGTTCCCGTTACGTGTGTTTCACAAAGGCATCGTAAAGAACTACTAAGTTGATCGCAAGTTACGTCTTGTTTATCATCGTAAGTGTATCGTAAACCGAGAAGAGTGCTTTCTTTCACGTCCGCACTTTTATCGAGTATGGCGTGCCAAATAAACATTTTTTTAAATAATTATCATGGATGGCGAAATATGGCGATATTTGTATATCAACATTAATACAACTAAAGAATTTTAGTCCTTTTTCAATATTAATTCAAGATTAGATAAATGACGCTTACAGTCATAGGACAAAAGTGAATTCCCACTCAAAAAATGTCCGATCATTTGAACTAAAATCGGATTTTTCAAAAAAATATTACCAAGTAAGTCTATGAGTGATTTTTATAAAATAGATACCATAAGATGCAGAAATGTCTGAAGTTTAATTGTTTATTTGGCCATATTTTTAGTGAGGTTCTTTTTCATTATTGAATGGGTTGAACACAAATTATTCTTTTTACGATTTTAATTTATTTAGAATACATAGCAAACTTTGCCGTGAGTCAAGCAATATTTTTCTTTGTGTTCACCTTGTCAGTAATTTAAAATACATATTAAATATATATATTAACAACACTTTGTACCAATATTCTTTTTGAAGACAAAAACAGTCAAATATATTCAACGGCGGAAACTATCCGACACAGTGAGGGTCTAGATAAGGGGCAACGAAAAGGGGGGCGCATTTCTTTGGTCTGTAATTCTTTTAACCATTCTTATCTTTTCAGCATTAAAAATATGCTTATACTTTGAATTATGTGTCCCTTTAGAATTTGCACTACACAAATGAAACCATTTATCAATTTTGTTAAATGTTTGATTGAAACGAAACACAGAAAAATATAAATATTTTAACTAAGCTTACTTGTAACAATTTTTAAAAGCAGTAGATTAGATGAAATTAAATTTATCTGATCTTATCTAGTTTGTAATATATGAGGAAAAAGTAATGAGAAGCTAGCGCTGATCATAAAGTTTTATAACATATATGTAGCATTATTAGTTATCCGACATTAAGAGTTATCTGGAATCTGACAAATTAAAAATTTTATTATCAGAACAGGTTAGATGTATTATTGATAGCCCAATATAGAAAAAACATGCTTATCAAAAAAATCGTTTTGGACGATTTTTTTTTTTTCAATCAAATCATATCAAATCTCGGTGACTATAAGTACTAAGATCAATAGTGCTGACAGTGGCGTTAAACACCAATCAAATCAAATCATATCTCCATGATTATAAGTACTAGGATCAATAGTGCTGAAAGTGGCGTTAAACACCAATCAATCAAATCAAATCATATCTCGGTGACTATAAGTACTAGTATCAATAGTGCTGACAGTGGCGTTAAACACCAATCAAATCAAATCATATCTCCATGATTATTAGTACTAGGATCAATAGTGCTGATAGTGGCGTTAAACACCAATCAATCAAATCAAATCATATCTCCATGACTATAAGTACTAAGATCAATAGTGCTGATAGTGGCGTTAAACACCAATCAATCAAATCAAATCTCCATGACTATAAGTACTAAGATCAATAGTGCTGAAAGTGGCGTTAAACACCAATCAATCAAATTATATCTCCATGATTATAAGTTCTAGGATCAATAGTGCTGAAAGTGGCGTTAAACACCAATCAATCAAATCAAATCATATCTCCATGACTATAAGTACTAAGATCAATAGTGCTGAAAGTGGCGTTAAACACCAATCAATCAAATCAAATCATATCTCCATGACTATAAGTACTAAGATCAATAGTGCTGAAAGTGGCGTTAAACACCAATCAATCAAATCAAATCATATCTCCATGATTATAAGTACTAGTATTAATAGTGCTGAAAGTGGCGTTAAACACCAATCAATCAAATCAAATCATATCTCCATGACTATAAGTACTAAGATCAATAGTGCTGAAAGTGGCGTTAAACATCAATCAAATCAAATCATATCTCCATGACTAAAAGTACTAGTATTAATAGTGCTGACAGTGGCGTTAAACACCAATCAAATCAAATCATATCTCCATGACTATAAGTACTAGGATCAATAGTGCTGAAAGTGGCGTTCAACACCAATCAATCAAATCAAATCATATCTCCATGATTATAAGTACTAGGATCAATAGTGCTGAAAGTGGCGTTAAACACCAATCAATCAAATCAAATCTCCATGACTATAAGTACTAATATTAATAGTGCTGACAGTGGCGTTTAACACCAATTAAATCAAAGCATATCTCCATGATTATAAGTACTAGGATCAATAGTGCTGAAAGTGGCGTTCAACACCAATCAATCAAATCAAATCATATCTCGGTGACTATAAGTACTAGTATCAATAGTGCTGACAGTGGCGTTAAACACCAATCAATCAAAATCAAATCATATCTACATGATTATAAGTACTAGGATCAATAGTGCTGAAAGTGGCGTTAAACACCAATCAATCAAAATCAAATCATATCTACATGATTATAAGTACTAGTATCAATAGTGCTGAAAGTGGCGTTAAACACCAATCAATCAAATCAAATCATATCTCCATGATTATAAGTACTAAGATCAATAGTGCTGAAAGTGGCGTTAAACACCAATCAATCAAATCAAATCATATCTCCATGATTATAAGTACTAGTATTAATAGTGCTGAAAGTGGCGTTAAACACCAATCAATCAAATCAAATCATATCTCCATGACTATAAGTACTAAGATCAATAGTGCTGAAAGTGGCGTTAAACACCGATCAATCAAATCAAATCATATCTTCATGATTATAAGTACTAGGATCAATAGTGCTGAAAGTGGCATTAAACACCAATCAATCAAAATCAAATCATATCTACATGATTATAAGTACTAGGATCAATAGTGCTGACAGTGGCGTTAAACACCAATCAATCAAAATCAAATCATATCTCCATGATTATAAGTACTAGTATCAATAGTGCTGAAAGTGGCGTTAAACACCAATCAATCAAATCAAATCATATCTCCATGACTATAAGTACTAAGATCAATAGTGCTGAAAGTGGCGTTAAACACCAATCAATCAAATCAAATCATATCTCCATGATTATAAGTACTAGTATTAATAGTGCTGAAAGTGGCGTTAAACACCAATCAATCAAATCAAATCATATCTCCATGACTATAAGTACTAAGATCAATAGTGCTGAAAGTGGCGTTAAACACCGATCAATCAAATCAAATCATATCTCCATGATTATAAGTACTAGTATTAATAGTGCTGAAAGTGGCGTTAAACACCAATCAATCAAATCAAATCATATCTCCATGATTATAAGTACTAGTATTAATAGTGCTGAAAGTGGCGTTAAACACCAATCAATCAAATCAAATCATATCTCCATGACTACAAGTACTAAGATCAATAGTGCTGAAAGTGGCGTTAAACATCAATCAAATCAAATCATATCTCAGTGACTATAAGTACTAGTATTAATAGTGCTGACAGTGGCGTTAAACACCAATCAAATCAAATCATATCTCCATGATAATAAGTACTATGATCAATAGTGCTGACAGTGGCGTTAAACACCAATCAATCAAATCAAATCATATCTCCATGACTAAATGTACTAGTATTAATAGTGCTGACAGTGGCGTTAAACACCAATCAAATCAAATCATATCTCAATGACTATAAGTACTAAGATCAATAGTGCTGAAAGTGGCGTTAAACATCAATCAAATCAAATCATATCTCAGTGACTATAAGTACTAGTATTAATAGTGCTGACAGTGGCGTTAAACACCAATCAAATCAAATCATATCTCCAAGATAATAAGTACTATGATCAATAGTGCTGACAGTGGCGTTAAACACCAATCAATCAAATCAAATCATATCTCCATGACTAAAAGTACTAGTATTAATAGTGCTGACAGTGGCGTTAAACACCAATCAAATCAAATCATATCTCCATGACTATAAGTACTAGGATCAATAGTGCTGAAAGTGGCGTTAAACACCAATCAATCAAATCAAATCATATCTCCATGATTATAAGTACTAGGATCAATAGTGCTGAAAGTGGCGTTAAACAGCAATCAATCAAATCAAATCTCCATGACTATAAGTACTAATATTAATAGTGCTGACAGTGGCGTTTAACACCAATTAAATCAAATCATATCTCCATGATTATAAGTACTAGGATCAATAGTGCTGAAAGTGGCGTTAAACACCAATCAATCAAAATCAAATCATATCTACATGATTATAAGTACTAGGAGCAATAGTGCTGAAAATGGCGTTAAACACCAATCAGTCAAAATCAAATCATATCTACATGATTATAAGTACTAGGATCAATAGTGCTGACAGTGGCGTTAAACACCAATCAATCAAATCAAATCATATCTCCAGGATTATAAGTACTAGGATCAATAGTGCTGAAAGTGGTGTTAAACACCAATCAATCAAATCAAATCATATCTCCATGATTATAAGTACTAGTATTAATAGTGCTGACAGTGGCGTTAAACACCAATCAAATCAAATCATATCTCCATGATTATAAGTACTAGGATCAATAGTGCTGAAAGTGGCGTTAAACACCAATCAATCAAATCAAATCATATCTCGGTGACTATAAGTACTAGTATCAATAGTGCTGACAGTGGCGTTAAACACCAATCAAATCAAATCATATCTCCATGATTATTAGTACTAGGATCAATAGTGCTGATAGTGGCGTTAAACACCAATCAATCAAATCAAATCATATCTCCATGACTATAAGTACTAAGATCAATAGTGCTGAAAGTGGCGTTAAACACCAATCAAATCAAATCATATCTCCATGATTATAAGTACTAGGATCAATAGTGCTGAAAGTGGCGTTAAACACCAATCAATCAAATCAAATCATATCTCGGTGACTATAAGTACTAGTATCAATAGTGCTGACAGTGGCGTTAAACACCAATCAATCAAATCATATCTCCATGAATATAAGTACTAAGATCAATAGTGCTGATAGTGGCGTTAAACACCAATCAATCAAATCAAATCTCCATGACTATAAGTACTAAGATCAATAGTGCTGAAAGTGGCGTTAAACACCAATCAAATCAAATCATATCTCCATGACTATAAGTACTAAGATCAATAGTGCTGAAAGTGGCGTTAAACACCAATCAATCAAATCAAATCATATCTCCATGACTATAAGTACTAAGATCAATAGTGCTGAAAGTGGCGTTAAACACCAATCAATCAAATCAAATCATATCTCCATGATTATAAGTACTAGTATTAATAGTGCTGAAAGTGGCGTTAAACACCAATCAATCAAATCAAATCATATCTCCATGACTATAAGTACTAAGATCAATAGTGCTGAAAGTGGCGTTAAACATCAATCAAATCAAATAATATCTCCATGACTAAAAGTACTAGTATTAATAGTGCTGACAGTGGCGTTAAACACCAATCAAATCAAATCATATCTCCATGACTATAAGTACTAGGATCAATAGTGCTGAAAGTGGCGTTCAACACCAATCAATCAAATCAAATCATATCTCCATGATTATAAGTACTAGGATCAATAGTGCTGAAAGTGGCGTTAAACACCAATCAATCAAATCAAATCTCCATGACTATAAGTACTAATATTAATAGTGCTGACAGTGGCGTTTAACACCAATTAAATCAAAGCATATCTCCATGATTATAAGTACTAGGATCAATAGTGCTGAAAGTGGCGTTCAACACCAATCAATCAAATCAAATCATATCTCGGTGACTATAAGTACTAGTATCAATAGTGCTGACAGTGGCGTTAAACACCAATCAATCAAAATCAAATCATATCTACATGATTATAAGTACTAGGATCAAAAGTGCTGAAAGTGGCGTTAAACACCAATCAATCAAAATCAAATCATATCTACATGATTATAAGTACTAGGATCAATAGTGCTGTAAGTGGCGTTAAACACCAATCAATCAAAATCAAATCATATATACATGATTATAAGTACTAGGATCAATAGTGCTGACAGTGGCGTTAAACACCAATCAATCAAAATCAAATCATATCTCCATGATTATAAGTACTAGTATCAATAGTGCTGAAAGTGGCGTTAAACACCAATCAATCAAATCAAATCATATCTCCATGACTATAAGTACTAAGATCAATAGTGCTGAAAGTGGCGTTAAACACCAATCAATCAAATCAAATCATATCTCCATGATTATAAGTACTAGTATTAATAGTGCTGAAAGTGGCGTTAAACACCAATCAATCAAATCAAATCATATCTCCATGACTATAAGTACTAAGATCAATAGTGCTGAAAGTGGCGTTAAACACCGATCAATCAAATCAAATCATATCTCCATGATTATAAGTACTAGTATTAATAGTGCTGAAAGTGGCGTTAAACACCAATCAATCAAATCAAATCATATCTCCATGATTATAAGTACTAGTATTAATAGTGCTGAAAGTGGCGTTAAACACCAATCAATCAAATCAAATCATATCTCCATGACTATAAGTACTAAGATCAATAGTGCTGAAAGTGGCGTTAAACATCAATCAAATCAAATCATATCTCAGTGACTATAAGTACTAGTATTAATAGTGCTGACAGTGGCGTTAAACACCAATCAAATCAAATCATATCTCCATGATAATAAGTACTATGATCAATAGTGCTGACAGTGGCGTTAAACACCAATCAATCAAATCAAATCATATCTCCATGACTAAAAGTACTAGTATTAATAGTGCTGACAGTGGCGTTAAACACCAATCAAATCAAATCATATCTCCATGACTATAAGTACTAAGATCAATAGTGCTGAAAGTGGCGTTAAACATCAATCAAATCAAATCATATCTCAGTGACTATAAGTACTAGTATTAATAGTGCTGACAGTGGCGTTAAACACCAATCAAATCAAATCATATCTCCAAGATAATAAGTACTATGATCAATAGTGCTGACAGTGGCGTTAAACACCAATCAATCAAATTAAATCATATCTCCATGACTAAAATTACTAGTATTAATAGTGCTGACAGTGGCGTTAAACACCTATCAAATCAAATCATATCTCCATGACTATAAGTACTAGGATCAATAGTGCTGAAAGTGGCGTTAAACACCAATCAATCAAATCAAATCATATCTCCATGATTATAAGTACTAGGATCAATAGTGCTGAAAGTGGCGTTCAACACCAATCAATCAAATCAAATCATATCTCGGTAACTATAAGTACTAGTATCAATAGTGCTGACAGTGGCGTTAAACACCAATCAATCAAAATCAAATCATATCTACATGATTATAAGTACTAGGAGCAATAGTGCTGAAAGTGGCGTTAAACACCAATCAGTCAAAATCAAATCATATCTACATGATTATAAGTACTAGGATCAATAGTGCTGACAGTGGCGTTAAACACCACCAATCAATCAAAATCAAATCATATCTCCATGATTATAAGTACTAGTATCAATAGTGCTGAAAGTTGCGTTAAACACCAATCAATCAAATCAAATCATATCTCCGTGACTATAGGTACTAGTATCAATAGTGCTGACAGTGGCGTTAAACACCAATCAATCAAATCAAATCATATCTCCATGACTATTAGTACTAAGATCAATAGTGCTGAAAGTGGCGTTAAACACCAATCAATCAAATCATATCTCCATGACTGTAAGTACTAAGATCAATAGTGCTGAAAGTGGCGTTAAACACCAATCAATCAAATCAAATCATATCTCCGTGACTATAAGTACTAGTATTAATAGTGTTGACAGTGGCGTTAAACACCAATCAATCAAATCAAATCATATCTCCATGACTATAAGTACTAAGATCAATAGTGCTGAAAGTGGCGTTAAACACCAATCAATCAAATCATATCTCCATGATTATAAGTACTAAGATCAATAGTGCTGAAAGTGGCGTTAAACACCAATCAATCAAATCAAATTATATCTCCATGACTATAAGTACTAAGATCAATAGTGCTGAAAGTGGCGTTAAACACCAATCAAATCAAATCATATCTCCATGATTATAAGTACTAGGATCAATAGTGCTGAAAGTGGCGTTAAACACCAATCAATCAAATCATCATATCTCGGTGACTATAAGTACTAGTATCAATAGTGCTGACAGTGGCGTTAAACACCAATCAAATCAAATCATATCTCCATGATTATAAGTACTAGGACCAATAGTGCCGAAAGTGGCGTTAAACACCAATCAATCAAATCAAATCATATCTCCGTGACTATAAGTACTAGTATTAATAGTGCTGACTGTGGCGTTAAACACCAATCAATCAAATCAAATCATACCTCCATTACTATAAGTACTAAGATTAATAGTGCTGACAGTGGTGTTAAACACCAATCAATCAAATCAAATCATATCTCCGTGACTATAAGTACTAGTATTAATAGTGCTGACAGTGGCGTTAAACACAATCAATCAAATCAAATCATACCTCCATTACTATAAGTACTAAGATTAATAGTGCTGAAAGTGGCGTTAAACACCAATCCATCAAATCATATCTCGATGACTATAAGTACTAAGATCAATAGTGCTGAAAGTGGCGTTAAACACCTATCAATCAAATCAAATCTCCATGACTATAAGTACTAAGATCAATAGTGCTGAAAGTGGCGTTAAACACCAATCAAATCAAATCATATCTCCATGATTATAAGTACTAGGATCAATAGTGCTGAAAGTGGCGTTAAACACCAATCAATCAAATCAAATCATATCTCCATGACTATAAGTACTAGGATCAATAGTGCTGAAAGTGGCGTTAAACACTAATCAATCAAATCAAATCATATCTCCATGACTATAAGTACTAGTATTAATAGTGCTGACAGTGGCGTTAAACACCAATCAAATCAAATCATATCTCCATGATTATAAGTACTAGGATCAATAGTGCTGAAAGTGGCGTTAAACACCAATCAATCAAATCAAATCATATCTCGGTGACTATAAGTACTAGTATCAATAGTGCTGACAGTGGCGTTAAACACCAATCAAATCAAATCATATCTCCATGATTATAAGTACTAGGATCAATAGTGCTGAAAGTGGCGTTAAACACCAATCAATCAAATCAAATCATATCTCGGTGACTATAAATACTAGTATCAATAGTGCTGACAGTGGCGTTAAACACCAATCAATCAAAATCAAATCATATCTACATGATTATAAGTACTAGGATCAATAGTGCTGAAAGTGGCGTTAAACACCAATCAATCAAATCAAATCATATCTCCATGATTATAAGTACTAGTATCAATAGTGCTGAAAGTGGCGTTAAACACCAATCAATCAAATCAAATCATATCTCCGTGACTATAAGTACTAGTATTATTAGTGCTGACAGTGGCGTTAAACACCAATCAATCAAATCAAATCATATCTCCATGACTATAAGTACTAAGATCAATAGTGCTGAAAGTGGCGTTAAACACCAATCAATCAAATCATATCTCCATGACTATAAGTACTAAGCTCAATAGTGCTGAAAGTGGCGTTAAACACCAATCAAATCAAATCATATCTCCATGATTATAAGTACTAGGATCAATAGTGCTGAAAGTGGCGTTAAACACCAATCAATCAAATCAAATCATATCTCCATGACTATAAGTACTAAGATCAATAGTGCTGAAAGTGGCGTTAAACACCAATCAATCAAATCATATCTCCATGACTATAAGTACTAAGATCAATAGTGCTGAAAATGGCGTTAAACACCAATCAATCAAATCAAATAATATCTCCATGACTATAAGTACTAGTATCAATAGTGCTGAAAGTGGCGTTAAACACCAATCAATCAAATAAATAATTTAAGATGGTAAGAAAAATCAAACTTTACCATTTAAAGCATTAATTCTTACTCAAATAAAGCAAAAAACGTCATGGTGAACCAAAACAACGGCAAGAAATGAACATTTGAAATGCACATTTTTGATATTTTTTAGTATTTCTAACGGTGTCGATTTGGCCAAAGTAAGATATGTTATTCTTTGAAAAAAATGGAACGACGGTCATAACGTTTTGAAAAATATTTGTCACCGTACTCGTTTTTGAGAAAAATCGAGAAATATAACATTGTTTACTCAACCCCTTCCGTGAGTCTCACAAATTGCGCCAAATATTAAGACGTTTCGGGACGTAACGTTATATTTCCCCGCTAATTTTGCAAAGGCAGTGCGACGTTGTTGCAGAAAAATTTATTTTTTACACTGTGACTTTGTTGGATACATGTAGTTGTCTCGATAGTACTCATATCGCATCTTCTTTAATATTTATAATGGACCAGTATCTGTACGAGATGATAATTCAGTTACCTTTAATATTGTGTTCGTCAAAATTGTGAAACACGGTTGTGAAACATGCAAACCATTAACCCGAATAATTCAATCGTTATATTCCGCTGATCTACGATTACTTCCTCGTAAGTAGAAGGGGTCCTACTAAAATGCACCCGGGAGCTGCCGGGTGAAGAAAAAGCACCCGGGAAAAAGAAAAAGCGCCTGGGGAAGAAAAAATAGCGCCCGGGGAAAAGAAAAAAATAGCCCGGGGAAAATTCATAATATATTTTTATTGGCATAAGACAACTTAGAGTCGCTGAAATAAGTTATGCATATTGATTTTTTTTTTGTATGTTGACAAGTTTTTTGCAAATTCAAATTTTATACAAATGAAAAATGTAAACAAACAACTTAAATTTCACAGTTAAAAATAAATTTAAACAAAATCAAAAGAGTTACTCATAAAAAATCAGCAGATGAAGCAGTACTATACTTAAAACAAGGTCGGATAAAAAGATGAGTTTGGTTTAAATTTAAAACTCTGGCATTGAACCCGAATAAGCAAAGCCATTAACACAGTCTTAGTTTTATAAAAAGATTTAACAAATCTATATATAAGCATATGCATAAAAAAATGATCACCATGCAGTTACGAAAATATTAGACTTCAGGCACTCAGATTATTTTTAAATAAAAACTTATACGTTTTGATCGAGGCCGGACAATATCGTTTATGATTCTTCTATTTATTCTTATTTATATTTATTGACTTACTTATATATACAACTTTGAAATAAACACTTTAAATGTAGCATCGTTAATATCCCCCTGTATATCAAAGACAAATTTAGCAATGATTATTTTTTTTTCAGGAAAAAAAAAAGTTCTAAAATATTATTAATTTATTCTCCCGGGCTCTATTTTCCTTCCCCGGGCGCTTTTACTTTTCCCGGGCGCTCTCGGCCGCTCCCGGGCCCTTTTTAGTGGGACAGAGTAGGAGAGATCGATTACGGAGAGGGACTGAATTATTGGAGTTAGAAAATCATTAAATAACAAACTATTAAAATAGTACCCGTCTCTTGTGCACGGTATTTCATCCCTCTTTTAAAACAAACGAATTACACGTTACAAATTCGTTTATGTGTGTAGGTCTATAGTACAAAGCACAGACACTTGTTTCTATCCATTTGAAGACCCACTATCAACGTTCTATCCATTGGAAGACCCACTATCAACGTTCTATCCATTTGAAGACCCACTTTCAACGTACATATACAAGTAAATGTACGTTGATAGTGGGTCTTCCAATGGATAGAAACAAGTGCCTGTGGTACAAAGCAGGCCGGGTTAATTTTTATATTATATTTACATTTGGTGTGTTTGTTCTAATTATTCATTTAATATGCCACTTGACTTCCGTCATCCATAATCATTATTTATTTTACCGTTACTTCACAAAGAAGTGTTTTTCTTTCACTGATTTATATTACACTGTCTAATTAATTTCACATATCGAAATCAATAAAGAGCACGTGAAATTTTGCAACCAAACACTTGTCTAAAATCTCACCGACGTCGTTTTATATATTCATGTTGCAGTTTTTGATATTTTCTTTACAGGTTTCTAGCTATAACAAAAATCTGTATTTTGACTGTTAGTGTTTTGAATTATATGTGTCGTTGGGTTGCTGTCATATTAATGTTTACCTTTAAAATCTTTTTCATAAAAATAAGGATTGAATGGGTATAGAAATATTCACATATCTGGACTGCTCCCGTCCGACAGTTACGTCTATACATTTGCTAAAATTGGGTGCGGTCATTTAGCTGCTCGAATGTATAAATTTGCAGCCTCGTTTAATTGAAAACAAAATGTCGTAATATCGGATGCATAAAGTAAGGAGAGTTTCGCGCTATCTATACGTTAAAATACCATCTAAATAAATGGTCGAAGGGATATACGAACTTCGAATAAAATCTCTAAAAACAACAAAGGTCACATGAATCTTCAAATAAGTCGCATATGTTGCGCCTTTTGCAATTGTAGATGAAACAATACTTTGATTAACAAAACAGATAAGTAAGACATTAACTTGAGAATAAACGAAACGGCCGAAAAATGTTGAATATTATTAGAAATTGTGACCATTTTTTAGAATGTTTTTGCTTTTATGACATATTAACAATATATAAGTATTTGAAATTGACACAGTAATTTTTCCACCTAAACGAGCCTGACTGTCGTGGTTTTACGCTTCAATATATGAGTTATTGCATATATACACACTGGAACTTGTTTTCTGTTCTACTGCCCTCTGCATAGTTTGGCAACGTAAAATTTAACCAATGATGTAGACTACTATATTATTATTGATTACTCAAACAAATGAATTCAAAAAGAAAGGTGCGTAAAAAAATTCTAAAATTTTCTTTTAGAAATAAGTTATAAAATAAAAATAAAAATACCAAAACTGGAATACTGTTTGAGACAATTATCAGTTGAGAACTACTGATTATGCATCACTATATGAAATTGATGAATTAATTGCTCCCGTGCTCCAGTGGCAAATATATCACGCATATTTACGACGAGGCGAGAGTGGATCTGAAGTAAATGATTGATACATATATAAAGAGTGTACTAGCGGTAAAACGTATATATTACAATGTTTTCCTATTTCAATATTTTTTTATTACTGTGTAATCTTTTGTTTTACATTGTTTACCGGTTAAAGGTCGTATTCATTTAAAGAGCTACTGCATATATATTAGCACTTCAACGCAAAGCTAGATGCATGATAAATGTTAGTTTACGCGGCCATGTTATATTTTTCTCAAGAAACCCTTTTTCATCTTTCTCAAGTAAAATCAAACTTTGAGTTTTCTATCATGAATAACAAAATCTCGGAAAAGTTTGGTAAAGAACTAATTACAATTTGTGTTGCATTCTACTGCAATAATAAATCAATACTCATTTGCTCTCGTCTTTTTCTACTGTATTGAAGATAATTTTAATAAAACGGAAACTTAAGTGAGTATAGTTTAGTAATGATCAAGATAATTGCAGGTCTTTTGTAATAGACCAAGAGGACAAACATATCTTTTAAGTTGTGAGTTCTAGTTCTGTTAATATTCTGTAAGAGTTTTTTGCCGATTCCCGCCGTGTCCTTTCCTATGAGGAAAGAAACCGCCATTTTCAGACGGCCATTATGACGTCGTTGAAACGCCGTGAAATTACGGGAAACAATAGACGACGGTTATGTTTGTTATTACCTCCCCTGAAACTGTTGGATATGCCCTTAAGTGGGATAAGCACTATACTATTCTATTATGATGACTCATCAAAACGTTAGAGATTTTATATCAATTAATATCAATTTGACAGTACGTTTAAAGTAAAAGTAAACAAATACTGAACTCATACATCCCATAACATATAGGTAGTCTAGACTTTGTTCTTTATGTACTACTTATCTTTATTAATCTTATTTGGAAATTTTTTTTTAATTTCCATACGGGACGACATCAAAAGATCAATGTAAGATAAAAAAAAAAAACTTAATTCAAATAGTTTGGGGGTGGGGGTTGAACTGCTGCAAGATTTGGTTATCCGACATTGATTTCTACATATATATATATGGCTCAATCATTTTTTTCCCAAATTAGTTAAGAGGGGGGGGGGGGGGGTAGGGGGGTCAGTGAAAAAACTATGTGAATTAAGTTTTTTTTATCCTTCATTGAACTTTTGATGTTGTTCCTAAGTGGAACTCAAGCTTTTTAAAAAAAATGTGCTGGTTATATAAAATAGAAAAAGGAGAATACTAAGAAGAAATGATAATACTATTTCGATGGTGTCTGGGCTACATACAATATATAAGCCTGGTATCTATGATAAGTTTATTCCCAATGTCATGACAATTAAGATACGTTACTCATTGTTTTACCTGACAGCGTCTTTTGGGTGGATACATTCATATAATTTTTGTCAACTTGTATCGGTTTCTCGCATTCTGTGTCTTCAACGTTATCCAAATCGCAATTCAGTAAACTTTACATGTAAAAGCTATACATTATAACAACTAATGCCTAAGCATTTCGAAGGTAAACCTCATGATTCATAACACGCACCCTCTTCCCTCCAGAAAAATTGTCAAATGAAGGTATTTTGGATAAATTATAAATCTACTTCTAGAGCCTTTAGTTTTTGGTTGGGTTCATGTTGATAGTCTTTAGTTTTCTTTATTGTTGTGTACTATTGTGTGTCTGTTTCTCTGGTTGTTTTATATCCATGGCGTTTGTTGTCGGTTTAATTTCGACCTGTGAGTTTGAATGTCCTTGTGCTATCGTTCACTCATTGTTTAAAAAAATCTTGAAGTTGACTCCTTAGGTCACCGAACTTAGAGTTGTAAAACCTGACTTAATTAATATCATAAAACTTTAAAAGACGGGTTTGGTTCAAAATAAAGAAGAAGCTTAATGATTCGAGATGCAGTAGTGGCTTTTTATAGAGTATATATGTCCAGGTTGATGCAATATAAATGATGTTCAAAGCTCGAAAAAAGACACTTGTCAAAATGTCTTATTTTTCAACAGCCGATGCTTTGGTTTTTACTTGGCATGTTTGTTTCATTTTTTAGGAAAGGGCACGCATGTACCTAGCTACATAACGAAAGCAGATATTTTGACAAGGTCTCCAGCTCCATCATGCACAAAGCCTGATACAGTCTCACTGCCACAGTCTGGGAAGTCTTCCGTGGTACACAATTTGCCTCTGACTCAAAGGAAGGATACACAAGAACAAGAAGGACTAACACGGATGGTACGGCTTCTTTTTTAATCAATAGAATGTTAAAAAAAAGTCCTTTGCATCTGTAATATCTAAATTAGATGCAATTCATTATCGTGATATATATAATGCCCTCAGGACAGAAGTATTGACTGCAACAGCGGTAATGACTGAGTTGCAGTTCTTCAATAATTAGTTTGTTTCATTGAGATATCATGTATTTATAAAAATCATCAATTGCATTTATCACGCTAATGTACGATTTCTAAAGATCAACAATAGATATAACTATATGTCATTGCCATGACGTGTTTACATTTTTCCCCAAAGAGACGTCTGAATCACGATGCGTTTTACTACGGGACTTCATTCTAAACAGAGAAACCAAGCCCAAATGGCCATGAACATGACCGAGTCTGTTAATGACTGGTTTTCAGGTCCGATTCAATTTAAAACTAAAGAAAAAAGAATGTCATGTGGCTCTGTGTTATTCATTTTTAACAGGACTTGGTTAATACGTCTTCTGGTGGTCCGCGAGAATATATACTTCGTTAATATGATGATAAATAACATACTTTTCTCAAACTCCAAGTTTATGAATCTTAAAAATAAAGTAGCAAAAAACTTACATTAGGTGCTAAAATGTGCATTAAGCTATCATTTACAGTCGTAGCCGTTCAACTGTGTTTGTTTTACGTTGACAAAATTCTTGTTGTTTTCATTGATTGGGTGCTCCTATGTCTCTTAGTTTTGTGGCCCGCTTCATATATTTGGATATATAAATCAAGCAGCATAAAACCTCTTGCATGATTCCATAGATACAGTAAAGTCCTCTTAATATTATGCCAAACATCAACATGATCCATACATTAACATTAAAGGTTGAAAACAAAACTTTCAACACGAGAGATGATTGCAACTGTTGATTGTAACTGTCAGTATGTCATTATGTAATTATGTAATTATTTACTTATTCAAGTAATGCCAGATCTCCCAGATGAAAATATTTTCTAGAGTTTGCGCTTCTAATGATGACTTCTGCGTTATACCCAATATTGAAAAGTTGACTTAACTTGGAACTAATACAGTGTGTCTTGTATACACATATTCTTGAAATATTGTATTTGTTTATTTATCCTATGCATTAAAATTCAAATTAAACAGTAATAAATCAGCATGTTAAGTAAAAATAAAAGATGCAACTAATTTGTTTTAGAAATCCGAGAAGATACAAGTCAATCTGAAAGAAGAAACCACACAAAAACAAACACAAAGTAAAGACAAAGGTACAATTATTTCAGATCTATGTTCATGCATAAATTGACATTTGATTTGCCGTGCTTTGTACATAGTACTCATTGTAACGGTAATTTGTTTCTCAAAAAATGGTGAACGAACACAAACAAGCAAGCTCAACAGTTTTTTTTTTAATGATTTCTGAGTTGGAAAATGTATGTAAATATATATAATAAACGAAAAATATGTAACTATGAAGGGAACAAACAGTTATAATGAGAACTTGTGAATTAACAAACAGTTATAATGAGAACTTGTGAATTAACAAACTTGTTATTGTTTTTTCACTCTTCTGTAAGATCGGGAAGGCAGTTAAAATTCATTCGATTATAGAAAAAGAGAACACATCATATTTGTACATGTCAACTGTTTTTTTTCGGTTGTGAAATGGGGTATTGCAAATGAAAGACAGACATATCATTTCAACTTACTTGCAGGGTATTTCGTGAATATATTTCTATGATAATTTAAAAACATCAGTTTATATGTATTTTAGATCAGGAACACCGAGACCTTACTGGTTACTATGATGAGTTATTAGATAATACAGTACTTGACAAGATGGTTCTAGATAACCTCATTTCCAGATGTATTATAATGGTAGAGGACAGAGAAGAAATTATGAAACCAACAACACAACGTGAACGTAACAAGGTTCTACTGGATCTCTTGACTGAACGACCATATCCTACCTTCCATTTGTTTAAGGATGTCTTACTGGAATCTGAACCTAACAATAGCTATGTGCAAGAGATTCTAAAAACAATGATGAGAACTGAAAGCAGAGACGAACACATTAGTTTACAAGAACAGGAGATTGGTGAGTATTTTCACCTAAATATTTGTTGAAATAGATGAAGAATGAGTCATGTACACTAACTTGTAATATTTGAATATATAGTTTAAGGCAAGTGAATATCCATTAACCTTTATCACAGCGAATAATTTTTTTCTTTGTCTTTATCTAAATGCAAAACATGCAAGCTGTACAAGTTTTTGCCGGAAATAAACCAGTGTAAATATCAATTAAATATTAAGAAATAACAATCTAATTAAAATTAAATCCTTCAGTTGCTCCCGTTCTGATATGTCGCGCATCAACTCGTTTAAGGGGTCAATTCTGATTGGACGAAAAATAAATGTTATTCAAATAAAAAGTTCGTGAATCTATGTCACAAAGTTTGACCTCTCTATCGGGTTTCGTTAGATCCTTGATGCGCGATGTTTCAGAAGGGGAGTAAGTAATAATAATAGTAATAATAATATTATTAATAATAATAAAAATAATAATAATAATAATAATAATAATAATAATAATAATAATAATAATAATAATAATAATAATAATAATAATAGTAATAATAATAATAATAATAATAATAATAATAATAATAACAATAATAAAAATAAAAATAATAATAATAATAATAATAATAATAGCAGTAGTAAATAATAATGACCTTATTTAAAGGGGATGACTTTATTTAAAGAGGATGACTCAATTAGCATTCACTAATCTATTTTGAGGTCCTCACAAAAAACATACTATAGAACATACTGAAAATCATAGCGGTTGTGAGGCCTAATACAAATTCGATTAAAACATAATTTACATATAGCTCCATTTTTGTTTACTATAAATGATATGTTACAGTCTTTTTAACGTTTTTGTATAATGTATTGTTTTGTTGTTTTTTTTTTTTTGCTGTACAGACAATCCTAAGGAATGAGTGGCTTGATCCTAATTCGGAGTGTGTCTTGTATAATAGTTTATATTTTGACAGATAAAGATAAAAAAATGAGAGCATGATTTTCAATAACAAATCATATTGCCTCTTCCGGAACCTCTGTGTTACAAGTCAGCACCCGAACCGACTGAGCTAAAGAAGTACTTCGAATCCCTAGCTTAATCGATAACTGCTTGTTAAGTAGCTACTACTCTTGTTGAGTTGAAACTTTATTTAGCTACTGATAGCTTTCTTTGGTCATGAAAGTGTATAAACCAGCTGATAAACATATTCTTGTGTTATTTGTGTTATTGAATAAGATGCATGTATATGATGTATATGGTTTTATCATGGAATTTTTTTTTTTTTATATTTCGTGGATGATTTTTGTTCAAAAACACATATTCTTTTAATTGTCAGTTGTTTAGTTTTATGTTGATTAAGAAAACATATGTCTACACTGTATCATTCCTTTTCCTTGATTCAACAGTAACAATGTACATACGAATACTCGATATAGAATTTGTGAAAGTCATTAAAAATTATCTTTCGAATTTAAATGAATTATAGTACAAATGTATTTAATTAAAAAAGTAAACAAAAATAAGGGAGGTAATAAAAAAATCAAGTGGACTAGGAACATATCTGTATTATGTTGATCAAATAAAAAAAAATCATTTGTCAAAGGGAGATGATCCAGAGTACTTTTTTTACCTATTTAGGTAAATTAAGCATAGTTGCATAGGTAAAATTATTTTACCTGTTGAAGTTATAGGAAGCCAGGTAAATAATACTTACTTTTGTCAGTGAGACCCCAGACTGACATTACAGTCACGTATTTTATGCAACGTTTAGGACAGCAATAGTTTAATTTGACTAGATAAATTGTTTAACGTAAAATATAACTCGCATAAGCCTATTAAAACGGTTCCAATTTTATTGCACCATGTTTTACAAAGAGTGAGTGGTAACATGTGAATAAGAAGAGGAGGAAGGAGCCAAACCTTATATTACATGTTAATGCTCAAGACATTCTTGATCTTGACGTTTACAGCATAGACACCTCTCTATTTTTGAAGACCCGTGTGTCTATTGCGTGACTCATGCGTTTGTACATGCGAATTCATACTAAAGATATATCTGACTTTAAGATCACAGAGGTTGTGCCAATATCACCTGAATTGATAAGGACCATTTCAAAAAGTATGTCAATCTTTACGTAATTTGTAACAGTTGTCCACGTTATAAAAGCTGACGATAACCAAAAACCAAAAGTTTGACAGAATGTTGTCCGGTCATTAAAGATTGCATATTTTGCCGTTAATATTGATTCACTTATAGGGTCTTTGCATAGGAATTAGTGTTAACCGTTCGAACGAACGAATACCGAATATCAAAAACGCTAACCGGTTAACCTGACTTTTTTTTCAATTTTAATAGATTTGATATAAATATGTATTGAAATCATTATATAGTTATGTTTTTTTTAAATTGTCGTTGTGGTAATTAATTCAACGGATCAATTGTCCAGTATATTGATTGCTATTGTTAATCCAAAAATATAAAATTAATAAGAACTGCTTTCAGCTCGGGGCAAGATTTTAAGGTTTATGAGCCCTTCTGTAGCCATATTTGTACGAAATTTTCAAACTGCAATTGTACCAAAACTACAGACATAATGAATAATAGAGATAGGCCATTTAGTATATATACCAAGGGAAACTTGATGGAAAGCATAATTATTTACTGTTTCATTGCATTTACTAGAAAAGGAGTACTTTGTGGCAAATGAACCAAGATTTTTATAGAACATCCACAGCATTTAATACAGAAATTTTCTCGTTATAAAGTTTGAAACATAAATTACTCAGTGCACTTGCTTTTCGCTACATTGAAGACCTGTTGGTGACCTTCTGCTGTTGTTTTTTTTTATGGTCGGGTTGTTGTCTCTTTGACACATTCCCCATTTCCATTCTCAATTTTATTATGAGTATTTATCTTAAGATATAAAGGAAAGATATTCATAAGAAAGACCGAAATTATGTTTGAGCTTAAGTTGTATATATTATCTATCGGGTACATACTAGTTTATTTTGATTTGTGATATCCAATTGATAATGTTGTATCAAAATGACTTCAACACTTAGCGCCTAATTATATTTTGATTGTACTAAAACATGTTGACATTTTTGGCCAAATTATACGATAATCAAAAAGGCTCTTCAATATGTAAAATTGTACCTCAGTGGTAAAATGATTAGGTATCTTGAAACCATCGCTGATAACATGCATCAATAAATATGTATTATTTCGTGAAACAAACCATTTCAAGCATTAATTTGACAAAAAATGATTAAGGAAAGGGACACTACTTCGTTTCTGTTCACAGTTTTACTTGAAATCATTTTTTTCATAATTATCAAATTTGTTTCTTCTGAAATTATATAATATGCAAGTTGTGTATTGAACTCCAAGTATTGAATATGTCATACACTAATAGATACCATTCAAGAGAGTGCAATTATGACAAGATAGGAAATTTTATCTTACCTCCTATACATTTCCAGGAATATGATTGGTTAAAAGCGTCCGCGTGCAAACCGTGTATATTTGATATTAGGTTAGTAGGGAGGCGGGGCTTATCTCATACACGGTTAGTAGTGGAGTTACTTCCCTTTATATACCTTATTAGGTAAGAAGGGGCGGAGCTTATTTCATACACGGTTAGTAATGGTGTTATGTCCCTTTATAAAAAACAAAACGGTACTGAGAAAAAATCTTAAAAGATCCAACAGACGTAGAAATTGATGATTAAGATTGAAACAAATTCATAAAACACATTTAAACCTTACAAGTCGTTATTGTTGGCATCTGTTTATTTAGGATCAATGGAAGTATTTTCTTAGTGCTAACAGTATTGAAGACTTGCTCATTTTGAGAATCACTAGTCTTAATTTCACACGTTAAGATAGTCGGTAAGATAAATTCGTTACATAGTGTGCTAGTGACGTAATACGTTATATATGGGGTCAGTAAATTCCATATGGGGATTCGAGCTTCGCTCTCACCCCATATGGAATTTACTGACCCCATATATACCGTATTAGGTCACTAGCACACTATGTAACTAATATTTTGTCTCCATGGTCAACATTATAAGTGGTGACCATGACAATATATGTCGTGATAAAATATCACTCTTGAAAAGTAGATTAGATATTACAAACATTTAAACTTGTGATGATAAAACAAAAAACATTGACGCACACATGAAATATTGTAGAAACAGCTATAAACCTGAAGTTTTCACAATAAAAGTGCATTCAATTTTATGTACTAATATGAGGAAGGCGCTACCTTAAATGCCAGCTTTATACCAAGACAATGTCCAATATATATTGATTGGTTGTTGGTTGCTTAACGTCCAGTGGCAAATATTTCATGTATGTTCAGGGCGAATGTCCTAGGCTACATTAACATATAGTTTTTGTCTAAAATAAAATAAAAAGTTCAGATGGAAAATGTTTAGGGAATGATAAATGTTTCAATGTTTCATTGACCTTCAAAAGGCAGGAGGGGGAATGGTTTTTTTTTTTTTTTTTGATAAAAAAAATATTCTATTCCCAAATTGATGAAAAAAAAATCTGTTCATGCAAGCAGAGGACAAAAAAAATAGTTTGAATCCGTCTCTTCTCAAAAACGATTTTATCTTTCAGATATGCAAAATAAATTTAACTTTTATATGTCTAAAAACATTTAAAACTTCCCAAACCACACAGGTAAGTCTGTACACAGTAGTTCTTTAGGTGAAAATACGGTCGTATTTGCCAATTTATTATGATGAACCTAAATACTAGTGTTAAATTTTGACTAAATAATTTATATTGATAGCGCTGTCAGAAGGGCTGGTGAAAAAATTCTGACTCGAACAAAAAAAAACATTCGTATTCCTGATCATTTTCAGTTTATGGGTTCTACATCAATTTCATATACTAATTCAGAGTCAGTTTTATGTCATTTCTTGTATATATTTTTTTGCTAGCTTACTTTTCAAGTTTTTATTATATGACAGCAAAATAAAATTGAGAATGGAAATGGGAAATACAAGGATGTCAAAAATTTGCTTTTGAGTAATGCTTAATCATGTCATAGTTGTTTTCAACAGACATATAATACAAATATACATTTGTATGTCTCTGTTTTCAAGAAGACCATTTGATTTCCAGACAATAACTTTAGTATAAGTGAATGGATCTCTATGAAATTGTGCTAGAAGGTTCAATACTCAAAAGGAAGATTAGAATTGATTTTGGGGTTATGGTACAACATTTTTGGGTGTGTTTTTTTACCACAATTTAGGGTTTGTCTTCAAAAACTTACCATATTTACATTGATTATTACTCATCTAGTATATATATAGATGCAACAAATACTGATTTGGTAGGAGATGCAAACAAAATAATGTGTTTTAATTAATTTATCAGTAATTTGTGCATTTTTCCTACAATGTGTACTCCTTGATAATGTTGACGTCAGTATAATGATAAAGAAAATATATTTGGTAAGTATATTCACAATTGACATGCGCCAGTGCGCGTCAAAAGGATTTTTCCACTTTAATTCCAAAAATTGCACTTGATTTTTCTCTCTCACAGAAACACATGAGTTATTTGGTAGATATAACACTTGAAGTTGTCATTGTTTGAAACTTTCAGTTATCATGGTAATCAAAATTTAGTTTTAAGCCTTTTTGAATGTTTCACTGATTGTGTGATAATTTAACAGAAAATGTACAAAACACTTGATACAAAAATTGCACTATCTACAGAATTATTGATAACTTTCCTTACTATTCACAAGGACATATATTCTAACATATTGTCCATGCTATTCTGATCTGAGTTTTTATTCATACATATACTGGCATGGCTGGTGCTGTTTCAAGTTGTCTTCTTTTTCTGCTTCTTGAGAAGTATTTGTTTAACCTGTTCAGTCACTATAAAGTGTTACAATTCTTATTTAGACGCAACACATAAATAGTGATCAAAAAGGTACTGGTTTCAGATGAGAGAAGCTAGAAAGAAAAAAATCTACACATTTTCAATATTTTTTTGTAGGACTATCATATAAAATTTGTAGTTATAGTGGCGGATCCAGGGGGGGGGGGGGTTCCGGGGGTGCGCACCCCCCCTTTATTTTTGCCGATCAATGCATTTGTATCGGGACATATGTTTTGCACCCCCCCTTTGCCCTGGGTGCCCTGGGTTAGCACCCCCCCTTTCGAAAATTCCTGCATCCGCCCCTGAGTTAGAGACTGCTGCTGAATAGAAATGTTTGGGTTGAACTGATACCTGTTTTCAAATTAGTCCATATTGAAGTTTGAAGGGCCCAACATTATGCTTGATTTCAACTGACATAAAAAATTTGGTGTTTTTCATATGCTAAATATACATATGTACCGTGGTCGTATCAGGCTGTGCATGGCAAAACATTTTATTGCCTTTAGGTTTGTACTTTTTTTTGTTTTGGTCCTAAAAATAAATTTGTAGTTGTGAAGTTGCTAACATGAGAGTACCTAAATTGCACCTATATTGTCAGTTTTTTCACCAACTTTTTTTATGAACCATTCTGTGCTTATTTTGTAGACTATCCTTGTTTACAATATAGTTACGGTAATACACCAATTTAATTTTGAGTCCATGTATGTAGAGTCATTAGGAAATAGGTTTGAACTGACCTCTAAACAATCCATGATTCTGTAATGAGGTCAGTACCAAAATTCCATACATGATTACATGTTTAATTTCAAATCCTTAAAACTGGAATATAAACAGATGTTTTGTTTTATTTCTCAGATATTTGAACAATTTGACATTATTCCATGCTTCAAATATTATTTTTTGAAGAAAAGGATGCTGGTAACAAAGTTAATTTTTGTCATATCAGGGCCTTTTATAGCTGACTTTGCTGTATGGACTTTGCTCGTTGTTGAAGGCCGTACTGTGACCTATAGTTGCTAATTTCTGTGTTATTTTGGTCTCTTGTAGACAGTTGTCTCATTGGCAATCATACCACATCTTCTGTCTTATAATTAATTTGCTCTTTTTAAAAATATGATAATTATATAACTTCACATGTCAGGTGAAAGAAAGTAAAAGCTTGAAAGATTTCTGCAGCTTTTTTTGTTGGATACATGTAGGTGCAATTTGGGTACTGAGTGTAATTTTGGTACTGTGATGTTATATAGCCAAAGTGTATATTGCTAAATAGGTTGAAATGTGAACCTAATAGTGATATAGTGATAATTAAAGTACTTGGTAGATTGAAAATGTTATGATCAGGTTTAAACTGTCGCATAAAATATACAGGCCACTGCTGCAGATTGAGTTTTAAATGATGTAGCCCACATACTTCCAAGTAACATGCCCTGTATATACCTATCAAAGTCATGGTATTCTCATGGGTTATCATGATGACTCAATCTTCCCATAAAATCTAATTTTGGACAATATGGGAGCATACAATATATACATTACTAAATGTACTACTCAGACTCAAGTCTCATTTTTTTTTATTAAACTTAGAGAGAGAAAACAAAACAGTGTCCATCACCTGGGACTTTATAAGGTAGATATCTGATATATGACATCATCAATGAAAAGATTTGTTGAGAGTTCAGTTTGCCAAAGGAAGTACAGAATTAGAAGATTGTGAATTATTTGAATATTTCTTTTTTGTTCTAAACTTTTGTTAAGTTTTGAATTAGGCTGTGGGCTACCATAGGCGTATCCAGGGGGGGGGGGGGCTTTCATGGGAAAAAACTGTTGATTTTATAGGGCATGACTGGAGCCCCCAGCCCCCCTTTCATGGGAAAAAACTGGAGCCCCACCCCACCCCCACCCCACCCTTTTCTTTTCAGGTCAGTCAGTGAGTCAGCGGGGCCCCCTTGACAAGTTCTGTATTCGCCACTGGCAACATGAATAACCGTGATCACATTCAACAGTATAATTAACCAACGTCATTATCACTGTTCCTTGATGTGTGGAATTATGCGGCAGATGAACACAAGTAGTCATGGTCAACCAGTGCACCGGAGTTAACCCCGCATGCCGCATGGCAAAAAAATCGAAATGTATTGCTTGCGGAGGTTTTTTCTGTGTTCCCATGGCTGGACGGAACTTTTACCCTAAATATGTTATCGAAATATGATTCTGAGACTTTTAAATGAAGTACCTGTGATTATTTAGGTAATTTGTTTTGACCTCACTGATATTATGGAAAGTTAGCTGCGGAACCGTAGCTCTAATGTCCTTATGTTATTTTTTGACTATTTGCGGACCATAGATCTATGGTCCGCAAATAGTCAAAAAATAACATAAGGACCTAAGAGCTACGGTTCCGCAGCTAATGGAAAGTCAAAGCAGACGAAACATGGCGTCAGATTTTGTTGTCCTAACTTCGGTAATTTCCGTGGTCATGGTGGTACAATAAAATTTAAATTAACTACACAAGTTGCGAAAATTTCTGAATTCTTGTTTTTGTAAACAAAACAAAAATTGATGTCGTATTTACCATAGAAATCATTCCGATCTGTCCCGTTTTTTCAAGTTCTCGTTGAAACGTTAAATTCGGCCGCCATTAAAAAAAATCATCGTTCGAGATTTAACGAGAGTGACGAAACTTTTCAGATGGGTCGTGTAGAGAGAGTTATCGTTCTTTATTTCAAAACGATGCTTCTACTATAAGTGCCAGCTAAAGCTGGAATATCACATATTTGTAACGCAACCATTATGTTTTGCATATGGAATCAATAGATTTGTTCTAGTTATAATTATGTCCGGGGAAAATCATCGATTAGTTCTGCCCAGGCAATTCAAACAACCGATAAGTGTGCTCTGTTATGAATGACGTCAGTGGCGTTTCTAACATTGACGGACAAGGGAGCAGGAGTCGGTTTCACGAAAAAAACTTACGATTAAGATTGATCTTAAGTCATGAACAATTCAGTATAGTTACCAGGGCCGTAACTAGATTGAGGCAAATGAGGCAAATTTTTTATGCCTCATGTAAAAAATAAAAAAAAAAAAAAATGAAACAAAATGTTGTTTTCATATATCAAATTGTTTTCACGGAAAGTGTCTTGCAAGGAGCAAGTTCTCCTCACTCTCTGGTGTATCCCCTGGATGATTTTCGTTATTCATGTTTCTATTTTACTTTTAGTTTTCAGAGTTGATGGTCTATTGTTTGTCAATGTTTGTACTTCTGTGTTCTGGGTTTGTCTTTTGTTCATTTATCATTGTTTATTGTCCTACTTTATGACTATAGTCTGCGTGTTGATTTTCATTTGTAAACGTGGTTTTGCAATGTTGCATGTCCAGAATTGTGCGAGAAATATATTTTAAGAACATGCAATGCTACTCAGTGGACACAAAAAAAAATTGTCCTTTCTGCATGGACAATAGGGCTCTTCACGGTTAGTTCGGCCATATTGGATAGGGGGCAGATTTTTTGGAAGGAGGTGGAAATGGTATGAAAGTGTGGGAAATCCTATGTGTGTTTCCAAGCAACAGCTCTGTTTTAATGATGTTTTCCCGTATTTTTCACACCATTTTTACCTCTATTATGAAAATCTGCCCCCTATCCAATATGGCCGAACTAACCGTGAAGAGCCCTATTGAAATTGATATCAAAGAATACAAAACAGTTTGTTTTATTGTAAATAAAACAAGATAGCTGACATGGTTTGAATTAAAGTAAGGTCACATATTTCCCGGTATCAAATAATTTGAAGAAAAAAAACAAAGGTATTGCCATATTTGACCTTTTACATTGAAAGGTTAAACTTGCATTAATAGTACTGCAACCAGAGTTCATTTTTTAAAACTTTAATGGTCCGGAAGAACACACACCTAAATTATATATCGATGGAAAAAGGACAACGTGTACATTAAGAAAAGTTGTGTCGTAAAAATCCAGAGTGGTCACAATTTTGTGAAATTGAGGTCAAAGGTCAGACCTAAAAATATCAATATTTCAAACACAAGAACAAAAAGGAGAAATATTCTGATATTTATTCAATAGAATTCTACAAAAACGATTCAATCATAAGCATATGCTATAAACGATGTTAAAAGTTTTAAACGACAAATTTGACTAATTATATGAAGAGCTGCCATTACAAAATGGCGTTGATTTGGAACCTTCTGATTGTTTTCCATTTAAGACATAGCAAAAGAAGAAGTGGTCTTGACCTTTTCACATCCATAAACTTTCATATTGTGTATAGTATTTCACTATAGTATATTACAGAATTATTTTCTTAAAGTATAAAACACCAGTTTATCAAATTATTTCAATATTTTTTCTATCTTTGAAAAAAACAAAGTTCAAGCGCTGAAACAGTGTTTTTAATTTTGCATCTTAAAGGTTGTGTATTTTGTGAAAATTAGTATCTAGTTATAGATAAATACATATTGTGTATTTGAAAGTCTGGACAGAGCAGTAATAACACAAAATATACAAATTCAGTCATGATCCTTATATAACTTTTAAAAGCGACACACAATAGCTCAAGTATTCATAAAATAGGGACCTGAATCAATCTCTTAGTCATCATATGCGGATTCAGTACGCGTATTAGCATTACAAGACACTTCCCTTTTTTATAAGAACAAGTTCGGCGCAGGACAGAGTTTGTTCAAAGCAAACACAGTTTTTTTTAGTACAAATGCTATCTGGAGCGTAAATACCGTCATGATTTGGTCAAACTCGTCAGATATAGTCTTCCCTTTGCATAGGAAACACAAAAGAAATGTGAGTACAAAGTTTCGATCAATGTTCGTGACCCATATTCCCATATGCATGATGTATCTGCACTGCCAGTCCCAAATGTAAAGGGGCGAATGTTGCTACAGAAACGATTGATTTTGTAATAGCCATACATTTACGAATTTTTGTTATCTTTAGGTACAATATACGGTTCAGAAGCGCCTTTGTGTTATTTTTCATCGATTAACTATCAAATGAACTTTTGAGCCTAGGCTCTGTGTTGAAGACCGGACCGTGACCTATAATAGTTTACTTTTATAAATTGTGACTTGGATGGTGTGTTGTATCATTGGCACTCATACCACATCTTCCTATATCTATTAACAAGCTATGCGGGCATCATTTCCATAGAAATACCAAAACGAGGACATAGCTCATAAGACCACTGGTGGCAGGATGAAGTAATTCTTCTTTTAATGTATCCTTGATATTTTCAGACACACCTTGGTGTAATTCTGAAAATCTTTATATAGACTTCAATTTTCCTGCAGCAGATATGGCATCCCCTAAATTGAGTTCAGAGCTAAACTCTATAATTCATATCCCTTGGCCCCACTGTGTCTTAATTGTAAGGTGTCTCAATATCTAGTTAGTTCTGGAGTTTGGCAGTTTGGTAAGCATCAGAGACAATCTTGGGTAAAATTGATCGGTATATATAGAGGATGTGCTACATGAGAAAGGCTTTTTCTTATGGAAAAACAAATCACATCACTAACAATCGTTATTAATGAACTGATAGCAAGTTCAAATTCTATTTTTTCAGTGACTGTTTTACTTAATTGGACAGGTGTTGACTTCAATAAGTACTTGGTTATGCATTGATAAATGATTACTCACATCAATAAGCACAACTTAAAAGACTGTTAACACGTTTAGAGGACTCAGTTTTGCGGAGTTTTCTGGGTTTTTTTAAAGGTTTTTCTTTTACACAAAAACCCTGTTTTCATATCCAAACTACAAGGAAGAAACTGAGCGCGAGATCGTATAAAAGTGTCAGGTTGTGAGGTTACATGTCGATCAGTTTGATCACAATATGGATTTCTGTTGTTTCTAATTTAAATTTCCCCAAGGGTGACTGTGGAAACGAAATATGGTCACTTGGTCTTCCCCCGACCGGCAGTAAAACGAAGTTGTGCGTCCGTTTGGCTGTGCGGGATGTATCAAGTTCGCAGTCACGTCCGGTCAGAATGGGGACGTTAAATCCGCTGCCTCGTGTAAAGGGAGTGTCACGTTCTTTGCACGTTAAAAACCTTTGCATCAACTCTTTAAGGGGTCCGTAGGTGGCATGTTGTAATGGAAAATTTCTGTCCCAATCCAATATATCCCATCATTTTCCAGTGGCAGTATAAATTTTCCCGATCATCATCCCGAACGGCCTCTATTATGACAAAACCTACCTATTGTTTTTATTGTTAGCTTGTTCTCGTCCTGAACATGCATGAAATATTTGCCACTGGACTTTAAGCAACCAACAATCAATCAATCAATTTAATTTAAAGACGCACCAATTTTGCCTTCTGGTGCAAGTCTCATAACATCACTGATGATTCGCCCACGGAAAGCAGAATATCAAGAGAAGTTGGTTTTAGCATTACCTTGTCACACACCAAATATCTGCGAAACTTCAATAGTACTTTTCCCCCGACCACTTGCATGCATATTAATTGCTCTGAGGTTAAACATTGAACGGCCTGCATCATTAATAAGAATGTACTGCAACAAAACAAAACAAAAACATGAATAAAAAGCTCAGGCTGTTGTGAAGAATGCGAGGAAGACGACGAAGCAATCAATGTAGGGGTTAATGGGCAAACATGTTTAATGGCACTACATGGATAAAACCAGAGGATTTCGAATATCTGGCAAAAATTCTAAAACAAGAGGTGCGAGCATCCTTAACCCCAACTTCTCTTTCCATAATTTTATTACATATAGTTTTAAATGTTATCATTGAAAATCTTATAAAATCCTTGTTATTTTTTCATCGTTTTTGAAAGAAAAAAAGGTGCTAATGTTAAATGTATGCAAAATCTAAAGAGAATTATTTCCCACCAAATTTTCAATGGCTTATATATCTCGAAAACAAGCACACGGATGCTCGGGGGGGGGGGGGGGGGGGCACTTCCTATGTAATGACTGGTAGGGATGAGCCGCTGGAATAGGTCACTATTTTATGCTTCATGATATATGAAAAGGGTGAGAAAATCAGATTAAATATATCAATAGGTTGATATTATCACTTGCTGGATTATATCATAAGTATCTGAAACTAATCAAATGTTCGTATTTATTTTTGATGCGGTTAAACCACAGTCGTAAATGCATCAGCTATTTGTCAACCCAATTAAACTCTATTTATACAATGTGGTATTTCCACTGAGGTTAGTTATAGATGCAATAAATCCAATCATTTTGACATTTCCACCTAATTAACATTGAAAAGTTTGTATACATGAAACATTTGAAGAATCCACAATATAGTGTCAGCGTCCTTCAAGAGGGAACGGCAAATGTGACTTTTTATCAGTTTTTAAGTTATGTTAATCTCAGTAAAAGTGATACTATGTGAAGTGCTACTACGTTTATCTGACAAAACATATTTTATTGTCTTTTGAAATTGAAAATTCTTCTTAATAAAAGATAAAAAAGGGGCAAATAGAGGAAAGTGTTTAAGATGTAACGAATTCATTGGAAAAGCAAGGTGTGATTATTGTGACTGCGTTGCTTCTAAACAAGAACGTAAAATGAGCGGGACCTTAAAATTTATGCATATACTAATGTACAAGAAGATGAAAAATATCCAAATATGTGTATAGGTCTGTTTTTTGTTTATTAATATATGATAAGGTATATATTTTTGATAAACAAAATATATGAAAAGGGTGGGGTACTTGATGTCTCAGCTGCTCACCCCTACCAAAAAAGGTTGAAGTGGCCCCCCCGAGCACGGATGGCACACGGACCCTTCATTTTTTTCTGCTTTTTTAGTTATTGTATTTACATTCTATCAAGTTATAACAGTCTTTAAAAAAAGTTTGTTATTTTGAAACCACGTTTGAAACAGAGTAGCGAACATCCTTAACAATGATTTTCTGCAAAATATTTATTACGGTTTTCACCTTGAAAAAATTTTTAAGCATAGGCTACGTTTCACTCCCCTGCGTCTATTCATCCCTTGATATAAAAGGCGGGATACATAAAAAATGGAGTGGAACGTCTATACATTATAAAACATAATGCTATAATGGTAATGATTCAGTTGCACAATCCCAAAGAAAGGGTGTCATGTCACCATGTGTGAGTGTGAGAAATTTTAATTGACAGTATGGATATATTAGGTATGAATTATGATTTGATTACCAACAGAGACATATTGTTACCAAGTAAATCACACACAGGCACTTGTTTCTGTCAATGGGGGTTTACTATCCACACTCGTTTTTTGTTGTTGCTTTTGCCATATATATGATGGAAAATTATAATAGATAAAGATACACTTTAAATCACAAAAATGATCAGCAAGTCAAGATCTACTTACAAGTCAAATGTTGCTGATATAGTTTCGTAGACTCACTCTTAACAGTGGCAGATCCAGAGGGGGGGTTTCCAGGGGTTGGAACCCCCCCCCTTTTATTTTGACGATCAATGCATTTGAATGGGGACATATAGTTGAAACCCCCCTTTATCCTGGGTTGGGACCCCCTCTTTTAAAAATGGCTGGATCTGCCCCTGCTTTATCTATAGGAGTGATTGCCCTTACATGAGGATTTTTTTATCCTCTTTTGTGTTTTGAGCAAAAACTAAAGAAGATAGACATGATAGAGAGAAACTAAATAGGCTAAATTATCAGCAATACAATACAATACATGTACAATACAATACAATATTTTATTGGCACACACGCATTTATAATAAATGGTAATGACGGAATGGATTAGCAATTTACATGGTAGTAAAATACAAACAATTGTTTGCGCCTGTCCCAAGTCAGGAGCTTCTGGCCTTTGTTAGTCTTGTATCATTTTTAATTTTAGTTTCTTGTGTATAATTTGGGGTTTAGTATGGTGTTCATTATCACTGAACTGGTATATATATATTTGTTTAGAGGCCAGCTGAAGGACGCCTCCGGGTGCAGGAATTTCTCGCTGCATTGACAACCTATTGGTGACCTTCTGCTGTTGTTTGTTCTAACTTCTAATTTGTGGGTTGTTGTCTCTTTGACACATTCCCCCATTTCAATTCTCAATTTTAATTGTATATTTGTGAATAAAAAATTAAGGTATAATGAAAATCTATTGCAATTATTATAGATTTGTTTTATTTTTATCGCACAATCATTTGGCAATGTGGTTATATTTTTTTCCTGTAATTTTGAACATTTTTAATACAAACATGACAAAAGTCTCTCTAATACTGGAGTAACCTCTGCAGTGTAGCAGCATGTGCTGTTCATTTTCAATTTCACCACTTTTACAGATTTCCCAAATTCTTTGATCTCTGGGCACTTTTCAATATCTTCCTCTTTCAATGGCAAGGTTATGAGCACTAACTCTTAATTTACACAATTATGATCGATTCTGATCTATTTCTTAAAGCATCAACATAACCTGCCCGTTCACTCATTTTGTAAACGCTCTGGAAAATTGTTAATTTTGAGGATGCTGAAATATTTGCATGTAACGATGTTGTTCCTGAAAACCCTGATCAATTAGTCAATCTGGTTATTATTTATTAATTTATTAACATTTATATGAGCGAGTAATCAAGAGAGGATTATTTTATTAAACAATTTTCCCAGGTTCAAAGTAATGGTTATTATCCTCTGTAATTACCAGGGTCACTTTTACTTCCCTTTTTATGTAGAAGTACATGTATTAAAAATGATTCGTTCCAAGCCGTTTTTGTCGAGCCTGCAACTTTTGTTGCAGAAAGCTCGACATAGGGATAGTGATCCGGCGGCGGCGGCTACGGCGGCGGCGGCGGCGGCGGCGGCGGCGGTGTTAGCTCACTTCTTAAAAGCTATATATTTAAGAATGTGGAAGACCTGGATGCTTCATATTTTGTATATGGATGCCTCATGTTACGAAGTTTCCGTCAGTCACATGTCCATTGTCCTTGACCTCATTTTCATGGTTCAGTGACCACTTGAAAAAAAAGTTCAGATTTTTTGTAATGTTAAATTCTCTCTTACTGTAAGTAATAGGATAACTATATTTCGTATGTGCGTACTTTGCAAGGTCCTCATGCCCGTCAGACAGTTTTCACTTGACCTCGACCTCATTTCATGGATCAGTGAACAAGGTTAAGTTTTGGTGGTCAAGTCCATATCTCAGATACTATAAGCAATATGTCTAGCATATTCGGTGTATGGAAGGACTGTAAGGTGTACATGTCCAACTGGCAGGTGTCATCTGACCTTGACCTCATTTTCATGGTTCAGTGGTTATTGTTAAGTTTTTGTGTTTTGGTCTGTTTTTCTCATACTTTATGCAATAGGTTTACTATATTTGTTGCATGGAATGATTGTAAGGTGTCTAGCGGGCAGATGTCATCTGACCTTGACCTCATTTTCATGGTTCAGTGGTTATAGTTAAGTTTTTGTGTTTTGGTCTGTTTTTCTCATACTTTATGCAATAGGTTTACTATATTTGTTGTATAGAATTATTGTAAGGTGTACATGTCTATCGGGCAGATGTCATCTGACCTTGACCTCATTTTCATGGTTCAGTGGTCAAAGTTAAGTTTTTGAGTTTTGGTCTTTTTATCTAATACTATATGTCATAGGTCAACTATATTTGGTGTATGGAAATATTTTATGATCTATATGTCAATCGTGCAGGTTTTATTTGACCTTGACCTGGTTTTCACGGTTCATTGCTCAGTGTTAAATTTTTGTGTTTTGGTCTATTTTCTTAAACTATAAGCAATAGGCTCAACTATATTTGTCATGTTTGTTGTATGGAAGCATTGTTAGCTGTACATGTCTGCCTGGCATATGGTTCAACTGACCTTGAACTCATTTTCATGATTCATGTTAAGTTTATGTGACAGTCGTAATAAAGCTTTATATTTAGGAGTATCAACATAATATCAATGATTAGTAAAGAAGGCGAGACATTTCAGTGTGTGCACTCTTGTTTAAAATAAAGTTAAATAGCTTTTGTAATTGTTTTGTTAAGACTGATATTCCATTTTTCAACATTTCATTTGAAATAATTCAGTAGAGCTAGCTCGGTGCTTTTCCCATTTTTTAGGGACTTAATTGTCTTTACAATCTCACTGGTTTTAATGTGTTCCTGAAAGTCATTTGTCCTGTCATGCCTGTTGTTTTTAAAGGCAGTGCTTTAAGGCCTGACTTTCAAGTCATGAGGTTCATCTTTCCTTACGCAAATCTTTGCTGGGGGTCATTTTGCAAGAAATAGATCCGGAAATGTTTAAATTTCTCCTCTACTTTTTGTGGTATGTATTGGTTTTTGTTCCTTTCATTTACATTGGGAAATAAAGAAACGATCAGTGTGTATTGTTTGTTTTAAAAATCTGTTTATTAATGTGTCTTTTGCATTATAAGCAGTCAATCTGATTACAAACTATCACTATTCGAATTCCGTGTGGAAAGAGGTCCGTTCAATTTCGAGTACTATTTGCGATCTAAAGATATTTTAAAATCATTTCACTCGTTGATATAACATGATATTATAATTAAAAGTCGACTGACCGTGAATTATATTGCATAATATACAATTTAAAGTATTTCTGTACGTGAAGCCGTATGACGTTATAGTCATTTCGGTCTCAGTTATGTAAAATATGAAATTATCGTTCCTGAATAGTGTTCCACTAATTAAAGACAAGAAGCGTCAAAAAGTGATAAGAAGCGACAATAAAATTAAAATAGCGATAAGAAGCGACAATATAATTAATTTAGCGAGAAGAAGCGTCAAGAAGACTATATAGCGACTATACATAAATAAAAAAAATGTCATTGCAACAACTTATTCCCCATAGATATTAAAAAAACCATGCATTATTTTTTATTATAGGGGCGGTTATAAAACATTTTTTATATTACTGTACATTGATAGATAAAAATATGTTTTTATTAAGAAGAAAGGGATTAGTTTTTATTAGATATAAAAAAAATATATTTTATGCACACGCTAAAAATTGGCCATCAAAACAAAAAAATTTCAATTTCCTTTTAAAGAATTTATTGAATCAAAACCATGCAATATCATTTCCTTTCTAACAGTGAAATTCTTCTTTTTCATAGGGACATATTTGATAGGTGTAGCTTCACCCTATCACATCAAATGAGAATAGCCTCGTGAGAGAATTACGATTCGCTTGTCCCTTGTTAGTTATTGTCGCTTCGTCACTAAATTAAACTTCTTGTCGCTGTTTGTCTCTAAAATTCTTCTTGTCTCTTATTAGTGAGACCAGTCAGTTCCGTCCTTAACTTCCGTTTTTGCACTGCAAAATAATCACACAATTAACGATGCCTAGTCCTTGTTGGTGTGTACCTGAGTGTCATTTAAGAGGAGGACTTGCATTTCTAAATGACTTAATAAGAAGGAAAAGTTGGATCAACGCCATGGCTCAAACGTAGATTGTCATGTGCGATGCAATCGTAGAACCCATATCAATCAGCTGTTGTTTGCAACTTGAGGCACATTTTACTGAAAACGACTACGTTCAGGAAACTATTCATGGTAAAACTTTATTTTCTTTAAGAAATATATACTGTTATTTATATAATCGCCATGCAAGTAAACCAAAGTCTGTTTGCAACCGCAATTATCGTTTTAGAATAAAAAGGGGGGTGAATTCAAGACGTCATAACTTTTGGGATTACGATTCAATATCATCTGTTTGACATTTTTTGGTTAATACTACACTTGTATGGTTTTTCTACAAGAGATATATTATACTGATAATTATTTTAGCAGTAATTATGTAAATTTCGGTTGTAATGACAAGAATTCATGAGCTATGCCTCGGGCTTTCTTGAAAAATATCAATGACAATGTAAACAGGAACAAAACATTGACATGAATGATGCTCTCCACCTATGTTATAGTTATTTAGGTATGTGTGTTGCACAAGTCTTTCACAAGTTTCAAAAAAGCTAATGTTATAAAACTTTTTTCAGGGCACATACCCACTTTATAGAGACTTGTCTACTGCCATGCATTCCCATCCTATTTTCATGCACCATTTGTAAGCAAGAGACTGAATGGTTTACAAAATTAAAAATCAGGACGGTGTCCCGTTAAACCAAAAGAACTAAACTGGATGAATATTGTAGGAGAAATCTAGAGGAAAGTTTTGATTTGTGAAATTGGTTTTCCTGAACAGAAAGATTTATAACTGTCCACCACCAACTGACGAGCTAATGTTGAGCTTCACAGATGGAATTACTCAAACACCATAAATGCCTATGTTTTCAGCACAGATTTCACAAATCATGACACAGCTGTGCATTTTTATGCCCCACCTACGATAGTAGGGGGGCATTATGTTTTCTGGTCTGTGCATCCGTTCGTCTGTTCGTCCGTTCGTCCGTCCGTCTGTCCCTCTTCAGGTTAAAGTTTTTGGTCAAGGTAGTTTTTGATGAAGTTGAAGTCCAATCGACTTCAAACTTGGTACACATGTTCCCTATGATATGATCTTTTTAATTTTAATGCCAAATTAGAGTTTTTACCCCAATGTCACGGTCCACTGAACATGGAAAATGATAGTGCGAGTGGGGCATTCGTGTACTGGGGACACATTCTTGTTTATACCTGTTAAGAGTCGAAAACTAAATATTATTTTTATATAAATAAACATATATTGTGTCATTTTAGAACTTATATTTTTCCAAAGGATGCATGAATGAAAGTAGTGAAATTCATTTTGCTTTGATATATAGATTTGAATTACAATTGTTCATGTTATTGTAATGCATATAAAAATAAGGAGATGTGGCACAATGTAAATATATGATATTCTGTGAGTTTATCAAACTAAAGGGGATAAGAAATGGGTATAAGCAGTTACAGGACTGTACTACTATACAATCTCCAACAATGAGAAAAACTCATACTGTAAAGAGAATTTCATATTTACAAGTAAGTTTTGTTTTTGCATTGAATAATTTTCTTCTATTGTCTTAAAAGCAAATATGGGAAGTGGTTAAAATGCTAATGAGACAGCTTTTATGGCCACCAGATGTCATTGTTACCTTGATTAAAAACTCCTTTTTAGTTCACCTGACCTGACTCATCACTTGGTTTCGTCGTCCATAAACTTTTACAAAAAATCTTCTCTGAAACTACTGTGCCAAATTTAACCAAACTTAGCCAAAATCATCATTGCGGTATCTAATTTAAAAAATGTGTGGTTAGACCCGGTCAACCAACCGAGATGGCCACTATGGCCAAAAATAGAACATACAGGTAAAATGTAGATTTTGGCTTATAACTCTGAAACCAAAGCATTTAGAGCAAATCTGACATAGGGTGAAATTGTCTCATCCGTGAAGATCTATCTGCCCAGGAATTTTCAAACAAATCTGACAACCCGTTGATGGATTGCTGCCCCCAAATTAGTAATTTGAAGGAAATTTTGCAGAGTTTGGTTATTATCTTAAATATTATTATAGATAGAGATAAACTGTAAACAGCAATAATGTTCTGCAAAGCAAGATCTACAAATAAGTCAATATGATAAAAAATTTAAGTTGACCCCTTAAAGAGTTATTGCCCTTTATAGTCAATTTTTAACAATTTTCATAAATTTTTGTATTGTTAATTTTTAAAAAATATTTTCAACTGTAAATACTGGGCCATGTTTATTATAGATAGAGATAATTGTAGCACCAAGAATGTTCAGTAAAGAAAGATCTACAAACACATCCCCATCATCAAAAACACAATTTTGTCATTGTATATGTGTCCGTTGTTTAATATGCACATAGACCGTCCAAGGTGAGCGACACAGGCTCTTGAGAGTCTCTAGGTCATTAATACAGGTAGATAACTTTATCATGTTTATACTGAAAAATAATTTTGCTTGGAGGGAGAATTTTAAAAAAAAGTTCTGTCTTCAAAAGAGTTGACATGTTACTATGTACATTAACCATTATGTTACTTGATGTTCTAGCAATACACACAGAACGGAGACTAGTCAATCTTTGTGAATTATTTTTCATAGGATAGGAGTAATTGAATATGTGTATATAATCAATAATTAAAAATAGTTTTATTTACATTAAAAAGGAAAAGTTCTTATGTCTTAAAAATGCATTTCATGGCGAGGTACAGAAAATATACTGTAAACAGTAGACTATAGATATAGGTGAACTAGGTACAAGAGAACTCTAAATCTTAAATACTACAAACCACCTCTGTTCTATGAAAGATAATGATATACGTAACTGGACTAGAAATACACACAACCTGTAATTAACTGCCTTTACAGCGCTTTCGCGCTTTGATTTTGAAAATCATCAAAATTAATAATGTTTCAAAATTTTTGAGAATTATTTCTTGAAATGGATTAAAACTCTGGTCGGTTTTGTTTAGTTTTTTGTCGAGCCTGCAACTTTTGTTGCAGAAAGCTCGACATAGGGATAGTGATCCGGCGGCGGCGGTGTTAGCTAACTTCTTAAAAGCTTTATATTTTAGAAGGTGGAAGACCTGGATGCTTCATACTTTGTATATAGATGCCTCATGTTACGAAGTTTCCGTCAGTAACATGTCCAATGTCCTTGACCTCATTTTCATGGTTCAGTGACCACTTGAAAAAAAAGTTCAAATTTTTTGTAATGTTGAATTTTCTCTTATTATAAGTAATAGGATAACTATATTTGATATATGTGTACCTTGCAAGGTCCTCATGTCTGTCAGACAGTTTTCACTTGACCTCGTCCTCATTTCATGGATCAATGAACAAGGTTAAGTTTTGGTGGTCAAGTCCATATCTCAGATACTATAAGCAATAGGGCTAGTATATTCAGTGTATGGAAGGACTGTAAGGTGTACATGTCCAACTGGCAGGTGTCATCTGACCTTGACCTCATTTTCATGGTTCAGTGGTTATAGTTAAATTTTTGTGTTTTGGTCTGTTTTTCTCATACTATATGCAATAGGTCTACTATATTTGTTGTATGGAACGATTGTAAGGTGTACATGTCGTGCGGGCAGATGTCATGTGACCTTGACCTCATTTTCATGCTTCAGTGGTCAAAGTTAAGTTTTTGAGTTTTGGTCTTTTTATCTAATACTATATGCCATAGGTCAACTATATTTGGTGTATGGAAATATTTTATGATCTTTTTGTCAGTCGCACAGGTTTTATTTGACCGTGACCTCATTTTCACGGTTCATTGCACAGTGTTAAGTTTTTGTGTTTTGGTCTATTTTTCTTAAACTATAAGTAATAGGTCAACTATATATGTTGTATAGAAGCATTGTTAGCTGTACATGTCTGCCTGGCATGGTTCATCTGACCTTGACCTCATTTTCAAGGTTCATTGGTCTATGTTTAGTTATCTTGGTTAATGTTAAGTTTATGTGACAGTTGTTATAAAGCTTAGCTTTATACTAAGGACTATCAACATAATATCAATGATAAGTATAGTCTTAGAAGGCGAGACATTTCAGCGTGTGCACTCTTGTTAAAATAACTGATAAATTCGTCTTGTTCATGTTGTTACAAGATCAACAAAACAGATTTTTGTCATTAATTGTATTCTTGTCTTCAATGTGGAGAGTGTTTGTTGAATATGCACATACATGTCAGACTTGGGGTAATTGTAATTGTAATCATTAATCAGCTGTAATTGATTACAATGTTTTCAAGTAATCAGTGTAATCATTAATCAGTCAAAAATCTGATTACATGTAATTTAATTTAATCAATTACTTTTCAAAATACCATGTAATCATGATTACTTTTTGATTACATTCTAATTACAATGAAAAAAATCTAAAATTGTGTTTTGGTCATTAAATGAACCTCTTTGTTATTCATATTTGATAAATTTTAAACATACTAAAATTATTTGGTTACTTTAAGCATGTCTACTTCAGTAAAAAATAAACTGTTACAGTATTGAAAAGTCATCATAAGCCTAAGCAGAGACATATAATACAATTATATATCTTTTATCTTGGTAAAAGATATTTTACATACATGTATATTCATCGTTTTATAATGATCTTCATATTAATATTTGATAATAACTGTTATATATTCAAGTAATACTTTTCTTTAACCCTGAATTATAATCTTTTGTTAATTTTTGTCAACTTTGAATTGACAGGTAGGAGACTAATTAAGGTTTGTTTTTATTGCAATTACAAATTGAGTATAGCTGTATGGAAATATATATGATTAAAAAAAAATCAGACATGCACATTTATCTAATTAGCACAAACTCAATTAAAAGAAGGACAAATATGTTGTTTAATTTTTTTTTTGTATTTGGACTGGACATGTAAAATGCAATGATTTTTAGTACTTATATATTGTTTATAATTTGATTAAACACTTCTATTCAAATTTAACATAGTTTTAACTGGTAACTTTATTTCATCCATACTTAAACTTCCATAAACTGCAACTTGGAATACATATAAATTATGAAAGAGGTCAGAAGACAAACAAACAACTCTTCATTATGATATATCTTTATTAAATTTAATTCAAATTAATTCAGAGATCATTGGTGATAAAATTTAATGTATATATATGTAGTGAAATTTGGTGTTTATTTAAATAAATGAAGTTTAATTTGAAGTTATCATTTTATAATTGAACCAATGAAAATACTTTCTCCAAAATGCTATAGTGTTATTGAACGTTTATTCATTCACATCATTCAAAATGTTTTGTTTTTAAATTCATTATAATCAGATGTAATCATGATTACTTTGCCAATGTAATCATTAATTTAATCAGATACTTTCAGAAATGATGTAATCATTAATTTAATTTAATCGTACAAATGACAAAGTAATTGTAATTTAATCAATTACATTGAAAGTAATCGGACCCATCTCTGATACATGTAGACTAAGGTGAGCAACACAGGCTCTTTAGAGCTTCTAGTTTTAAAACTTATACTATATATACATGATATAGGTTAAAATCAGCAATATCTTGGACAAGTTCTATAATGGTGGCTGATCTACTTTTTTAAAAAGAGTTATGCCCCTTGTAAATATTACAGTTATGGAAAATGGCCTTGCTAGTGCTCTCACATGTACAATTCTTGCCAGATTTTTATAAAACTTGTACTACATGTACTTTAGGTTAATATCAGCAATATTTTGGACAAGTGTACATGTACTATAATGGTTGACTATAATCATGATAATCATGATAATAGATAGGTAGATAGGTAAATAATTACATATATATAAGATCTACAAAAGAAACAACAATGAAATTCAAACCATCAGGTGACTCCTTAGGCCAAAAAAAAATATATGTCTGTCTCCTGCTGCCAAGGCAAAAAAATCAGGGTCGGTAGGTCAGGATTTTTTTTTTTTTTTTTTTTTATTATTATTTTGGCACTCCCTGTCTGATTTGCAGATGGTTATATGTCATGTTTGGTTAGGGTCCCAGGGGTTTATCTGGGTATTTTGGGAAAAAGGACCCTGGCCACTTTTGGGAATTTTTTTACGCGATTTATATAGAAATTGGGGAAAACTACAATAAACCAGAAGTCAGTTTTAGTATGTTTCATACTATAATTTATTAGAATTTTTTTTTTTTGTGAAAATAAAGAAAAACTACAATACATGATTCATTGTCATTTATAATTTTATTTTTCTGTCCTTTTTGTTTTTAAATGTCTCAAGAAGACGATTTTTCAGATGACTGCTGGTGTTTATTGCTCATCTCATGTTTTTGTAATTGTAGGATGATCCCCTAAAATTACCCCCTTACTACTAAAGTCAGTACTACCAAACGGAAATAACTCACAATATTTGCAGACGTATCCCTCTAAGGATTCATTATAGTATAACTGTTTATAATTTCATTTCATACCTCCTTGCATCAAAAAGTCTTCTGTCTGATACATCATATACTTTTAATTTATCATTAAGAGCAGTTTTACTGTCAGTACTACCCAACACAGTCATGACTTTACTACTACTAGGTTTCATTGTTGGTATTTCATTATTTGGTTTACAGATTTCAGTTTGAGTTTGGAATTTACAATTAACATGATTAAGCTTGGTCATGTTGGTCCTCAGGTTGTATCAGTAGCGAATCGGTATTGGTTTGACTTTGATCATCATTTGAAATTAATGAACATCAACAACATCGGTAACATTTTCAATTGATTCAGTCTCAGATAATGCTGCCTCTGACTCATTACATGCAGTTGCGGCATCGTCAATAACAGCTCTTGGTTTGAAAAAAGATAAGATTTTACGGGATTTGTTGCCGTCGGTGTTTTTCAATTTCTTCATATAGTAAATGTATTTACTATTGTGAGACGACATGTTTACAAAAGGAAAGAAGTTAAAAAGTATTTATTTTATTATCAAAATTCGGGGTACACTGATCCGCCGTTCCATCTATAGCTTTGCACCGAAGGAACGGGTTGGTGCCATTGTCACATTGGCATTAATTGGACGAGTTTTACAAATTCAACGATTCGCTAATAAAATTGACCAATTATAGTGATAGGAAATTAACCTCAAATGTTAATAATACCGTGTGATGCCGCAAATAAATAAGTATCTGTTAATTAACCCCATGGTGGTAGCGCAGATAAATGACCAACGAGCGTGTTAACATGTTCTTGACAAACTGAGTCGGTATCTTTTATTCCTTTAAGAACTCGGTAGGGTTATAAATGTGCTAATTTCTTGTTTTATTTCCTATCAGTATAACACATAATAAACATAGCACATGATGCACTTGTCTCGTCGTATTATCAAATCCCGTGGTCAGAATTCTGACCACGGAATTTAGGCCATACCTGTTGTCAGTGTAGCGATAAGTGAATACAACAGGTGTCCAGTTTAAATTCGGGGCTTCTTAAAGCGCACATGTGATAAGGATTTCCCGCTTTTTTTACCTTTAAAGTGAAGAGCGTAGTTTTGGAAAGGTTAAATTGCGGATTTCAATCCGGACTTTTTGACTACGTTTGGGAATTTTTACACCTGAAATTGGGAAAAATATAGGGGTTTTGCCATTGGGAATGGGTCCGAATACCGGACTCAGTGGAATGCTAGAAAAATCCATGGGTCCTGTACCCTAAAATCATTTAATCTCTTTACAGAAGCTTTAATTGAATAATCCTCCCAGTGCCGACATTTTTTAAACCTTAATTGTAGCACATTTGTGCTGGGAGCAGCCATTTTGATTGTTTGGGTATAGTAAAATACGGATCTGGATCAGACCGGAAACAATTTTTTTTCCGGAATTGAATAAAAAGATCTAGGGTTGGGGGCTTTGAGTCAGGGTGGGTCGGGAAACAGGAAACAGACATAATTTTTTTTGGCCTTACAGGAGTTATTGCCCTTCAAATTTTATTTTTGAGTTATTTGTAAATTTTTGCCTTCTATCTTGAAAACTATAATTCATTTTGTAATTATAGATAATTAGATAAGTATAATTTGTAAACAAAAGTTATCAACAATACACATGATACAAGGCCTGTACAAAAGAATTATATATATATAGAAACTGTTATCCTCAAAAATGATTGGTATATATATAAGAATGCCAATATGACAAATTATTGGCTGACCCCTTATCATGCTTTATATAAAAGACAATTTTTTTCTAACTTTTAAGTTCTTGACATTTATTTTAATTTTGGAATCGATAGTATATAGGGAGAAACTAAAAAGATAAAAACAAATATCAGCAATACAAGGTCAACAAGAAAGCGATTTTAGTCATGCATTAAATTGTAGTCTACAATGTTGGAAAAAGGTCATTTTTCATGTTTCCCATAGCTCCAGTTGAGTGACCAAGACTCTTAAGAGCCTCCAGTTCGCCATGGCATTGTCAGACTCTCTGAAGCCTTATGAGTATTGAATATATCCCCTTGCTATCTTCCGCCTTTTAATCTTAAAAATACTGTTTTGTTCATTCATTGTCTAACATGCATTACATGTCTAATTTAATATACATAATGTAATTCTATTTATTACGTATTATGCACTCTTGGTACAGTTGTTTGTTCTGTGTTTTGGAATAACACCAATATTTCAAACACAAAAATTTACTCCTACAATTGATATTTAACATGTTTAATGTAGTAACTTTAACAAAACAGCCAATCACAGTGGGGAAAAAAATTATGTGTGTGAAAGAGGAAAAGAATATTTCATTCATCATGTTCATGCCTTTCTTATATTTCAGTTTTGAATAAACACAAAGTTAAACTACAAAAGAATTACATGATGTTTGTCCATGGTGTTGACTCCAAAACAGACATAGCTGACCACCTGTATCAGTCTGATGTTTTAAGTGCTGAAGAAAAAGAGGAAATTTGTAATTCTTCACTCACTCAACAGGAAAGTAATAGACTTTTATACAACAAATTGATTCGCAAAGGTGGAGATGCATACAAACACCTTCTTGAAGCTGTTAGACACGGAGAATACCACGATGTTGCTTCAGAAATGGAGAAGACAGAATTGTCAGATCAAGAAATACAATTGTGTCAAATAGGTAATTATAGCAGATTCTGAAATTAATATTGTACCTGATTTACTTAGATGATTCCAATATAATTCATAAATTTTACATAATTATAAAATTATTATAAAAACTGCCCATTTTTTATACATCAAACTTTTTGAAGATCAAAGCATAGTGTATGTATTGAGAGGCGGAATTTAAGGGGGAAGGGGACCAGCCCCTACTCCCCCCTTTTGTGAGAAAAAATTGGTTGATTATTTAGGGAATCACTGAAGCATGACTGGAGTAGGCCCCCCTCTCAGGCAGTCAGTGCCCCCTCCCATTATATTAATCGGATACATAATATGCTAAAAAAAAAAAGTATCCAATTCAACAAAAAAACAGACACATTTTCATCAATATATGTGTAACTGTATGATGAATGATCTGGTGTTGGAAACAAACATATTGCTAAATCAGAAAAGAGAGAGGAACTATTAAAAACTGGTTTTTGGTTATTGTTGAGTCTGCGACTTCTGTTGCAGAAAGCTTGACTGTTGACATAGGGATAGTGATCCGGCGGCAGCGGCGTTAGCTAACTTCTTAAATAAAAGCTTAATATTTCAGAAAGTAAAAGACCTGGATCCTTCCTACTTTGTATATAGATGCCTTATGTTACGAAGTTTCCACATGTCATATGTCAAATGTCCTTGACCTCAATTTCATGGTTCAGTGACTACTGGAAAAAAAAGTTAAGAATTTTAGTATTCTTAATTTCTCTCTTAATATGAGTAATAGTATAACTATTCTATATTTGGTACATGTATGTGCGTTCCTTGCAAGGTCCTCATGTTCGTCAGACAGTTTTCACTTGACCTCAACCTCATTGAATGGATCAGTGAACAAGGTTAAGTTTTCGTGGTCAAGTCCATTTCTCTGATACTATATGCAATAGGTCTACTATATTTGGTGTTTGGAATGATTGTAAGGTGTACATGTCCAACTGGCAGGTGTCATCTGACCTTGACCTCATTTTCATGGTTCAGTGGTTAAATTAAGCTTTTGTGTTTTGGTCTGTGTTTCTTACACTGTATACAATAGGTCAACTATATCATGTATATTTGGTGTATGAACATATTTTACGAAATGCGCATCTGGTGCAGGAAAATTGGTACCGTTAATTTAATTACTACCACTGGGTCGATGCCTCTGCTGGTGGACTATTAGTCTCCGAGGGTATCACCACCCCAGTAGCTAGTACTTCGGTACTGGCATGAAAATACGGATTTTTGTGTTATTAAAATTTGCTGTTACAAATGATAGAACTTATTATAAATTAAGGAATGTATCTCCCTCATGCAAAGCTCTGATTCCTTTCACGGATTTGGCTAATCTTTTTGGACCTTTTGGATTATAGCTCTTCATCTTTTATATAAGCTTTGGATTTCAAATATTTTGGCCACGAGCATCACTGAGGAGACATGTATTGTCGAAATGCACATCTGGTGCAGGGAAATTGGTACCGTTAATTTAATTACGATTTACATGTCAGTTTGGCATGTTTTATTTGACCTCAACCTCATTTTTACGTTTCATTGCTCAATGTTAAGTTGTTTTTATGCCCCACCTACGATAGTAGAGGGGCATTATGTTTTCTGGTCTGTGCGTCCGTTCGTCCGTCCGTCTGTCTGTCTGTCTGTTCGTTCGTCCGTTCGTTCGTCCGTCTGTCCGCTTCAGGTTAAAGTTTTTGGTCAAGGTAGTTTTTGATGAAGTTCAAGTCCAATCAAACTTGAAACTTAGTACACATGTTCCTTATGATATGATCTTTCTAATTTTAAAGCCAAATTAAACTTTTGACCCCAATTTCACGGTCCACTGAACATAGAAAATGAAAGTGCATGTTTCAGGTTATAGTTTTTGGTCGAGGTAGTTTTTGATGAAGTTGAAGTCCAATCAACTTGAAACTTAGTACACATGTTCCCTATGATATTATCTTTCTAATTTTAATGCCTAATTATATTTTTTATCCAATTTCACGGTCCATTGAACATGGAAAATGATAATGGGAGTGGGGCATCCGTGTACTTTGGACACATTCTTGTCTGTTTTTCTTGTACTTTAAGCAATAGGTCAACTATATATGGTGTATGAAATGATTGTAAGGTGTATATGTCTGTCTGGAAATTATTATCTGACCATAACCTCATTTTCCTGGTTCATTGGTCAATCTTAAGTTTTCCTGGTTAAGTTTGTTTCTTAGACACTGTATGCAATAGGTCAACTATATTTAAAGCATGTAATGATTGTAAGGTGTACATGTCTGTCTGGCAGGGTAAATCTGACCTTGACTTTATTTTCATGGTTCATTGATCAATGTTTTCCTTGTTAAGTTTGTTTCTTAGATAATATGTGTGATATGTCAACTATATTTAAAGCATATTTGGTGTATGGAATGATTGCAAGGTGTACATGTATTTCCAGTTTGGTTTATCTGACCTTGACCACATTTCCTTGGATCTTATTAAGTTTATGTGATAGTCATAGTTGAGCTTTATATTTAGCACTATAAACATAAAATTAATGGTTAGTCAAGAAGGAGAGTCATTTCATTCTGTGCACTCTTGTATTTATAATTTTCTGGAAAGTCCGTTTAAAATCAAGGACAAATAATTATATTGAATTTGAAAGGACAAGTTATGTTTTATACCCCCACTTAAAAAAAAAGTGGGGGTATACTGTTTTACCTCTGTCTGTCCGTCTGTCTGTCCCTCCATCCATCCATCCGTCAGTCTGTCCGTCCGTCCCATGAACATTTTTCATCGCATCTTTCTAAGGAACTACATTACAAGGATTTCTGAAATTTGGTTTCAAGGTTTATATGAGTCAGCTATAGATGTATAGCGTGTGATGTGTTTTCAGATTCATCACTCAACAACTTCCTGTTTACCTTATACTTTTAGCGGGGCGGGGGTATCATTTGTGAGCAATAGCTCACAGCCCATCCCTAGATTTTCCATGCAGTTCAACTTTTTCCATGATAAAATGATGGAAAATGATGGAAATTTCGTTTTTTTCCATGAATTTCCATGGAATTTCATGGAAAAATATTCCATCTCAGATGGAAAACTGATATGTGTTACTTATTCCATCATTTTCCATGATAAGATGGAAAACTTTCCATGGAATTCCATGGAAAAAATACTTTTTGGATGGAAAATGGGGTGGAAAGTGGACTAATAAAACTTTGTAGATGGAAAAGAGGATGGAAAGTGGACTTAGAATATTTTTCAGATGGAAAAGAGGATGGAATCTTGACTTAGAATATTTTTAACATGGAAAAAATTATAGAATCTTAACTTAGAATATTTTTGAGATGGAAAGTCATGGAAAAAATGTACACACATTACATACATTAATTCCTTATCATCAATTAGACTGTGAAAGAAATGTAAAGTGCCATCTGGTTTTCATTGGTCTTTGTGTAGAAGACAAGAAGTGATATGACCATACAGTGTGAGGCCAAATGTAGGGTAGAACATGAATTTATACATTTTTGTGCAATTATTATTACTTTAAACATAAAAATGGTAAATAAACAATAAATGGATAATCTTTTATTAAAATATATATAAAATATCCAAGATATAGGTAATTAATAACAGTATTCAATTGGGGCTCTTTTAAAAGAAATCAGATAACTCCTCATACATCCCCCAACACATTGAAAATTTGAACTTGCAATGGATATGCAGGCAACAAACAAAGATGTCTTCTCTCCTGAACAAAATACAAAATTCATATTGGACTTAGATTAAATTGTTCCAAATAGTTCTTGACATCGAATAGTGCAGATTTATTATCTGATGACTTGCATTGACTGTTGGATTTAGGAGCATATTTTTTGGTAAGTACACTGAATTAGATTCTACCATTTTGAGTGTGTGCAAGCTCCTTTAGTTCAACATAACAACATCATGAAAACACCTATAGTAGATTTTTCACTTATAATTATAATGATTGGGTATTAAGACAAGACAAACTGTATATGGTGTATTATAATAACTAATAATCCACTAATGAAGTAATTTGGTTATAAAATTTAAGATCCGTTGAAATTGGTTGCCAATGAGAAATAGATCCATAAAAGTAAAAAAAAGTGTATCTTTACAGCAAACTGCAGATCAACACTAAGTTCTAAATATATATGGAAAATACCAATGAAGACATTTATATACAATAATTATGAAAAAAAAAATATTTAGGACAAAGACTAAAGTTGTTAACCATTATTAATAATGTCATTATTTAAAGAATATCTCTTTATTTATAACAGTAAAATTATTTTTAGGTATCATGAGGAAGAAATGAAACTCCAATAAAATGGTTAATGCTGTTCTACAAGATGGATCTACTGAAGCCTGGTGTTGACATAAGTGACATTTATAACCTTAATTTCTTGATATATTTATAACCTTAATTTCTTGATATAAAGGCAGTGCAAACATATACCAATATTGAAAGTTTTTGCTTGTTTATTGTATTTATCATAATACATCAAATGAGTTTGAATTAAAGGTTAAAATGATGGTTGAGTTTATTGCTTATTACTGACCATTGCAAGTTTCAAAAGACCTTACCAAACCGAAAAAAGCACGGAACCTAGTTTTTTTTACCTTCATTATTACAGATAGTGTTAAACAGGGTATATTGTCAAAAGGTTAATTTGGGCAATTAATTTTAAATGGAAATGATGGAAATATTTCCATGGAATTCCATGGAAAAAGAAATTCTATGTAATATATTTCCATGGAATTCCATGGAAAAACATCATGGAAAATATTTTCCATGGAATTCCATGGAAAATGTTTCAGATAAAAATATTATTATTTCCTTTTTTTCTCTTTTTATTTTCCATGGATTTCCATGGAAAACAGGTTCCAATACTCCATGGAATTCCATGGAAAAATATTCCGTGGAATTCCATGAAGTTTTCCATGATAGATGATGGAAAATCTAGGGATGGGAGATTCACTTGGTTTTTTTCCAAGCAAATAAGTCCCGTGACCCCCTTATTTTATTTGATATTTTGAAGGTATTTTGAAAAGCAATCACCTCATTGAATTTAAAAAAAATCTATTGTTTGTTGTTTCCTCAATAAAAAGAATTAAGTTGCCCCAATATTACACTTATAACCATGATAACTGTGATTTCGTAAATTTCAATGTATTTTAACAAAAAAATATGGTCCCAAATTTTCAGTTTTTTATACTAAATTTTGAAAGTTCCTTGACAAAGAAGTATTACAGAAGAATAAGAAAAATCTATTGGCCAATATTTAGACACCCCGTCTATCTTAACTGCTAATAGTAATTTATTAATTCTTTCTTCATGTTCGTCAGTTGTGTTCAATTTGTTAAATCTTCAATTTTGTAAAATTATTGATAAAAAATGACTGGCGATATAAATATTGTTTCTTCTTTACCTTTATCATGTTTATGACAAAATTATGTTGTACAAATTGTTGGGTTTAAGTTATAGAAATATTTAGACTGAAACATCTAGGCAGTTTGTCTTGTTTCAGGAATGAAGAAACTCAAAGACAGACATGAGAAAAAAGGTAACCATATATAATATAATATAGTTCACTGAACTTCTGGCAAGACTGAAAGATGTATATTTTTTCAAATTGATGTTAATTGTCTTATAGCAGTTTTACTCTTACATGTCTTAGTGTGATTATCTACAGCCATTTTTACTCCCCTACTGAAGAAGTCGAAGGGGACTTTAGATTCACACTCCATCCGTCTGTCGGTGTGTCCATCCGTCAGTCAAATCAGTTTTTGCTTAGTTTACATGTATTAGTTTGTGATTAGGTCAGTTTAAGGAGAACCACAAGTGGAAGGTCAATGATATTTGGTATGCAGTTGTATAAGCATTGACATATCTCATTGCCATGGAGATCATTTGGCCCAACCGCCTCAGTCATGGTCTATTGACTTTGAAACTTTTACTTATAAAAAGAAGATGTGGTGTGATTGCCCATGAGACAACTCTGAACAAGAGACAAAATGACACAGAGATTAACAACTATATGTCACCGTACGGCCTTCAACAATAAGCAAAGCCCATACCGCATAGTCAGCTAAAGAAGGCCCCGAAATGACAATTCAAACGAGAAAACAAACAGCCTAATTTAAGTAAGAAAAAATGAATGAAAAACAAATATGTAACAAATACGACAACCACTGAATAGTATACATGTATTAGTTTGTCATTAGGTTACTTCAAAGAAAACCATTAGTGGTAGGCCAATGTTAATTGGTATACAATTGAATACGCATTCTCACATCTCATTTCCAATGAGAATATTTGGCCCCGTCCCTCATACATGGTCTATTGACTTTGAAACTTTTGCTTAGTTTACATGTATTAGTTTGTGATTAGATCAGTTTAAGATGAACCGCTTAATACTGTTAAGTCATTGATATTTGGAATGCAATATATTGGCATTTGCAAGTCTTATTTCCATGGAGATTTAAAAGCCCCACTATCTCATCATGGTTCATGGACTTGGAAACTTTTACATAGTTTACAAGTTAATGTTTGTGTCTAGGTTTGTTTAAAGGGAAGGACTTATGATAAGTCGATGGTATTTGGTATGCAGTTGTATTAGTATTGGCACATCTCATTTCTTTGGAGATTGGTTAGCCATGTACCTTCAGTCATGGTTCATTGACTTTGAATATTTGCATAACTTAAGTGATAACGTACTGCTATGTTAATTTCAACATTTGCATTATCAAAATTACAAATAAACGAGACGTATCTCTGTGTGAACAGTTTATTTTCTTTTTGGTCTTGCCTGAAGATATTGACTTCATATTTGTTATATAGTTTACACCATGACAACTTATGCTAACCCTTCCGGAACACCTGAGATCACCCCAAGTTTTTTGGTGGGGTTCGTGTTGTTTATTCTTTAGTTTTCTATATTGTGTCGTGTTTGCTGTTGTTTGTTTGTCTTTTTCATTTTTAGCCATGGCGTTGTCAGTTTGTTTTAGATTTATGAGTTTGACCGTCCCTTTGGTATCTTTCGTTCCTCTCTTATAGATGAAGTTAGCCTTTTGTTCCAGTACAATGAATTTTTAACCGTATGGGGACTATATGTATTGCCGTAACATTTCTTGACATTTGCAGTTATCTTAGACATTACTTGGGACTGTCAACAAATTATTCAGTAATGATCGATTTACCAGGTGAGACATTTCAGTGCACACTTTTTAGTATTAGGCCGTGTATTTTTGGTGTAAGGAAAAACTCATTCATAATTGTTAATAGGAAAAAAAGTATATGTGGTAAGATAGTCAACGAGAAAACTATCCGCAAGAGACCAAATGACATAAAAGTTAGCAAATATAGGTCAGCATACATCCTTCAACAATGAGCAAAATCCATACCTCAAAGTAAGCTATTAAAGGCACTGGAATGACAAATGTAAAACAATTCTAACAAGACAACAAACAGCCTGAATTATGTATGAAATATGATACACAGCAAAAAAAGACAATCACTGAATTACAGGCTCCTGACTTGGGGCATGAACATATATAATGTGGCAAGGTTAAACATGTATACCAGTGTCAAACCCTCCCCTAACTTTGGACAGTGATGTAACAGTAAAGCAAAAGAACAAACATTAAAATTCAGTTAAAAGGGCTAATATTTTTTTCCTATTAAAAGAGGGACGAAAGATACCAAAGGGACAGTCAAACTCATAAATCTAAAACAAACTGACAACGTCATGGCTAAAAATGAAAAAGACAAACAGAAAAACAATATTACACTTGACACAACATAGAAAACTAAAGAATAAACAACACGAACCCCACCAAAAACTAGGGGTTTTATTAACTATTAACTTACCCGATCGATACAAAACACAAAAGACAACAAGTTCAATCTGAGAGAACCATGTTCATAATTTGTTGTTTTTATATTTTTAGATATTCTGATGGATCACGATGAAATTATTCCTAAACATATACTTGGTAAGTTTATTGATGTAGAATATTGGAACTTTACGCAATCCTATAGCAAGGCATCTTCAGTAAATATAACTGGAAAATACATGCACTTTATACTTTTCACTTTGTCTGTTCGTCTATATATATATATCTAATTATTCCAAAAGTATTGCTCAAAGATAGATAAAAAATTGTTCAATTGTTGTACATTATATGTAGACAGTTTTATATTATAAATACAGAATTTTGAGAAACATCTTTCAAGCTACCATTTCATTGCTAAACAAGTATATTGTGATATTCTAAAGTGTCAAAATTATCTGCTGGCTGCCATTTTCAGTTTTTTAATTTGCTTCTTAAGTATGACTTGAAATTGTTCATTAATTTCTGGTGTCACAATTAATTTGTTAATTAGCCTCAATTTTCAAGAATATTACCAAAATATGTACACATTCAAAGTTCTTGGAATTAAAAAAAGGGCCTCGGTGTATAAGTGCATGGTCTAAGTAGTTCAAGTACTGTATTACTAACCTGTCAACACTGAGGTTGTAAGTTTGAACCTTAAACGTGGCAGATGTGCTTTACTCTAATCTAACATGTCTAAATTGACTAGGATTGTCAGTTTTCCTGTCAAAGGTCAAATATTTCTCGGAGCACTTCAGTTTCCTCAACTATTAAAACCTGACCACCACGAAATATTCAAAAGTGCTGAAAGAGGAGTTAAACTACTGATCAATTATCAAATAATTTAAAATACGACAATTATAATATACAAAGGTAGAATATGATGTCATGAATTGATATTTGGTCTTATCATCTTAAGTTTTAAAAATAGTTTATTAGAACACTGAATAAAACAAAATATGGTACTTCAAAACACACAATATACATGAACATGATGGAACTGGATAGTCACATACTTTATTTTAGTGTTATTACACCTTGAAATTTGAACTTTAAATATATAGTTAATTTATTGAATTTCATTTTTTACAGAGCAGTTCGAAAAACGCTTGGAACAATGGAAAAAGGATGATCAACAGTTTGTTAGCACTGCAGCAGAGAAACATGTAATGCAAAAAGTTTTGGCACAAAGTTCAGTAACCCTGGTTGGAAATTCTGGCACTGGAAAAAGTTGTCTTTCTAAACACATTGCCCTCATAATGAAGACACATGGCTATACTGTAATTCCATGTAGTAAACCTAAAGATATTGGAAGATGGTTTAAACATGGGAGGAAAACTTTGTTTGTCTTTGATGACGTCTGTGGGAGATATACTCTTAATCAACAAATTTACACTGACTGGAAACAAAGACTTGGTCACATAATATCTATTCTTGAAGACAAATGTTGTAAAATCATCTCTACATGTAGATTGGAGGTTTACAAAGATGATGTATTTAGCAATCTCTCTATTTTCAAAATGTGTAACATTGATTTAAGTTCAAAAGAATTCAAACTTAGTGCTGCTGAAAAATTTGCTTTAGCTGAAGTGTACTTTAAGAAAAATACTGATGAAGTAAAGGAATGGTCAGAAAAATATGACTTTTTCCCACTGTTATGTAGCTTATATCATAAACAGAACCTCCAGAAGAATGTAAGCGTTACCTCTTTTTTTAGCAATCCTTTTGAAGTGTTCAAAGATCAACTTGTACAAATGTATGGAGAAAGTGATGCCGGTAAGATGCAGTATTGTAGCTTAGTCATTTGTGTAATGTTTAACAACACATTAACAGAAGAAAACTTAGCACCAAAAGATAAGAAGATAGGAGCAGTCATAGACGATTTACTAGAAGAATGTGAACTGAATAAAGGAACATCCATCAAACGTTTAAAGAAATCCCTGGAAACACTTGAAGGTACTTATGTGGTCAAGGAGGATAATACATACAAAATAATCCATGATAAGTTATTTGATTTCCTTGCCAAATACTTTGGGGAGAAGATGATACAGATTTTTATTGATCATGCTAATACTGGTTTTATTAGAGAAAGATTTCTTTGGCAAATAACAGATAGCATGGGCACAGAAATAGAGTTTGTAATAAGAATACCTGATAAATATATAAATAGATATATAGATAGGTTACTGTCAGACTGGGAGAACCGTTATGTAAACAGTGTATGTCAGAACAGAAACATGAATTCTACAACATTTACTGAAAATTTCATAACACGTTTAAACCAACTTGATTTACCAATGCAACAAGACCTTGTTTGTACTAAAGATATTCACAGTAAAAATATAGCACTAGGTGGAAGTTGTTATATGGGTACAGTGGACCTTGTTAAATGGTTGATAAGTAGGAATAGTGACATTAATTATTGTATAGAGAATGGTTGGTTTCCTTTATTATGGGCAAGTCAGGAAGGACATGTTGCTGTTGTTAAAGAACTGTTACTACATTCAGCTGATGTCAATAAGTGTGACAATAATGATGTATCACCTCTGTATATAGCAAGTCAGAATGGGCATGTTGATGTTGTTAAAGAACTGTTACTACATTCAGCTGATGTCAATAAGTGTACCAATAAGGATGACTCACCTCTGTATATAGCAAGTCAGAATGGACATGTTGATGTTGTTAAAGAACTGTTACAATATTCAGCTGATGTCAATAAGTGTAACAATAATGATGCATCACCTCTGTATATAGCAAGTGAGAATGGACATGTTGATGTTGTTAAAGAACTGTTACAACATTCAGCTGATGTCAATAAGTGTAACAATAATGATGCATCACCTCTGTATATAGCAAGTGAGAATGGACATGTTGATGTTGTTAAAGAACTGTTACAACATTCAGCTGATGTCAATAAATGTATGAATGATGGCACCCCACCATTACAGATTGCTTGTTACAACAACAGGATAGAGGTTGTACGTGTTCTTCTTCAGTGTGATGATGTTGATATTGATCTGTGTGATGATGATGGACGTTCCTCTCTTTATTGGGCAAGTCAGGAAGGACATGTTGATGTTGTTAAAGAACTGTTACAACATTCAGCTGATGTCAATAAGTGTAAGAATAATGGTGTATCACCTCTGTATATAGCAAGTCAGAATGGACATGTTGATGTTGTTAAAGAACTGTTACAACATTCAGCTGATGTCAATAAGTGTATTAAGAATGATGCATCACCTCTGTATATAGCAAGTCAGAAAGGACATGCTAATGTTGTTAAAGAACTGTTACAACATTCAGCTGATGTCAATAAATGTAAGAATGATGGCATTCCACCATTACAGATTGCTTGTTACAACAACAGGATAGAGGTTGTACGTGTTCTTCTTCAGTGTGATGATGTTGATATTGATCTCTGTGATGATGATGGATGTTCCTCACTTTATATAGCAAGTCAGAAAGGACATGTTGATGTTGTTATAGAACTGTTACAACATTCAGCTGATCTCAATAAGTGTAACTTTAAAGGTAAAAATCCTCTAAATGTAGCACAGGAGAAAGGACATATAGAAATAGAATCATTGTTGAAAGAAAAAGGAGCAAATCAACATTGATGTCAAACTGATCAATGCTAGTGAAGGATATTTTCTTATTGTTTGTATTTGGTCACATTCATACATTATAATTCATTTATTCAAAACCTCCTAAAGCTGAAATAAGTTTATTGTTTGAAGTATCGTCACTAGTCAATACTTCCATTAACCTTCAGCTGTTTTGTTTTAATCTTTATTGTATTGTTAGGTTGCTGTCTATATTAACAAATCTCTTTTTAAGCATATATCATGTATATGCAAATCTTGTTTTTCTGAATAATTGGTAAGATTTTGCTGAAAATATTGTTAAATCAGATAAGGTTACTAACCATGCTAACACTTGGCTTGTTTTCAATTAACATGATTAAAAAAATAGAGCAAATTATTTGGAATTGAAATCATTTAAAGAAAGACCAGCAGTATGCAAGATAGTTGCACACCCTCTAAAAACAGAGCCGGATGGATATGCAAAAAACAATTATATAGATAAATCACAAAGGTTGCGTTGGATAAAGTTGAAGATGACGAACATCGTATATGTGAATGTCCTCGTTATAATCTCTTGAAAAAATAGTTCTATAATATCATTTGTAAAATTGTCAAAATGATAAACTCAAATGCCAATTTCATTTTGTCTTTTTATTCAAGAAAACCTAGAGGTATTAAACATTATTGGAATGTACATGATGTATATATTAATGAATGTCTTGAAATCAGAAAACTCTCAATTTTGTACAGATATGTTTATATGTAACCCATTAAGAATATGTGCCTGTTAATATTATATATTCATGATATTATCTGTTTTATTACTGCATGTTTGCACACATGCTTATGGCTCTGGATTGGCTGTGACTTAAGATCATGACATTTAGTTGATTATATTGATATTTGTATATGAGTGTCAACAACATGTTCGTCAATTACAGGGCCGTAACTAGGGTTCGAATTCAGGGGAGGCAGGGGTTTGGGGGCCGCCGAATGAGGCCCCTAAAAAAAGGGATTGGGGCGCAGCCCCTGCCAATTTTTTAATCTCATTAAAATGGCTAAAATAATGGAAAACAACACGTTTAATAAGTTATTGCGTCCGACGCGCTTTTCTGGATTTACCTTCATCAGGACCCTTTTTCATTCAATTTCCTACTTTAAGAAACATCAGTATTGCTGGATCCTGGAAGCAATTTTTAGGCAAACAATTATTATTCGTATTTAAAAACCTTTTTGTTAGAAATCAAACTGGTAAGTTAAAAAACATATAAAGCAAGATCATAGAACGCAAGATATATATTTTTTAATCGTGGACCTTGAATTTTAATATTTTTAAAAGCTGAACAAACATGTATATAACTACAACCAGGGACTTTCTATGCTAGTATATATACTTAGTAAAGAAAGTCCCTGCTACAACGAATGGGAGTGTTTAACTACTAAGGCATTGACCATAATGTTCTCCTACGATCGGGAAACGTTAAAAAAATAATCCAACTGCTGATTCAGCTGGTAACGAATTTCCGATATTATCTGATGAAGAAAAGTTGATTTTTATACTCAATCCATCAACACCATCACAAGTAAATAAATTGGGGTCCTACATCAAAAGGTCATTAGAACTGAGGACAGGGGAATATTTACTGTAAATGAATGATTGTGTGTATATATATATATATGTGAAATATAGTTATATTGTTTATTATTTTGTATGTCACAAACTTAATGTTTAAAGTTTACATGGCAATAAATATTTGAATTTGAATTTGAATTTATTAAAGATTCACAATATACAAAGGGAACTTCCTATGCTTAATTGAGTCCCTAAATAAATGTGAACAGTTATGTTTTATTCAAAATTATCGAAAAGCAAAGTTGAATATGTGTTCTCGTACAAATCCTGACTAACAGACGGACCGCCACACGAAACCCTATTGGTAAATAAATGTTTCCCAAATTAAGTTAAAAGTTGTGTGTGGAGGGGGGAGCGGGTGTCAGTGAAAAAACTATGTGAATTAAGTTTGTTTATCCTACATTGAACTTTTGATGTCGTCCCTTATGCTATGAATTCAAATTCTTTGTGGACATATTGTCAATAAAACATTTTATTACTTCAAAAAAAAATTCGGTGTAGAAAATTCAGGGCAGTTGCCTCCCCTGCCTCATAAATAGTTACGGCCCTGAATTATGAAAAATTATCGGATTAAACTACTCTAATCTTCATTAGCTATTTAATTGGAATAAAGATATCATATCTTGTCTTAATATCTTGTACATAAAAAAGCAGATGGTTTACAATGTCTTTTTTACTTTTGAGTTTATATCTCCATGATTATAAGTACTAGGATCAATAGTGCTGAAAATGGTGTTAAACACCAATCAAATCAAATCATATCTCAATGATAATAAGTACTAGTATCAATAGTGCTGAAAGTGGCGTTAAACACCAATCAAATCAAATCATATCCATGATTATAAGTACTGCAACAGGAGAGAACCACCATTAGACATACAACAGAAGAAAACGGCCATTACACTTAAAACAAGAAAAAATGGTCATTACACATAAAACAAAAGGAAATGGCCTTTACATGTACAATAGGAAAAACAGCCATTACACATAGAAACAAGAGGACACAGTCAGTACATATAACACAAGAGAACATGGCAATTACATATAAACAAGAGGAAACGACTATTACACGTAAAAAAGAGAATACGTCATTATACATAAAACAGGGGGAAATGGTCATTACACATGCAATAGGAGAGAGCGGCCATTAGACATAAAAAAGAGAACACGGCCATTACACACGCAACAGGAGAAAACGGCCATTACTCCTAAAAAAAAGAAAAAAACAGCCATTACATAAAACAAATATGGCCATTATACATATACCAGGAGAAAAAGGTCATTACACAGGCAACAGGTGAAAATGGCCATTACACATGAACAAAAGGAATACGGTCATTACACATAAAATAGGAGAGAACGGCCATTAGACTTACAGCAGGAGAAAGCGGATATTACACAAAAAAAGAGAATATGACCATTACATATGCAAGAAGAGAAAACGGTCATTACTCATAAAACAGGAGGAAACGGTCATTACACATGAAAAAGAGAAAATGAACATTATACATACAACAGGAGAAAGCTGTCATTACTCATGCAACAGTAATCAACGATTGCACATCAAACGAGAGGAAACGGCAATTACACATACAATAAGAGGAAACGGCAATAATACATAAAACAAGACTATACGGCAGTTACACATGCAAAAGGTGAAAACGGTCATCATACATAAAACATGAGAAAACGGCCATTACACATGCAACAGGAGAAAACGGCAATTACTCATAAAAAATGTGACCATTACACGTGCATCAGGAGAGAATGGCCATTACACATACAACAAGAGAAAACGGCCATTAGACTTAAAACAGGTGACAACGGCCATTGCACATAGAACAAGAGAATACGGCCATTACACATTAAACAACAGAATACTGTCCTTACAATGCAACAGATGAAAACGACCATTACACATAAAACAAGAAAATACGGACATTACACATATAACAGGAGATTACGGCCAGTACGCATAAAAACAAGAAGACACGACAATTACACATAACACAAGAAGAAACAACCATTACATCTAAAACAAGAGAATACGGCCATAACACATGCAACATGTGAAAATGGCCATTACACGTAATCCAAAAAAATACAGTCATTCCACATAAAACAAGAGGAAACGGCAATTACACATAAAACAAGAGGAAACGGCAATAATACATAAAACAATACTATACGGCAATAACACGATCAACAGGTGAAAATGGCCATTACACGTAAACCAAGAAAATACAATCAATCCACAGAAAACAAGAGGAAACGGCAATTACATATAAAACAAGAGGAAATGGCCATTACACATAAAAAAGAGAATACGTCCATTACACATGCAATAGGAAAAAACGGCCATTACACATAAATTAGGAGAACAGCCATTTCATAAAAATAGAGAATATGGACATTATACATATGACAAGAGAAAACAGTCATTACACATGAAAGAGTAATAAACGGCCAGTAGGTATAAAACAAGAAAAAACGGCCGTTACGCTAAAACAGGTGGCAACGGCCATTACACATATAACAAAAGGAAACGGCCATTACACATATAACAGGAGAAAACGGCCATTACACATAAAAGAGTAATAAATGGCCATTAGGTATAAAACAAAAGAAAACGGCCATTACGCAAAAGCAGATGACAACGGCCATACACACATATAACAAGAGGAAACGGCCATTACACATAAAACAGGAGAAAACAGCCATTACACATGCAACAGGAGAAAACGGCAATTACTCATAAACCATGTGACCACGGCCATTACACATGCATCAGGAGAGAATGGCCATTACACATACAACAAGAGAAAACGGCCATTAGACTTAAAACAGGTGACAACGGCCATTGCACATAGAACAAGAGAATACGGCCATTACACATTAAACAACAGAATACTGCCCTTACAATGCAACAGATGAAAACGACCATTACACATAAAACAAGAAAATACGGACATAACACATATACCAGAAGAGAACGGCCGGTACGCATAAAAACAAGAAGACACGGCAATTACACATAACACAAGAAGAAACAACATTTACATATAAAACAAGAGAAAACGGCCATAACACATGCAACAGGTGAAAATGGCCATTACACGTAAACCAAAAAAATACAGTCATTCCACATAAAACAAGAGGAAACGGCAATTACACATAAAACAAGAGGAAACGGCAATTATACATAAAACAATACTATACGGCAATAACACGATCAACAGGTGAAAATGGCCATTACACGTAAACCAAGAAAATATAATCAATCCACAGAAAACAAGAGGAAACGGCAATTACATATAAAACAAGAGAAAATGGCCATTACACATAAAAAAGAGAATACGTCCATTACACATGCAATAGGAAAAAACGGCCATTACACATTAATTAGGAGAACAGCCATTTCATAAAAATAGAGAATATGGACATTATACATATAACAAGAGAAAACAGCCATTACACATGAAAGAGTAATAAACGGCCATTAGGTATAAAACAAGAACAAACGGCCGTTACGCTAAAACAGGTGGCAACAGCCATTACACATATTACAAAAGGAAACGGCCATTACACATATAACAGGAGAAAACGGCCATTACACATAAAAGAGTAATAAACGGCCATTAGGTATAAAACAAAAGAAAACGGCCATTACGCAAAAACAGGTGACAACGGCCATAACACATATAACAAGAGGAAACGGTCATTACACATAAAACAGGAGAAAACGGCCATTACACATGCAACAGGAGAAAACGGCAATTACTCATAAACGATGTGACCACGGCCATTACACGTGCATCAGGAGAGAATGGCCATTACACATACAACAAGAGAAAACGGCCATTATACTTAAAACAGGTGACAACGGCCATTGCACATAGAACAAGAGAATACGGCCATTACACATTAAAATACAGTATACTGCCCTTACAATGCAACAGATGAAAATTACCATTAAACATAAAACAAGAAAATACGGATATAACACATATACCAGGAGAGAACGGCCAGTACGCATAAAAACAAGAAGACACGGCAATTACGCATAACACATGAAGAAACAACCATTACATATAAAACAAGAGAATACGGCCATAACACATGCAACAGGTGAAAATGGCCATTACACGTAAACCAAAAAATACAGTCATTCCACATAAAACAAGAGCAAACGGCAATTATACATAAAACAAAACTATACGGCAATAACACGATCAACAGGTGAAAATGGCCATTACACTTAAACCAAGAAAATACAATCAAATGGCCATTACACATAAAAAAGAGAATACGTCCATTACACATGCAATAGGAAAAAACGGCCATTACACATAAATTAGGAGAACAGCCATTTCATAAAAATAGAGAATATGGAAATTATACATATGACAAGAGAAAACAGTCATTACACATGAAAGAGTAATAAACGGCCAGTAGGTATTAAACAAGAAAAAACGGCCGTTACGCTAAAACAGGTGGCAACGGCCATTACACATATAACAAAAGGAAACGGCCATTACACATATAACAGGAGAAAACGGCCATTACACATAAAAGAGTAATAAACGGCCATTAAGTATAAAACAAGAGAAAACGGCCATTACGCAAAAACAGATGACAACGGCCATACACACATATAACAAGAGGAAACGGCCATTACACATAAAACAGGAGAAAACGGCCATTACACATGCAACAGGAGAAAACGGCAATTACTCATAAACCATGTGACCACGGCCATTACACATGCATCAGGAGAGAATGGCCATTACACATACAACAAGAGAAAACGGCCATTAGACTTAAAACAGGTGACAACGGCCATTGCACATAGAACAAGAGAATACGGCCATTACACATTAAACAACAGAATACTGCCCTTACAATGCAACAGATGAAAACGACCATTACACATAAAACAAGAAAATACGGACATAACACATATACCAGAAGAGAACGGCCGGTACGCATAAAAACAAGAAGACACGGCAATTACACATAACACAAGAAGAAACAACCATTACATATAAAACAAGAGAAAACGTCCATAACACATGCAAGAGGTGAAAATGGCCATTACACGTAAACCAAAAAAATACAGTCATTCCACATAAAACAAGAGGAAACGGCAATTACACATAAAACAAGAGGAAACGGCAATTATACATAAAACAATACTATACGGCAATAACACGATCAACAGGTGAAAATGGCCATTACACGTAAACCAAAAAAAATACAATCAATCCACAGAAAACAAGAGGAAACGGCAATTACATATAAAACAAGAGAAAATGGCCATTACACATAAAAAAGAGAAAACGTCCATTACACATGCAATAGGAAAAAACGGCCATTACACATTAATTAGGAGAACAGCCATTTCATAAAAATAGAGAATATGGACATTATACATATAACAAGAGAAAACAGCCATTACACATGAAAGAGTAATAAACGGTCATTAGGTATAAAACAAGAACAAACGGCCGTTACGCTAAAACAGGTGGCAACGGCCATTACACATATTACAAAAGGAAACGACCATTACACATATAACAGGAGAAAACGGCCATTACACATAAAAGAGTAATAAACGGCCATTAGGTATAAAACAAAAGAAAACGGCCATTACGCAAAAACAGGTGACAACGGCCATAACACATATACCAAGCGGAAACGGCCATTACACATAAAACAGGAGAAAACGGATATTACACATGCAACAGGAGAAAACGGCAATTACTCATAAACGATGTGACCACGGCCATTACACGTGCATCAGGAGAGAATGGCCATTACACATACAACAAGAGAAAACGGCCATTATACTTAAAACAGGTGACAACGGCCATTGCACATAGAACAAGAGAATACGGCCATTACACATTAAAATACAGTATACTGCCCTTACAATGCAACAGATGAAAATTACCATTAAACATAAAACAAGAAAATACGGATATAACACATATACCAGGAGAGAACGGCCAGTACGCATAAAAACAAGATGACACGGCAATTACACATAACACATGAAGAAACAACCATTACATATAAAACAAGAGAATACGGCCATAACACATGCAACAGGTGAAAATGGCCATTACACGTAAACCAAAAAATACAGTCATTCCACATAAAACAAGAGGAAACGGCAATTATACATAAAACAAAACTATACGGCAATAACACGATCAACAGGTGAAAATGGCCATTACACGTGAACCAAGAAAATACAATCAAATGGCCATTACACATAAAAAAGAGAATACGTCCATTACAAATGCAATAGGAAAAAACGGCCATTACACATAAATTAGGAGAACAGCCATTTCATAAAAATAGAGAATATGGAAATTATACATATAACAAGAGAAAACAGTCATTACACATGAAAGAGTAATAAACGGCCATTTGGTATAAAACAAGAAAAAAAGGGCCATTACGCTAAAACAGGTGGCAACGGCCATTACATATATAACAAAAGGAAACGGCCATTACACATATAACAAAAGGAAACGGCCATTACACATAAACAAAAGGAAACGGCCATTACACATATAACAAGAGGAAACGACCATTACACATAAAACAGGAGAAAACGGCCATTACACTTGCAACGAGAGAGAACGATAATTTTACAAAGAACAGGAGAAAAACATAGCACATCAACAGGAGAGAAAGGCCATTAAACATACACAAATAGAAAATGGCCATTACACGTAAACCAAGAAAATACAATCAAATGGCCATTACACATAAAAAAGAGAATACGTCCATTACACATGCAATAGGAAAAAACGGCCATTACACATAAATTAGGAGAACAGCCATTTCATAAAAATAGAGAATATGAAAATTATACATATAACAAGAGAAAACAGTCATTACACATGAAAGAGTAATAAACAGCCATTTGGTATAAAACAAGAAAAAAACGGCCATTACGCTAAAACAGGTGGCAACGGCCATTACACATATAACAAAAGGAAACGGCCATTACACATATAACAAAAGGAAACGGCCATTACACATAAACAAAAGGAAACGGCCATTACACATATAACAAGAGGAAACGGCCATTACACATAAAACGGGAGAAAACGGCCATTACACTTGCAACGAGAGAGAACAATAATTTTACAAAGAACAGGAGAAAAACATAACACATCAACAGGAGAGAATGGCCATTAAACATACACAAATAGAAAACGGCAATTACAAATAAAACAGGAGAGTACGACCAATACTCATCAAACAAGGGAATACGGCCATGCCACATGCAACAGGTAAAAACGGCCATTACACATAAAACAAAAGGAAACGGCCATTACATGTATGACAGGAAAAACAGCCGTTACACATAAAACACGAGGCAACTGCCATAACACATAAAACAAGAGAACACGGCCATTACACAGGCAACAGGTGAACATGGCCATTACACATAAACAAGAGAAAACGACTATTACACGTAAATAAGTGAATACAGTTATTACACGTAAAACAGAGGGAAACGGTCATTACACATGCAATAGGAGAAAACTGCCATTAAACATACAAAAGGAGAAAACGGCCTTTATACATAATCAAGAGAAAACGGCCATAACACATGCAACAGGACAAAACGGTCACTACTCATGCAACAGGAGAAAACAGCCATTACAAATAAAAAAGAGAATATGGCCATTACACTTGCAAGAGTAAAAAACGGTCACTACTCATAAAACAAGAGAAAACGGCCATAACACACAAAACAAAAGAATACAACCATTACACATAAAACAAGAGAATTTGATCATTGCACATGCAACAGATGAAAACGGGCATTACACATAAACAAAAGGAAACGGCCATCGACCGTAAAAAAGAGAATACGGCCATTACACATAAAACAGGGGGGAAACGGTCATTACACATGCAATAGGAGAGAACGGCCATTAGACATACGACAGGAGAAAACGGCCAGTTCATATAAAAATAGAGAAAATGCCAATAACACATCAAACAAGAGAATCAGCCATTACACATAAAACAAGTGATAACGGCCATTACACATAGAACAAAAAATACGGCCATTACACATAAAACAACAGAATACAGGCCTTACACATGCAACGGACGAAAACGGCAATTAGACATCAACCATGAAAATACGGCCTTTCACACTAAAAAGAAAATATGACCATTACACATATAACAGGAGAAAACGGCCAGTACACATGAAAACAAGAAGAAACGGCAATTACACATAACACAAGAAGAAACAACCATTACATATAAAACAAAAGAATACGGCCTTAACACATGAAACAGGTGAACATGGGTATTACACATAAACCGCGAAAATACAGTCATTCCACATTAAACAAGAGTAAACGGCAACTACACATAAAACAAGAGGAAACGGCAACTATACATAAAGCAAGAGAAAACGGCAAATATACATAAAATAAGACTATACGGCCATTACACATGCAACAGGTGAAAATGGCCATTAGACATAAACCAAGAAAATACAGTCATTCCACATAAAACAAGAGGAAACGGCCATTACACATAAAAAGAGAATACGGCCATTACACATGCAATAGGAGAAAACGCCATTACACATAATTCAGGAGGAAACGGCAATTACACATAAAAAGAGAATATGGACATTATACATATAACAGGAGAAAATTATCATTACACATGCAACAGGAATCAACGGCCAGTAGGTATAAAACAAGAGAAAACGGTCAGTTAGTCTTAGATGCAAGATTTTTTTTGTATTAGTTGCTAGTGGCTTTGAACTAGCTGTCAGTAACTGCGAGTACTCTCAGATATGTACTTAGTGTCTTTTTGTTGATTGGATGTACAAGTACCCGGCCACGTCTACTTGTATTGGTAGTATATGTATTTTTATCCATCTGATGAGTTAAGCCTCTTTCAACTGATTTTTATAGTTCGTTCTTTTGTTGTTCTATTACACCACTGTCCCAGGTTAGGAGAGGGTTGGGATCCCGCAAACATGTTAAACCCCGTCAAATTTTGTATGTATGTACATGTACCTGTCCCAAGTCAGGAGCCTGTAATTCAGTGGTTGTCGTTTGTTTATGTGTTACATATTTGTTTTTCGTTCATTTTTTGTACATAGATTAGGCCGTTAGTTTTTTCGTTTGTTTTACATTTTCATTTCGGTGCCTTTTGAAGCTGACTGTGCGGTATGGGCTTTTGCTTATTGTTGAGGGCCGAAAGGTGACCTATAGTTGTTAATTTCTGTGTCATTTGGTCTCTTGTGGTGAGATGTCATATTGACAATCATACCACATCTTCGTTTTTATAATTACACATAAAACAGGTGACAACAGCCATTACACATAAAAACAAGAGGAAACGGCCATTATACATAAAACAAGACTATCGGCAATAACACATGCAAAAGGTAAAAATGGTCATTACACATCAAACATGAGAAAACGGCCACCCCCCTCCCCCTTACATCAAAGGGCGAAAACGGCCATCGCACATACAACAGGAGAATACGGCCATTACACATAAAACAAGAGAATATGATCATCACACATGCAACAGGTGAAAACGACCATTACACATAAACAAGAGGAAACGGCCATTACACGTAAAAAAAAGAATACGGCCATTACACATAAAACAAGGGGAAACGGTCATTTCACATGCAATAAGAGAGAACTGCCAATAGAATTACAACAGGAAAAAAGGGCAATTACACATAAAATAGAGAATACGGCCATCAGATATGCAACAGGAGAAAACGGCCATTACTCATAAAACAAGAGAAAACGGCAATTACACATAAAAATATAATATGTGTATTTGTACTCGCTACGAAAAAGGAGAAAGCTCGACGAACATCGGCATTTAAATTAAAGCTTTTACAAATAAATGTTACATATTCCGACATTGAACGAATGTTGTATTTGCAATTTACAATGACGACGACTGTATAGGAGGTGTTCACATTAGCGATAGCGTGATGTACCATCGTACTTTAGCAAACAAAACCTCCATCGTACTTAAGCGTAGACCATCGCACTTAAACGTGACCGTAGAGTACCATCGCACTTTAGAGTCCTACACATATAACAGAAGAAAACATTACACATGCAACAGGAATCAACGGCCATTAGGTAAACAACAGGAGAAAACGTACCATCGTACTTTAGCAAACAAAAAAACATCGCACTTTAGCGTGATACACCATCGTACTTTAGCGTGATACACCATCGTACTTTAGCGTAGACCATCGCACTTTATCGTGACCATCGCACTTTAGAGTCTTACACATACAACAGGAGAAAACATTACACATGGAACAGGAATCAACGGCCATTAGGTATACAACGGGAGAAAACGGCCATTACACATAAAACAAGTGATTACGGCCATTACACATGTAACAGGAGAAAATGGCCATTACACATAAACAAGAGAAAATGATCATTACATATAAACCAGGAGACAACGGCCATTACACATAAAAAAGAAAACGGCCATTACACATATAACAAGAGAAAACGGCCATTACACATATAACAGGAGAAAACGGCAGTTCGCATACAAACAAGAAGAAACGGCAATTACACATAACACAAGAGGAAAAGATCATTACATATAAAACAAGAGAATACGGCCATAACATATGCAACAAGTGAAAACGGCCATCACACATAAAACAAGAAAATGAGGCCATTACACATAAAAAAAAGAGAATACAGCCATTCCGCGTAAAACAGGAGGAAACCGCTATTATACATAAGACAAGAGGAAACGGCCATTATACATAAAACAGGAGAATACGGCCATTACACATGCAAAAGGTGAAAACGGAAATTACACAAAAAACAATATACGAAGCGACCATTACACATACAAAGAGAATACGGCCATTAAACATATAACAGGAGAAAACGACCATTACGCATACAGCAAGAGAAAACGGCCATAACAAATAAAACAAGGGAATACGGCCATTACACATTAAACAAAAGAATATGATCATTTCACATGTGATACGGTGCTTTCGGTCCGCGATTTGCTTTTAGTCCGATTTTGCTTCTTGTCAGACATTTTTTGCTTTTTGTCCGTTGTTTTTATCCGATAATTTTGTTTTTCGTCCGACAATTTTGTTTTTGTCCGTTGCTTTCGGTTCGTTTTGTTTTTTGACCGATTATTTTGTTTTTTGTCCGACACTTTTGCTTTTTGTCAAATACTTTTGCTTTTTCTCCGATTTGCTGTTCGTCCGATGATTCTGCTGATGTCCATTTTAAAACGTGCATGTTTTTTCTCCATTTGAACTTCGAAACTCCATTACATCTTTGAAATTTAATACAAACCTAATTTCTCTTTATAAATAAGTGGTGCATGGAGTATCAGCAGTCGGTCGGTAGATGAATTATAAGAACAGAAAATAGTAAATTGAAGTCATATTATTAGTCTCTGTTGTATTGTTTTTAGAACTTAACATTGATTAGTGATTGCCTTGACTGTTTTTCTTACATATACACGTACATGTATCAAATGAACAAGTTTGTTACTTTTCACGTATATGTTTGTGTGTGACTAATTTCCGTTTACCTTATTTTTGTTTTGTTTTTGTTTAAACACATTTTATTTCCAAAAGTAGCAAATGGGATTGAGCACATCTCCTTATACAAACATAAAATACATAAGACAATGACGAAAAACAAAATAGAAATGCATGTAATACAAACTATCAACAAAAACGAAAATAAAATATAATATTGTTGTAATATAAACTGGCGTGAAGTGTGAGTAAGTAGGAATTCATAATTTTAATTGTATGTGAGGTTCTTAATTTTTGGGTAATTCTGATATGAGATTGAACAGATTCAAAAATTGCTTTACTTTACTGAAATGTATAAAGGTCACCATGAAAAGCCAATATAATCTCAATAAGTGTAGCATATCTTTTTAAAATAAAAAAAAACAACAATATTTATCTTGCTTCATTTTGAATAGGGCACTCGAAAAAAATGTGAATACAATCCTCAACAACCTGGCTACAGCTGCATGCGGGATTTAGCTTAATATTAACACGGTACAGATCTGCATTTAAAGAGCTTTGCATATTTCTGAACCATTAATGATATTAAGTTTTCTAACACCACAACTTTGAAAGTAGAAGGGTGGCTATTTTTGTATTACGGGAAGTCCATATGCCTGGGTTTAGACTTCCATTCATTTTAGTCGAGCCTGCGATTTTTGTCGTAGAAAACTCGACATGGGGATAGTGATTCGGCGGACGCGGTGGCGTTGGCTAACTACTTGAAAGCTTTATATTTTAGAAGGTGGAAGACCTGGATGCTTCATACTTTGTATATATAGACGCCCTGTGTTACGAAGTTTCCGTCTGTCACATGTCCATTGTCCTTGACCTCATTTTCATGGTTTAGTGACTATACTTGAAAAAAAGGTAAGATTTTTTGTAATGTAAATTTGTCTCTTATTATGAGTAATAGGATAGCTATATTTAGTATGTGCATACCTTGCAAAGTCCATATGCCCGTCAGACAGTTTTCACTTGACCTCGACCTCATCCATGGATCAATGAAAAAGGTTAAGTTTTGGTGGTCAAGTCCATTTATCAGATATTATAAGCAATAGGTCAAGTATATTCGGTGTATGTAAGGACTGTAAGGTGTACATATCCAACTGGCAGGTATCATCTGACCTTGACCTCATTTTCATGGTTCAGTGGTTGTAGTTAGGTTTTTGTGCTTTGGTCTGTTTTGTATGTACTGTATGCAATAGGTCTACTATATTAAGTGTATGGAATGATTGTGAGGTGTACATGTCTAGCTGGCAGGTGTGATATGACCTTGACATCATTTTCACGGTTCATTGGTCAAAGTTAAGTTTTTGAGTTTCAGTCTTTTTTTCTAATACTATATGCAATAGGTCAACTATATTTGGTGTATGGACATATTTTATGATGTACATGTCAGTCTCGCAGGTTTTTGTTTTACCTTGACCTCATTTTCACGGTTCATTGCTCAGTGTTAAGTTTTTGTGTTTTGGTCTGTATTTCTTAAACTATAAGCTATAGGTCCACTATATTTGTTGTATGGAAGGATTGTAAGCTGTACATGTCTGCCTGACATGGTTCATCTGACCTTGACCTCATTTTCATGGTTCATTGGTCAATGTTTAGTTTTCCTCGGTTAAGTTTGTTTCTTAAAAACTATAAGCAATAGGTCAACTATATTTAGTGTATTGAATGATTGTAAAGTGTACATGTATTTTTTGTTTGGTTTATATGACCTTGACCTCATTTTCTTTGATCATGTTAATTTAAGTTGATGTGATAGTTGTAGTAAAGCTTTATATTTAGGACTTTCAATATAATATCAATGATTAGTAAAGAAAGCGAGACATTTCAGCGTGTGCACTCTGGTTATTACATTAGATGTGAATAAAAGATGTGCTGGTCATATCTAATCTATGAAGCGGGGTACTACATAGTTGTTACTATTTCGTAAATCATAAATTGAATTTGACCAATAAGTTGGAGCATTAAATCATGCAGTCTCGTTATGTTAAGAATATAACACATTGAGTTTTCTTGACTTTCGTCTGTCTACTAGCAATTCCCGGCCTGTTTCGAAATATGTAGCTTTACAACTGGCAAACACGGGCAACCGAGTTACTATTCCTTCTGCTTCTAACTTAACATGTTCTTAAATTTTTAGAATTTTGTTGAGTACAACTATCCCAAAACACATATGCATATTCTAATCTATGACGCGGGGTACTACATAGATTTTACGGACGCCATCACAAGTTGGTTGACCGTGATGGAATAACCGTTTCACAAATGGTATCGGACATGTTCCGAAAGTCGTAACTACAATCCCCTTCCCTTTCATGAATAAGACCTACCGAATTAGACTATTTACCGGATTTTTTTTTTATCACATAAGCAACATGTGGAGCAGGATCTACTTACCCTTACGAAGCACCTGAGATCACCCCTAGTTTTGGTGGGATTCGTGTTGTTTATTCTATAGTTTTTTATGTAGTGTCATGTGTACCATTGTTTGTCTGTTTGTCTTCTTTTTTAGCCATGGCGTTGTCATTTTATTTTAGATTGATGAGTTTGACTGTCCATTTGGTATCTTTCGTCCCTCTTTTTTCCATAATTAATATAATAGATAAGTTTAAACGAGGAAGATTATTTCTATATAATGCATATTTCAATTTTTCAAGAACATTTAATCTTGTACTGTGTTTGCACAATTCATTATGTTTTCTATATGTGTATGTATTTTCCTTGTTAATACATTCTGTACATATTCCGTCTCGGCCTGTCATGTGTTAAAACAATACCTTGTGATGATTACTTATTTTACACTAATGTATTTTAAGTTGTGTATTCATATTCAATTCATTCACCAAAATTATCAATGGCGGAGAATAATTTATCTTAGAGCTCTGATTTTAGCGCATAGATAGGACATTTAGCAAAAAACAGTCGGACGTTATAGCGCCAAGAAACATTTCATTTACCGAAAAAAGAAATAGTCAATTCCATATGAGAGAATATATAATTCATTCGTTGTATAATAATGAATTTTGATATAGTGTCATGATAGCAAAGTTAAACAAAAAAATGCAGAATAAAAAGTTAAAGGGAAACTCCGCAGAAAAAATGTAAGAATGGAAATGGGGAATATGTCAAAGAGACAACAATCCGACCAAAGAGCAGACAACAGCCGAAGGTCACCAACGGGTCTTCAACGCATCGAGAAAATCCCGCACCCGGAGGTGGTCCTCAGCTGGCCCCTAAATACAATTGTGTACTACATTGCAGTTTAGTGAAAATGGACGTAAAACTAAACTCCAAAAGATATAAATGAACTAAAATTGGGACAGGCACAAAAATGAACATAGAGATGTCCTCGCCCGGACACATATATGGAATGCAGTTTGCTGATAAATGGGTGTCAAATGTATTGAGCAAAAACCCAACGACTAGTTTCAACAAGAATGGTTTGCTTTTGTTGCAGAATCGCATAAAACTTTATGTTATCGTATTTTTAAAAAGAATTTACAATTTGAAAACTACTTTTCATTTTTACCTTACAAATTCAAATATATATCATGCAAATATAGATGTGGTAGTCACCACTTGTCGATTGAGTATCGAAGGTGCCAGGTTTTACAGAGAGAAAACAGAATATGCCGTCTCTGTGACTAAAACGAGATTGGTGACGAGTACCATTACATTATTAAATGTGGAACATTTCAACTAGAAAGAAAGAAATGTTTACCGAACTACCGTTGGTCAAACCGTAATATCTATAAATGTTATCAACCGTTTAACTCATCAAATATTGTAATATTAGATAAATATGAAAGTCAGTCAGTCATTCCTCCAAATTAATTTAATTGTATGGTTCCCTATTGTTAATTATCCATTTTTAGATGGTGATGTTCCTTTGGCACCATCTTACGGTGTTTATATTTCACAACTTGTTCGCTATGCCCGTGTCTGTTGTGACGTTTTAGATTTTAACGAACGCAATCTATGTATTACTGGTAAATCATTAAACCAGGGATATCGTTACCATAAATTACTTAAAACCTTTACTAACTTGTTCCATAGATATAATATTTGGTTTTGAAGTTTGGTTGTACCTGTAGAAAACTTATTTCAAACGGGATAGCACATCCTCATTTTTACGGAAATGTTGTTAACCGTGCCCGGAAATTTAAAAATGATCCATGTAAACTTGTTGCTCCTTTAAATAAACTTATTCTAAAAGGTTACCTATTCAACACTGTAATAAGATCATTGAATATTGTTTTATTGGTATAAATATTGATTTTGTTACCAGTAGATTAAAAGCTAACTAAATATTACTAGTATGTTAGTACTGGTATACATATACATTTTCATGGATCTACAATCTGTCGATACCTGTAACTTGGCATTGCACAAGGTCATGTTTTTCTCTGGCTGTTTATGACGTCTTTACAGTAAATCCATTGTATGTTGGATGTGTACGGATTGATTGTTTAGTCTTAGAGGTATGATTTTTTTATTAGTTGTTAGTGGCTTTGAACTAGGTGACAGATAACTGAGAGTACACTCAGATTTGTTCATTGTGTCTTTTTGTGTCGGGATGTATAAGTACCCGGCCACGTCCACTTGTTTTTTTTTCGTTTTATCTGATGAGTTAAGCCTTTTCAACTGATTTTTATAGTTCGTTCTTATGTTGTACTGTTATACCACTGTCCCAGGTTAGGGGCAGGGTTGGGATCCCGCTAAAATGTTTAACCCCGCCACCACTACTGGACGAAAAAACGTCTGTCCATACCAGTAACAGTCGTTCTAAGACTGATAATGTTTGTTAAAGTTGTAACAGTTGTTAAATTTCACTGCTGCAGTTTTTTTGTAACTGTCCCAACTTTAAAAGTGTTTGTCTACAACATAAATCGACTGTTACAACGCTAGAAATAACTGTCACCGTTATTAAAGGACTGATACAACTATTTCAAAGTTGTAACAGTTGATTTACAACTGTCCCAACTCGAAAAACGTTGCAACAGTCATAAATAAACTGCTTAAACGCCTAAAGGGTTGTCACAGTCGTAATAAAACTGATGCAACCATTTGAAAGTTGTAACAGTCATTTAATTACTGTACCAACACGGAAAACGTTGAAACAGTCATAAATAAACTGTTTAAACGCAGAAAAAGTTGTAACAGTTGAAATATGATAGCTACAACCATTGTATAGGCATAGCTAATTTATAAGCGTAGCAACTTCCAAACATTGATCTTCATGTACACTTAAAAGTCACGGATACAAAATGTCTAACAGTCAGGGATATAGGTTCAATTATTTGTAAAAAAAAATTTACTGTGTGAAATATAAGGTTGTGACAAAGAGAAACAACTATCACTCCAATGTAATACATTAATTTTAGATAGATATTGATTTTTAAAAAAAAGTATTTTGAAATATTTGCCACTGAACACATTTTTGTATTCCTCGGTTATTTAGTGAATGTGCTGAATTTATATATTTTTTTAACACTTCCTCGCCCTTATCTCTTCGAACCAATAAAATCGGAACCAGCACTAGATACCTGCAATTTCACTAGATAAAAGATATATCTACTAACAGAAAAATCGAAAAACGTTACCCAATATATTTGTTACCAAATGTATCTTTATAACTGAATTAAACAATTTTCATATCATCTAAATAACAATTTAATTATTTTTCTATTAAATTAGTTTGGTGTAAAATCATTCATGCATACACGGTTGTTTTCAATACCCGTAGTTTTACGAATCACATCACTTCATAATAACGCTGAATATACATGATATACTCTAAACCTAGCGAGGAACTCCTAATACACGCACTTGTCAAACTTATCCCCACATAAAACTGCTTTATATTTTCTTGAGGGCTTATTTCACACACTAATTTTTGGGGGGCTACATTTCTTGTAAAATTATAAATATTGCCGTATAATCATTTTGATTTCTATACATGTAAAAAAAAAATCAGACATTTAACACATCTTTTGCAGCTATGGAAAACAAATCTTAAATCTATCTGAATTTAATTTATTTTATTTTACCGTATTTTATTTTTGAATAGGTCAATATTAACTCGACTTTGTATTGTACATTGTACGGAATGGTCTATTTGAAGTTCAATTGTAATTGATACACATGATACAGGTAAATAGCACGTCAGCATTCATGATTGAGGTAAAAAAATATTATCACTCGCGAGAAAAATTCATATTTTCACCGGATTTTCCGCAAAGAATTTACCATACATAATTTATGTAAATACTAGTAGATGGACGTACTGTTCAAGACCCGACAAAATAACTGGCGCAAGTGAAAGTTCAAATGTTCAAAACATGAAAACTCGCATTGTTTAAGACAGGGAAATCAAATCTTAATTCTTTGATTTTTTTCACATCACTTTTTAGAACTTGATGTATTCTTTAGACTCCGGTCTTATTAAATTCTAAAGACTGACATCGGATTCTCTTGTGTGGTTTCAGTTGATCAGATGTACTAACGTTTATCCAAAATATTTTCCCATTTCAATTGTTCAAATTCAAATTATTTAATCCCATAAATGCTTGTACAATAATGACATATTATTCAATCAGTAAAGAAAACTAACAATGTTACTAGATAGATAGATAGATAATTATGTACAGACAATATTTTGGGTCCCTTTATATTTTTTTGTTCGGTGTGAGCCGAGGCTCCATGTTGAAGGCCAAGGAGTGGATCCAGCCATTTTAAAAAGGAGTTGTTACTAACCCAGGACAAAGGGGGGTTCCAATTACATGTACCCATTCAATTGCCTTGATCGTCCAAAAAAGGGGGTTCAAACCCCCGGAACCCCCCCCCCCCCCCCCCCCCCCCTTGGATCCGCGCCTGAGGCTATACATTGACCTATAATGGTTTAGTGCGTTATACATGTATGACTTTGTAATGCTTATTGTGTTTATGGAAAACAATGGGAAAATGTTGCTTAACATCTTGGGATATATATTAAGAAGGCATTTATTCAAAAGCAGATAGAATTGATTTGTAGAAAAACATGAATACTAAAGGGCAGATGATCAACTATTATAGTACAAGTCTTTGATTAACCACAATATTATATTTGTCATCACTGACATATCAATGTTGCTTTTGTATACATGGTATAAAAATCCAACTTGGGTTTCTCATCTGAACTTGTTTACACGGTGTTACATTATCTAATATAGCTAGGCCTGTTATAGGTTTTTCATTATCACACTTATGGGGAACTGATTTTGCTCATTGTTGAAGGATGTACAGTTACTAACAATTACGTCACTTCACTTGAAGTTCCTCCATCGTTCAATTTTCATCCATGGAGATCCCTGTCTTGGTTTACGGTTGATGGTTGTCTTATTGTAATTCATACCACATCTCCTTATTCTGGTTATCATACAGTATACATGTTATACCAATGTCCCAGGTTAGTGGGAGGGTTGGGAACTCGCTAACATTTTTAACCCCGCCACATTATTTATGTATGTGCCTGTCCCAAGTCAGTAGCCTGTAATTCAGTGGTTGTCGTTTGTTTACATGTATGTGTTACATATTTGTTTTTCGTTCATTTTTTTAAATAAATAAGGCCGTTAGTTTTCTCGTTTGAATTGTTTTACATTGTCTTATCAGGACCTTTTATAGCTGACTATGTGGTATGGGCTTTCCTCATTGTTGAAGGCCGTACGGTTACCTTAAATTGTTAATTTTTGTATCATTTTGGTCTTTTGTGGATAGTTGTCTCATTGGCAATCATACTACATCTTCTGTTTTATATGTTATACAAGACTAAAATACCTAGTATTATCAAATGAATTATAACAATTGTTAATAGTTGTCAGACTTTTGTTATCAAAAAGCAGCTACTGTACATGTGTATAATCAAGATGTAGACATGATCACTGGTGTCAGATGTAAACAAGGGTGACTGTGCAAATGCTGAAATGTCATCTCGGCTTTGCCTACATGTATGAAGGTTTTACTACATGTACAAGTATCACATAAACTTTCAATTTTCATTAACCTTTGAAAATGAAGTTGCAGTCAAATTAACCATGCCAGATGATGTTCACCCTACAAACTGACATTCCATACCCATGATACCCAAAATAGTGATTTATACTGTCTGTGAAATAGACTTAACATTCTTAACATCCAAACCATGAAAACTAACTTATGAATATCCAATAATATGCCAAAAATAGTGATCCTATACATGTCATGCATGTACATGTAGTTTATACTGTAGCATCTGAGAAACATTTGGAAATAGATCAAACCACAAAAACTAAGCATTGTTCAATGAACCATGACATTTTCATTGGGGTCAAAGTCTGATGTAAGTCTTGCAATTAGACATATTCACCTTACACTCATTTCATAAACCAAATATAGTTGACCTACTTTTCCTACTGCTTGTAGTATTTTTAAACATGTGTGAGAAACAAACTTGACAAATTACATGTAACTGAAGTAACCTTAATCACTGATCCATGAAATGAAGTCAGGATCAGGCCAAACCTGCCTGACAGACACTGAGACATGTACACCTTTCAAGATACCATAACAATTAATCCAGTAACTCAATTAATATACATATGTTATACATTTAAGACTTCAAGTGTATTTCACTGTGACTGTTCAAACAGTAATATTTTTTTGTAAACAGTTACATGTACATGTAGTGTACCATGAAAACTAGGTGAAGTGCAATGAACAAATCAATAACAGAAACTTCATAACATTTTAAAGGAAGTATCCAGGCATTTCAGCTTCTTAAATGTATCTGGTGAAGCTTAAATACAAAATGGTACGCTGTAGCCACTGCCAGATTGTAATACATATTTCTTGGCTTGCATGCATGTACTTCGACTTTTGTTGCAGGAGGGATAATAAAATTATACTTTAATGTACGTGCATGGTTTATTTGTTTCAAAAACCATGAACACTTGGCCACTAACATGACTAATCATGCTAATTAAGATTTTTATTTAATTCTAATTCAGACTTTAATAATTTAAGTACAGCAAGCAGTCATTTGACTCTAAACAATTGACACGGACTGCAAGAGACCCTCATAGTTGGTTAAGATCTTTTTACACACCCTGGACATGCTGGCGGTAGTTAACAATTGCAATGCCAACATAAACTTCAGATGTGATATACATGTACTGTTTTGTTAATTTCACTGAAACTAGAAATTCACATTATCCATATTGTTATTATATTAAAATGACTGATTATCCACTAATTAAAAGTATTCATGAATTCAGATATGATGCACTATTATTAGTAGTATTCACTGAAACTATGCATTTTCATTATTCCAAATTGCTATTTCAAATGAATAGTTATCCTGGGTATTCATGGAATTCAGAAATAATGTACATGTATGATTGCACTATTAATATTCACTGCAACTACGAAATTTTGTTATTCCAAATTCACAATTGATCATGATAATCCAAGGTAATTAGTCCTCCAGTAATGTGGTCCTCCTTTAATACAATTTGTAATTTTCCTATTTGTACAAGGCACAATTTTCTTTTTGTCCAATTTAATCAGAACATCACATTATCATCATGAAATAATGCTGCACGCCATATTCATAATTTCCAAAAACAATAGATAACTAGCATTAAATAATGAATTAATCCATTGTTTCACAATTTGCAGCTATACAGCGACTCAGTGACATCTATATTTTCTATGCAACAAAGTGCACATGTACTAGCAGGTGTCGTATTCTATTAAAGTGGGAATCATGGTCAAACCAATACATATTCAGTATGATTCTACAAAATAAAATATACATTTAGACTCAAGTACAGTAAATGTTTAACTAATAATAAATATATAATACTACATGTATATACATTGTGCAATAATAAGAAAGTTAATTACAATAACTGTATTTACCTAGATAAAACTAGCACTTCTCATTTGATTGACCAAAAAATTCTAGCACTAATACAATTCTATTTTCAAGTCCCTATTAACAAGAAAAATAAATTATTTAAGGGGGTCTAAATTCTATATAGTGTTGTCTTTTTTCCTGCATTAATGATTTGTTAAGTGTGATTGTGTACTTTCATTGAAGGGTTACTGTCTCATTGAGGCTCACACCATACTTTTTTTCATCAATTCTTTAAAGTCAGACATCATGGACATAGTTATTCCTCTCTAAAACACAACAGGTTATTTCTTTTGTTTATTTTAATTATGTTTATGATTTAATATGAAATATATTGATACTACAAACATGACAAAGAAAAGTTTAAGGAACGAAAAAATAAAATAAATAAATGCCCTGTTACTATATACATGTAGATGATATTGACTTTACCTTTGTCCAGTGCATATAATGAATAAACCTTTGTGATGTAAAAATATTGTTCCAAGACTTAACCATCCCACTTAATGTTTTAAATCCTTGAGTTTAATAATTTTTACATCTTTTGTTTTACCCTGAATACTTTTTACTTATTCATTTGTTATAACAGCTTGCATTAAATAATGCTTTGCAGCTCACTTTTTTTATTTAATTTAGTTATTTACCCAATTTTATTTTAATAAATCAATATTCAGATTACTTTTAAAATTTGCATTTTAATATCCAAACTAATATATATCCTGCTGTTTCATATTTTTCTTAAATTATAATTTGTTTTGAAAAAGTTATCAAAATTTTGAAGAGGACAATTTTAATCATGATAATTTGTGAACATTATTATAAAATTGTATCTTTATACCAATGACAGATTAAATATCATCCCCCAGGGCAATAAACTATTGTGTCTTAATTTGTATATTAGCTAGATCATGTATATAAGAATTTCTGATTATCACCTATCGCATATCCAGTGTTAACATCCTGATTATTACCTATTTTAATGTCACATTTGCATGGTCATATTCAGTAAATACAAATATTTTAATTGTTAATTTTGAATTTGAATTAAAATTTTTTGTTTTAGACTAAATTAGTAGATACAACACATACAATGCAGTTAACACAGTAAATTTTATGAGAACTTACTGGATAATACTATATCTATAAAAAATATTTTGAGCTTCATAAAATACTTTAAAAAAGTTTATACCATGTTAACATAAAAAAATATGCATACAGATAGATTTTTTTGTTATGTTTTCCTGACATATTGAATGTTTACATAAAATAATTATCATGATTATGTAAAAAATGCAAAAAATCTGCAGTCGTATGTGAATGCACATGATCAAAGGAGATGTGGGATATATCAATGATGCATCAACCCAACAGTTTAATAGGCAACAATAAAGTAACCAAAACACAATTTAATGCGTGTCAAAAAAATATATATGACTTATGATTAGAAGGTCCTTAATCATTGCGGAATAAATATAATGACCATTGAATGTTACTTCTTGTAAGTTAGATAACATGTATGGCACAAATGAATTTTGAAAAACAATGCTAACAGGGCACAATTTATATAAAAATTTCACATGAAAATATATAGTTTGGGTTCAAAGAATTAACAAATTATAGTGATTTAATATAAATTCTATGTTAAATCTAAAAAGAATAAAATTATGATGCTAGCTTTGCTCTTTTAATATGTGTTTTTTAAACAATGTAGTACATGATAAAACAATTACTAATTGAATTAGCACAATTTGTTTAATCAACTATGTTTAAATGGCAACTGTTTATGACTCTGTGCCTTGTTTCAGGAACATTAATTTAATAATATTGTTTTATTTTGATGAATAATGCTATTTTAAACCATTTTTAAAATATTTATTCACTTTCAATGCCTGGCATATGCATGCTATTATCAAATATATTAATGTTTTGTTGTCCATGATTTGAGAATTATTTAAAATCTAAATGAAAATGGACACTTGCTAAATAAGTCACTATTTAATCTTAAAGTTAATAATTTTCTTAACATTTTATGATCAAATCATATGTGTTTGTACTATGCATGTTTTTTTTATCGAAATCGTGACGTCACAATGCATTCTAAATAGAACAAAAACTATCAGCTGATAAAGCAAAACTAGGGAAATACTAGTAATCCAGCATAAGCATGATAAGAAACACATTTATATGGATACGTACATGTAAAGATCGGTTGGTTGTTGGTTATAAAATGTCCAGTGACAAGTATTTCATGCAAATTTATGACCCGAGTTAGCAATACATTAACATACAATATGTACACTACATGATGTATAGGTCAGCATGGTCAGTGGCAGATCCAGAAATTTTCATAAGGGACAGGGCCCCTGACTGCCCTTAGGGGCACGGATCCAGTCATGCTTGAGTGATTCCCTATATAATCGACCAAATTATTCCCACAAAAAAGGGGAAGATATAGAGTAACCTTTTATGTATTCCACTCAGGGTGATGTATGCAAAATAATTAAGGGAATAAATGACATACACATGATAATGGGGGGGGGGGGGGACGGTGTCCTTCATGACTTTCAATGATTTATTATGAAGCACAACTTTAACATTGAAGCTTAAAGGTGGCTCAAAGCTTATATTTTCCCTGGAACATGCAACTATGCACGAGTGTGGTAATATAGAACGTCGATTCATAGCTATATATAGCCTATCGGAGTATCTCAATATAGATTCCGTAGGATCAGTGGCGGATCCAGCCATTCTAAAAAGGGGGGGGGGCAACCCAGAACGAAACAGGGGGAGGGGGGGGGGGGTCCAACTATATGTCCCCATTTAAATGCATTGAGCGGCCAAAACAAAGGAGGTTCGAACCCTTGGAACCCCCCCCCCCCTTTTTGGATCCGCCAATGAGAGCACATTGTAAGGTCTGTAAGCCGACAAATGTGCACATTTTCCCTTCAAAATTATGAATCCATGATTATTCGATAGACATGCTTTAAAATATTGATAATTTCTACTCACCGATTGTATTTTCCAGCTCAGATTATTGAACATGTGGTCTAACATCTGTAGTTACCTGTGTAAAAATATAGTTTGCCGACCTGAGGTCCCGGTTTTTTTGTTTTTTTGCCGACAAAAAATTAAAGTGGATAAATCGTTTACGGTGAAGAATTGTTTTCCGTTTTTAATGAAACTTGACAGATTTTACTAATTATTTTTTTAATCATCGGAAATGTCCCTCTTGGTGTAATTCGAATTAAAACGGGTTTATTATGCTGTACAATATTGGTAACTTAGTCATAATCTTTAAATTTATTTCAGGTACACCCTTGTACATTTTTCTATTGCGCAGAATTTATCAAATATGAATTTGAATGAATCCATTATCATCTTCTCATTCTTCTGCAATAATATTAAAACTCTATTTTAAACGAAAGCTTCTGGTTTTTAAAACCAGTTATGAACGAAAATGTTATAAAACAGATATTATAAAATAAAAAGTAAGGATATCAAAAGGATTATTTAAAGTCAAACGCACATGACTGTCAAAAATGAACGGACAATGCTACGGCAATAAATGGAAAACGACAAAAGACAAACAACGATCGCAAAATAAGTGAATAAACAGCAAAACAAGTTTACAATCGCACGATAGACGATAATAGTATAAGTAATGGACTATTTCACAACAAAATAAAATCTTGAGAGCCGGGTGAGACGTGATTTTTTTTTACACTGATGGACTACCGTTACGCTAAAATATTTGTATTAAAACATTTACCGACTGTATCAACCTATGAAGTGTTTGTTTTAAACATTTAACGACTGTGTCAACCTTTTATAAGTTGTAATAAACATTTAATGACTGTGCCAACCTTTAGAAAGTTGTAACAAACATTTAACGACTGTCCCAACTCTAAAAACGTTGTGACAAACATTTTTTGACTGCATCAACGTCTGAAAAGTTGACACAAACACATTTTAACTGTCCCAACTATTAAAAGGTTGTGACGGACATTATGCAACTGCCACAACTATTAGAAAGACTGTAATAAATAGATTTTGACTGTGACAACACCGTAAACCACTGCAACAGTTCTGAAATGACTGATGGTAGCATTTTTTGACTTTCACAACCCGTAGAAAAAATGGGACAGACATAAATGAACTGTTGCAACGAAATATGTCAGATTTGACAGTCATTACTTGTCTTTTACAGACTAAGACAGTCGTACAACGACTGTTACTGGTATGGACAGTTGTTTTTTCGTCCAGTAGTGCACATTATTTATGTATGTGCCTTTCCCAAGTCAGGAGCCTGTAAATCAGTGGTTGTCGTTTGTTTATGTGTTACATATTTGTTTTTCGTTCATCTTTTTACATTAATAAGGCCGTTAGTTTTCTCGTTTGAATTGTTTTACATTGTCTGACTATGCGGTATAGGCTTTGCTCCTTGTTGAAGGCCGTACGGTGACCTATAGTTGTTAGTGGTTTTGGTTTTTTGTGGATTGTTGTCTCATTGGCAATCATACCACCTCTTCTTTTTTATATTATAACTGTATTCTACGAACTCGCGTTTTCACCATGCACAGAAGACTCACCAGTCACGCCCGATTCAAAATAGGTTAAATATAAAACAAATTGTTAAGATAACCAATGAGGAAACTCTCTACAAGAGACCAAATGTCTATGTTTGCTAGCAACTGCATGATACCATACGGCCTTCAACGTGGAGCAAACGTCTACATCTCATAGACTATTCAAAACGAGAAAATCAACGGCATAAAAGTAGTATAGAAAGGGGGATTCTGCCTAAATCTCGTTTTAATCTTAAACTCTCGCGAGATTTGTCATGAGTTAACGAGATTGGTTAAATCTCACGAGAAAAAAAGGAGAGTGGGTTTAAACGGGAAGTAGTTTATTTACGCATGCGTGTTATACCGGAAGTAGTTTATTACTGGAAATGGTTAAACATATGAAGTATATAAAAATCAACGGTACTAATTTTGTTGCACCAGATGCGCATTTCGACAAAACATGTCTCTTCAGTGATGCTCGTGGCCAAAATATTTGAAATCCAAAGCTTATATAAAAGATGAAGAGCTATAATCCAAAAGGTCAAAAAAATATAGTCAAATTCGTGAAAGGAATCAGAGCTTTGCATGAGGGAGATACATTCCTTAATTTATAATCATTTCTAATATTTTGTAACAGCAAATTTTAATAACACAAACAATCCGTATTTTCATGCCAGTACCGAAGTACTGGCTACTGGGCTGGTGATACCCTCGGGGACTAATAGTCCACCAGCAGAGGCATCGACCCAGTGGTAGTATTAAAATCAACGGTACTAATTTTGTTGCACCAGATGCGCATTTCGACAAAACATGTCTCTTCAGTGATGCTCGTGGCCAAAATATTTGAAATAACATTTTTATGATGACGTCACATTATTTAAAAGAAAAAACGTCCGAATCGGAGGAAGAGTTAAAATTGAAAATTTAACAATAAAGACATGAATAGTATAGTATTATATGATGGCTTCTTGTGATAATGATTTTATGAGTATAAGTGCTTTCTTTGTAATAGAAAGCGGAAGAACAAAATGAAGAAACATTGAAATGGAATAACCTTCAAACTGGCGTATGGTATAATGAAGTAAATGGTAAATTTGGTAAGAGTAAAATACTAACTATGAAAACAAGGGAAGGAGATACTAAGAGGGTATGGAGTGGGTTTAACAGAGAGAAGGACAATTTAAAAGGGGTTTATGTAAAAAGTACAGGATTGAAAATCAGTAAGAAATCTAAACAAGAGTAGTTTTCTTACGACTTGGTTAGAATGTAACATGATTACCCTAAAAGGAATACCAATTCATTTTTAATCTAGCTAACCACTAGATTAAAAAAAAGAAAATATTGGTAATTGAAAAAAAATAACAATAAAGACTTAAAAATTATAGTATTAAATAAATAAAGATGAATCGCTTTATAAATTTTGTAAGTGGTTTATCTAATCCCATTAGAAGATGTCGGAATAATGAAGAATTACGTATTGTTAATAATGAAAAACCACCCATTATTGATGATGGTGAAATACCAGGTCCTTTACATCAAAGTGAAGAACCTATACGTATTACTGATCCATCCGGCAGAAGAAACACTTAAAGTATTTCGCACTGTGATGATTGAACCTTTACGACAGTTTAATGTAGATACATTTATTGAAGTGGAGTCAAAGCACTCTTTTTTACGAAATTAACGAGGCCCTTTTTTTTTAGATCAATCAATTCTTATAGGTGTGAACGAAACAATCATTGGTAAGTTTAAAGATGAATGTAATGGTAAGTATATGACTGTGAGTTAGTAAGAACAAAGCCTGCAACAGGTGACAAAACTTATGTGACTCCTTTTTTTTTTTTTTTTTTTAGATCAATCAAAGTGACTATCACTGAAGCAACTCATCTTGATTTAAAATTGACACACATAATTGAAAAGGTAAAATGAAGCATGGTAAGATACATCCGAGAAGGTAGTGGTTGGACGTTTGGTCATATTGAACAAAATTGAAATTCATATAATTGAATGTATACCAATTAAGTGAGGTTCATACATACCTTTTCCAAACAAACTAGCTAAAAAGAAGGCTATGATTAATGTGCGAAATAATGACAATAAGTGTTTTCAATGGGAGGTGTTAGCAGCATTACATTACGAAAATGTGGATAAAAACAAACACTAATCAGATAAGTCAATACAACAAATGGGAAAACGACCTTAATTTTGACAGTATCCCAGTATCATTAAAATCGATTGATCAATTTAAAAGACACAATACACACCTTAACATTAATGTGTTCGGTTATGATGGTGTAGAACTAGAAAAAATAATTAAGAAACATTAGAAGTGTACCCTTTAAGAATTTCCAAAAATACTGGCACAACACATGTTGATCTTATGTTTTTAATGAATGCTACGAAACAATATTACTGTTGTATTAGAAGTATTTCACGTCTTTTAACATCACAAGTAACACATCATAAAGAATCGGTTTATTTTTGTCAAAGATGTTTAGGGGATTTTTCAAGACGAAACCTTTTAGATACACACATGAAGTATTGTATTGAAAAGGATCCAGATAGAGCTGTAATGCCAAATAAAGATACCTTTAAAAATTAAAAAAATCATAACCGTAAAATGCGTGATTCTGCTGTTATTTATGCTGATTTTGAATGTTATTTAAACAATATAGATACTTGTCAACCTAATGCATCGAAACCTAAAACGAATGCATCTAAACGACATATACCTTTAGGTTTTTATTACCGAGTTGTGTATACACATAAGGAAACTAAAGAAGGACTAGTATACTGTGGGGAAGATATAGCTAAAACGTTTGTGAAATGTATGGAAGAGGAAATGAGTGACACTATTGTCTGCATTAAGATGAAAAAGATATGGTCATGACAAAAGAAGATAATGCATGTTTTAAAGCGAGTACACGTTGTGACATGTAATATAATTAGAGTACATTTTTGAAGACTTTAGAGATATGTGTTTACAACATTATGGACTTGACCCTTTACATCATTATATATCACCAGGATTAGCGTAGGATGCAGCTTTAAAAATTAGTAAAGTAAAACTAGAATTATTACACGATCGAGATATATAATTTATATTGGAGGGCTATGTCTGAACTTTTACCTACCCATAAATTAAAATGGAGAGAACCATAAGATGTGGAAACATTTTACAATGGAAAGATGATAATGATATGGGATGTATGATTGATGCGATTTAGAGTATCCATTAAAACTTCACGATAGTCATAACGATTACCCCTTCCTACCAGAAAACATAGACATCAACGGAGTGCATAAACTAGTATCGCTTTTTAACAAACGTGAAAATTATGTCCTTCATTATAGAAATTTGAAACAGTGTCTTCAGAATGGTATCCTTTAAACCAAAGTACAACGTGTTATTACATTTCAACAATCACGTTGGCTTAAGTTTTACATTGACAAAAACACAAAACTTAGAGCGGTAAAGACTAAGCAACGCGAACTCATGGCATGCAAGGTTGCTTTACCTTGTCTATTGTAGTTTTTACATTTTAACTTCCAATACAGATGTCATTTTGATCTCCTGTGTGGAGGTGTCTCATTGACAATCGTACCACATTTTACTTTTGTATTAACTATATTGGCCTTCAACAAAGTAATACCAAGTTATACAAATACATTATCGTGTAAACTATTTAAAACACGAAGTATACTGTTCTTCTCCGTACATTTTCATTTTTCCCTAATGTAAACCGAAAAAAAACTATACTTTAAAATGTTGTAGGTTATTGGTGAATACAACAAAACTAAACTTAACTTAACTTGTCTTTGGATATTTAACTCTAAGTGTAATTTAAAAATTCAACTGTATCTCGTAACTGATTTATAGCTGAACCGATCGAACATGATGACGTTAAAAAGAGCATACTGATGACGTCACTTAGTTAAGGAACCAAAGATGATAACATCTTTTCGCGGAATTTTCTTAAATGAAAATTGTACATTGAAATAATGTTTGAAATCTAAATATGAATTTGTTTTGCATTAGAAAAGAGATAACATTATTGAATTTGAAGCTTTGATGACGTCCATCGGTAGTTTTATTGTCGTAAAAAAAGAGGGTATAAAACAGAAATAAATAATATAACATAATATGAATATAGCATTTTAAAGTGGTGTCTTAAATCATATATGACACGGGTAAGACAAAACACGTGTATACAAGGCTAAACAAGAAATTATATAATATAATCATTATTAAGTACACAGCAAACATTATTAATCTCTGTTTGACATATTTGTATACCAACGACCATATTCTTTCAAAATGTAATATCAAACTCCATACTATTTCCAAGTTAACAAAATTATTTATTTTATAATTATTTTTATAAATCCATTTTCTGTCGTATGCATAATGCCATTATCAGTAATAGAAAAAGGTTTGTAAACATCGACTTGAAAAGGTAAAATCTTAAAGTGTATATTCAATACTATTAGTTACATAGTGTGCTAGTGACCTAATACGGTATATATGGGGTCAGTAAATTCCATATGGGGTGAGAGCGAAGCTCGAATCCCCATATGGAATTTACTGACCCCATATATACCGTATTACGTCACTAGCACACTATGTAACGAATTTATCTTACCGACTATCTTAACGTGTAAAATTTAGACCAGTGACCTATCAAAATGAGCAAGTCTTCAATACAGTTAGCATTAACATGATTAAGAAACTTACTACTCCATTGATCCTACAAAAACAGATGCCAACAATGCCAACTTGTTAGATTTTTAGTGTTTTATAAATTTATTTTAATCTTAATCATCAATTTCTTCGTCTGTTGAAACCTTTACGATTTTTTCTAAGTACTATTTTGTTTTTCTAAAGGGACGTAACTCCACTACTAACCGTGTATGAAATAAGCCCCGCCTCCCTACTAACCTAATATCAAATATACACGGTTTCCACGAGGACGCTTTTAACCAATCATATTCCTAGAAATGTATAGGAGGTAAGATAAAATTCCTTATTCAAAAATTCATAATATTTCCTTTGATAATAACTAGTGGGCCGCTGCCTATCCTGTGGACGTATTGTTCACGTGAAAAGTATCAATAATTGTTGTGTTCACTTGAAAAACCAGGTTCAATCCACCATTTTCCTCATTAGAAAATGCCTGTACTTAGTCAGGAACATGGGCTATATTTACAATAATTGGAACATATCCATTGTAATCTGAGAAATTGATATTCAATAGCGGTCAAACACTCGTGAAGACTTCGTAAACGTAACGGAGGGAAAATTTCAACTTTACAAGTTTGACTCTCATTAGTTTCCTTGTGAGCATCAACCCTTTATCAAGGAAATCATGGTAGAAAATACAAGCCATTAAATAGCATATCAACTGTATGTGACACAACATTTTCGATAATTTCGATATTAAATGCTCTTCGTCCACGTATTTGATTTTGCATTCATATTGTTTTATTTTGATTTGAGAGTCACTGACGTGTATTATGTGAAAAAAACTAGCGTTTCATATCACACACCTTAGGTAATGTTTTACTACATGTGATCGGGAACTAGTCATTTTTTACCTATTTGTTGATAAAAGTTGTATATTTTTTTTTTAAAACAACTAAACACTGGATAAACAGTAATAAAAACTTACGAATTCCATGTATACCGTTTTTACTATTTATATCTTTATAAAGTCTCCGATACATATTTGGGATATTATAGCTATTTAATTTAGATTGCTTGTGAAGGTATTTTTGTCCTTTTTTCAGATGTATTTATGTTAGGGCTTTGTTCTTTCTATTTATGTTACTTCATTTACGTGATAAAAACTTTTCAATTTATAACCCGAGGAATCTACTTAAACGTATCCATAGTGTGGTGTTATCTTTTAAATACATAAAAGAACTGCCATAATTTACGTGTATGTTGATCTTGCAATATATACTGTCTCTTTTTATGTACGACTTGATGCACTATCATATACAATGAAGATTACTAAGGATATTGCACGTGTATTTAATATACTTGTTGTTGTTTTGACGCCAGTCCTTTTGTTGCCGTTACCATTTGTTGTCGGAACACAGGTAATGTTTTTTTTTTTATTGATGTATAGTTTAATATTTTCGTTGTTTTAAGAGAAATATTAACAATGTAAAAATTCAAACTTTATTTTTATGACATAATTCACATCATTGATAACTCGTTGTTTGTTAAATTGTTAATGATTGTCAAAATTCATTCAATATATGGAAAGGATTTTTATTTACCCATGGGTTTGTTGTAAGTCCGCACTATTTGATCTCAGCGTCACTGATTAGTCTTGTGTAGAGAAAACGCGCGTCTGGCATATCAAATTATAAGCATGGTACCTTTGATATCTATTGACACCACTGGGTCGATGTCACTGCCGGTGGACGTTTCCTCCCCGATATATCACCAGCCCGGCAGTCAGCACGTCGGTGTTGACATGGATATCAATTATATGATACATTTTTTTTTTATAAATTAACCGTTTGAACTTAATTGTACTAAAGTTTGTTGATACATATACGATACTTGAATGTAAATAACAAGACACATTATCGTTAGACTTTGTTTCACAGTCATTTAGTATTTTCGTAATTTATATCGTTTTGATTTGAAAGATAAATCCTAAATGACACGGATAAATTTATGACACCTTTATTTTTAACAACCCATCTTCAAATAACAAAAAGAACATAATCGTTCCCGAGGGTATCACTTCCCCAGTGGCCAGTACTCCAGTATTTGCATGCAAATTCGGATTTATGTTTTAAAAATTGATGTTACAAAATTTGGGAATCATGTTAAATTAAGGAAGATATCAGTCTCATGCAAAGCTCTGATTTCTTACCCGGCTTTGGCTATATTTTGTTTGTCCATTTGAGTTACAGCTCTTCATCTTTTAAATGAATTTTGTATTTTCAAATAATGGGGTCTCTAGCATGGAGACTAAAGAGACATGGATTGTCGAAATACGCATCTGGTACCGACGAAAAGAGAAGCGTTTTCGTTATCATATGTGCAAACAAAAGTTCTGTTGAATTGATTTCGCAATTTGTCATCTATATGTAAACATAATTACGCCAAATATATGCGTTTGCACAGCAGAAGATGTTTTAAAGACATTTTAATTTACTAATGTTATCAATTGTATTTCAATTTTTTAAGCTTAACAAAAGGATATTATACATTTTCTTATTTTTGACAAAATCTTACAAAATTGAGGATAAGAGGAATAATAAATGCTATCACTTATGATCAGACACTTTACATTTATCAAAAAACACACAGGTCAAATACTGGTGTTACATTTACATAATATATATACCTAATTCTTTATGTGTGTAAATTCTACATTACAAATCGAGGGATGAATATGTCAACAAGTAAAGACAACTGAATGGATAGCAACACTTATTTCTTCAAAAATGTAATCTAGATTATAACATGTATAATATTAAATCAAGATAACCTGAGTATGTTTTGGTATCATTATACAGGACATAATAATGATAAGGGATGCATTATCATTCATTTATACAAAATGATCGCCGTTAAATCTTATATATGCTGCTCGTAATCTCAAATAATAAGAACCAGTTCTAAGATTGAATGAGATAGCTTCTATGGAAAACTTAACCGACAAATATATAAATACACGTAACGCTTACCATGTCAGTGCAAGCATCCCTGCTGCTTTTGCGAAAGTATCTATGATGCGTTTGTTTAGAGCGCTTGCATTTCAACAACCGCAAACACAAAAATGACACATAGAGTTATAAATTAATTAGAAAGGTGAAATTATGTTAAATGTTTGCATGAGAACTTCCTTAATATAAAATGACAACTTGTTGACGATTATACGATATTAGTAGTAAAATATGATAAAATCGTGTACATAAGACTAATTTAATGATCTATGCATTGGTTCAGGAATTGGATTTTTATTTTTTCTCCTTTTCATATGTCTTTAAGATTTACATATTTTTGTCGATTTGGATGTTGATTGTTCATAAACGAGTTTATCATTGATGGTATTTAATTTCTTCATAGTACAATTGTAATGCTAAAATCAATCTTTCTTTTTGCATTGTAACACAAAACAACTAAATAAGACATGAGGTGCAATAAAGGCAACAATAGTATACCGCTTTTCAATAGTCATAATTCGATTCATCAAAAGCAAACGTCAACATACATTCAATCGGCCTATTTAATTACAACTAGCAAATTCCTCGTTTAATACAAGACATTTGAACTTCTATTATTTATACTGTGATATGAGTCAAGTTATTTTCAGACAGGTCTTGTAGAAAGTGTCGTCATTCGACCTAAGTCTGTATTCAATGTTACACGTTTTCCAAACATGATAGCAATTTATTTACCAAATATAGTCCTTATCCTGTTTCTTGTATTAAATTCAGGTTTTATATTTATTTGTCATTCTAGGAATCAAAATGTGCTTACATAGTGTTTATAATGGCAATATACTGGATCACCGAAGCTTTGCCAATCGCAGTGACGTCACTATTGCCTATAATTCTGACACCATTAGTTGGACTTGGGAGTGCAAAAGAAGTTTCTTCACATTATTTGAGTGTAAGTTATTTCTACAGTTATTTTATAGGTATTTTTTCATACACTCAAGTACTATTTTAAGTATGACATGTAAATAATTTGAAAGGGAACAAATATGTATTTAAACATTACAAATCACATTAAGCACTCAAATGCAATAACAAACCAGCATCATCAACTTTTTACTTAGGGGATAACTGTATTGAATTTGAAGCTTTGCAGACGTCCATCGGTAGTCTTACTGTTGCAGATTATATAAGTGTACCGTGCGACGCGCAGCGGAGACAGGTAAACGGGTATTTGCGACAGTAGAACTACCGAGGGACGTCATCAAAGCTTCAAATGCAATGCAGCTATCTCTTTTATAATGGAAAACAACTTTATTATTAGATTTCAATCATTGTTTCAGTGTAAAATTTTCATTTAAGAAAATTCCGCGAAAAGATGTTATCTTCTTTGGTTCTGAAACTTTGTGACGTCATAAGTATGCTTCCGGCTTCAAACGTAATCACTGGGCGTTTTCTGGCTTCTAGGCTGCCTCAGAATGTTGTAATACATATATAAGTAGTAATGCATGTGGTATGATTTTATATTTTCTTTTTTGATATTCTTTGTTATATATTTGTTTGTTTTGTTCTGATTGGGGTTGTGACACGGTATTGATGGTTGTATCCCTATTTTGACAATTCTACCTATTATAATGTATAAAATTTAAAATGGAAATGGGGAATGTGTCAAAGAGACAACAACCCGACCATAGAAAAAACAACAGCAGAAGGTCACCAACAGGTCTTCAATGTAGCGGGAAATTCCCGCACCCGGAAGCGTCATTAAGCTGGCCCCTAAACAAATATATACTAGTTCATTGATAATGAACGCCATACTAATTTCCAAATTGTACACAAGGAACTAAAATTAAAATAATACAAGACTAACAAAGGCCAGAGGCTCCTGACTTGGGAAATGCGCAAAAATGCGGCGGGGTTAAGTTTAATATGTCTGTTTTGTTTACGCATCGTTATAATTAAAATGGAACTTGATGCGACTATCATACAAGTGAGAGGTTAAGCGCTATAAAGCAAGGTTCAATCCACAATTTTCTACATTTGAGAATGCCTATACCAAGTCAGGAAAATGACAGTTGGTGTCAAGTCGTTTGATGTGTTTATCATTTGATTTTGCCATTTGAATAGGGACTTTCCGTTTTGAATATTCCTCGGAGTTCAGTATTTTTTAAAATTTTAAAATTTATTTTAATTCAATTTGAAAATGAAGATTTTTAGAGGCAACATTTTAAAACTATAACAAACACTAAGCCGTGTTCCGAGGACTAGTTGATTTGTGTAATGACTTCGTAAACATGTAGTGTGAGTTCTGTTTTAGGATACATCCATGTTATTTCTTGGTGGACTCATCATTGCCGTAGCTATTGAATATTGGAATATACACAAACGATTGGCCTTGGCTATTCTAATGTACGTTGGAACTGAGACTCGATGGTATGAAAACAATAATGTAATTTGTACTGGTCATTGGTTATTTGCAATGGATGAGTCATTTAAGTTGTTAGTATTGAAAAAAAAAAAAAATATGGTATAATTTCCAATAGGACAAACTCTCCACAAGAGACAAAAATGACACAGAAACTGCTGATAATTTTTTTCTTTCAATAATTAACATCTTTGTCTAATTGAAGAATTCATTATTCTCTTATACTTGACGATGAAATGTTATGTGTGGCTTAGAGCCAATCAGCATGCCAGCCAAGTTGAGTACGTGGCTTTATCTGAACATGCTCAAAGCATACATTCTTTGTTTGGAAAGGGTTTTTAAAATTTCACCATTTAGTCATTGAAATCAGAGCTAGTGGATTAGCTCAGTAACGGATATTTCACTAGGAGTATATTGATATTAATACATGCAATATAAATGATATGTACAACTGCTGCATATGCTTAGTTGTATTAGTGAAGCTCGATGCCGTACTATTTTGAAATTAAACTTTTAATTCCCCGAGGGTATCTCCAACACAGTAGCCAGAACTTTTGTGCTGACATGAATTGTCATTGATATGGTCATATTTATAAATTAACTGTTTACAAAACTGTTTTTTTAAATACTAAAGCTTTTCTACCTCAGGAATAGATTACCTTATTTGTGTTTGACAAAATTTTCGGAATTTTGGTTCTTACTGCTCTTCAACTTCGTACTTTATTAGGTCTTTTTTAATTTTTTGGGATTCGAAAGTCGCTGATGGGTCTTTGTAGACGAGGCGCTCGCCTGTCGTTAGTGCAAAATTCAATCCTGGTATCTATAATGAGTTTATCTAATACAACACTTACTGTAAAGAAATGCATTCAGCACGTACACACGAACATAACATACGTAATAAGGGCAATATTGATTCATTTAATGGTAATTGTTCATCCCTGATGATAACATACTAAACATGCGACAATATTTGAAGGTTGATGCTTGGTCTGATGTTACCCACTTGGTTACTATCCATGTGGATCAGTAATACAGCAACAACGGCCATGATGATTCCTATAACAAACGCCATACTGGTACAGCTAAAGGAAGCAAACGTCCCAATCGAAGAAATTGTAACAGAAGGTAGAACTTTGAATATACATTATGTTTTTAAAAAAAATTAAAGGGCTGTTTTTTTCGTGAAGAATGATTCACGTTTTGTGTTACCGAGTAGTTTTTATAACTTTAACTGCTAACAGTGTGCCTAATTATCAGGCGAGTTAAACTTGAAACTAATTCTATATCCAAGGGATTTCTTTTGAAATCAATGGTCATTTGGTTAAAGTTAAAATTGACAGTTTATTTTCGACTTTGAAATCTCCTTTACACCTTTTCATATGCTTTTGCCTCTCTGAAAGATTCTAGGTTGAAAATGCACTCAAGACTATTTTTCTGAATTTCAAACTAGCGTAATACGAATATTTGTAATCCCATACAATTTGGTATGAAAGGTATTAATATAGAGTTGTTGTGATCATTTATTGAACATAATATAATCCATGCATCACTAGATTGACAGGATCAGCCCACCCTTCAAAGGGAACCTACGATCACCATATGCATGTGTTTATAGTTTTAGTTGCTCAGTTAGATTCCATGCAGTGTGCTGTGTTTTTTATCTGTCCGAAGTGTTTGTGATTTTGACCGGACATTTTCGCTTATTCGTTGACTGATTTCTACGTCAGAAAATGCCTTATCCTAGTCCGGAATATGACAGTAGTTCACCATTCATTTTATGTGTTTAAGCTAATAATTTTACCATTTGATCAAGGACTTTTCGTTTTGAATTTTTCTCGGAGTTGAGTATTTTTTGCGATTTTACTTTTTACATGACTCCCTTGCATCACCCGTTTCATTTAAACATCAATACTATTCGTGTTGCTACATTTAATCAAAATATGTTTTGAATGAATAATGTATTTGACTTATAGATAAAGCTATGTATACGTTCATCGTAATAGAAAGCATAATTCTAAATTGATAGATTACTAATCAAATAATATCTCTTCACAGTTTATGATAACGATGCACTTAAGTTAGAAGATATAGAAGTTAATGATGTCATCAAAGAAAATGGTCAACCTACAAGTACCGATATAAAGAAAACAGATAAGTATGGAAAATATTGTATATTTATTCAAGTATACATTGGAACTAGTTCTTATTAAACGTTAAAAAATGTGTGCTACATGTTTATTCAAAGCCAAAAACAGGTCCGAAAACTTTAAAGGTACATGTCACTGATACACATGTGTGCTACATGTATATTCAAAGCCAAAAACAAGTCCGACAACTCTTAAGGTACATGTCACTGATACAAATGTGTGCTATATGTATATTCCACGCCAAAAACAGGTCCGACAACTCTCAAGGTATGTGTTACTGATACGAATTGCTCTTTTGTGTATCCTAATCTTATAAGTGGCTTTAGAAAAAAATGTATGCAGATTGTACTACTTTCTTTCCATATTTGATGAATTATTTTCATGAAAAGATTTAGTATGCTAAAAAAATAAATAACGTTGGCCGCTTTGCAATCAGCATTATTGTCATCACACTTATCATCATAATACCTGCCTCTTTTGTTCGTATGAAACATATTCAGAATAGTCGTTACCCACTAACACAAACTCGTAGAAATAATTAAATGTCTGACAAACGCTTTGTGACTGGTGATCGCAATCTCTTTATTATCCCTTTTTTAAAGATTTCGAATTACTTTTTTTTTTGCTCTTTGTTTAAAAGTGTTCCAATTACAATTACTTGATAATACTTCATGTGCTGAATACTTGTTCATCATTATTTTTCTATATATTTTCAGAACTTCAAATTACAAAGACAACATGAATCAAACTGAAAGCAAAGCACATCTCGAAATATGTAAAATGATGTCGATCTGTATAGCACATGCCGCAAACTGTGGTGGCCTTGGGAGCTTGACCGGAACTGGTCCTAATGTTGTTTTCAAAGGACAAAGTGATATGTTAGTTTACCATTTACATTAGTAATTTCAAATGTAGATTCATGTTATTGGCAATAAGTTTCAAAGTGACTTGTAATTTCTAGCCCCATACTTTGTTGTTAAAATATACGTTATTAAGGATCTTAGTTATTACTCTAGTTGTTTAAACATTCTAACATATTAGATTTGAACATGCAATAGTCACTGGTATCTCAAATTCAACGTTATTTCAACAGACCAATACTCGTATCTAGACTCTGAACTGCAAGTTGGTGTTATCGTTTAACCCTTGAAAAAAGTGATGATAAACACAAAGTTATGTATTTATGTGACGTTCATATTATAACAAGTATTTTTTTCAAATATAAAACATATTAGTTCAATTTATAGATACTTACAAGAATATAATTTGTGATTGAGTTTGTAATGATCTTATTTTATATATTTTTTGCGATGGTAGGAATATTTAAAAAAAAATGAAAACAACGCGTTTAATAATTTCTTGCGTCCGAAGAGCTTTTCTTGATTTACCTTCATCAGGAACGCATAAAGTCAAACATTTGAAATCCGAAGACGTATAAGTACCGACAATTGACTTGTGTTTGTAATGGTGTTATTATTTGTTTTTGTCTAAACCAATATTTTGTATAAAAAAAGTCTTGTGCGTACAGTTGTTTTGAATCATGTAAATTGATTATGTAACGGATTTCTTTATTTTATCTTGGATTTCAATATTTTTGTGATTTGACTTTTTTACGTTTTGAAAATAAAAATAAGAATAGATTAACCAGATCATGATAGACCTAAAAGTAAACACACACAAAGACAGACACCATAAAACTCATTATAAGAACCTCGAGTAATTCGACTATACTGACAAATAAGAACAACGTAAATTGTATAAAATATAAAGAGAATTCAAACCACAAACGAAATAAACAGACAATAGCTCAGCACAAAATGGCCTATCGAACAAATTCCACAAATCGGGATCTATAACTAAAAATTGGCCCATAGGACATACACGTATAAAGTGACAACAAATTCCACAAATCGAGATATATCAATAAAAATTGGCCCATCGGACATACACTTATGAAGTGACAACAAATTCCACAAATCGGGATATATAAATAAAAATTGGCCCATCGGACATACACGAATAAAGTGACAAAAAAATCCCCAAATCGGGATATATAAATAAAAAAGTAACAAAAAATTCCCCAAATCGGTATATATAAATAAAAAAGTAACAACAAATTCCCCAAATCGGGATATACAAATAAAAAAGTAACAACAAATTCCCTAAATCGGGATATAGAAATGAAAACCAACTTCATCTCTAACAACGAACATTAGACATAACAAAATATGCAACCGGACCAACAAAATAAACTTTATCACTTGATACACATACGAAATACTTGAGATAACATTATGTTTTATTCTTTTCAGCATATTCGAGAAATACGGAGGAGAATCGCCGGTTACCTTTTCGTCGTGGTTTGCATTCGGTTTACCAATATCTGCTATAATGTTATTATTATCCTGGATATGGCTTCAGTTGTACTTCTTAGGAAAGTAAGGAATATACAATAACTAATGTTATATTGATGTTTATATTGTTTTCAATATAGATAAGTGACATTGTTTTATTTAAAAAGATAAATCATACGAAAACAATCTTTGTTATTCTTAGTCTTTTAATGTTTCAACGTCAACTGAAACATAGAAACATCATATGTTCACGAACGGTCTAGTATTTATCGTTGTCGACAAGGTGTAGTTCGTGAAATTCAATTTCAAAAACATATTTACTGTAATTCTAATCTTTGAAATTTCTATTGCAAGAAGAAGCCCGCAAAATCGCGGTGCAGTTAGGCAAGTGTTAAACCAAATAAGTTTTTTTTTTAGTTTCGCGGACAGTAAGTCAACTGAGCTTGCGCAAAAACGTATAAGACAATAATCGATAACGGTCTCATAACGGTTTTTCAAAAAATGGCGTTATCTTTTGAAAAAGATTTTCAAAGATAAACCTAGAGAGTACAAAACACTACAAGTATACGTCAAATAACAAATATTTCCGACTTGGTATGGTTTCAGAGGAAATGCGTCCCAATGAAAATTATCTGTTCCTTAAGTAGTACAGATTTTAAACTTATTTCCGAAAGACCATGTTTTTGGATTGTCAGTTAGAACTCCAGCAATGTTAACACGTAATTTTTTTTTTGTATTGTACTTGAAGAGGTTGTTTGCAGTTCTGTTCCGGAAATGCTGAGTCTAAGTCAAGAATCAAGTCGCTTTTGAGAAAAGAATATGCCAGCCTAGGCCCAATTGAGTAAGAGTATGCGTTAGCTGAAATATTTATAAGTAGATAGATAAACTCTCTATTTTGTTGTTTTTCTCTTGCCTTTAATATGTTTTTTTTGTTGGGTTCGAAATAAGAGGCGGTATTGAAACTTCCAAAGTTAATTTTGGATTTGTATGATACTTACTAGAACACACAACCGTCATATTCCTGACTTGGAAGAAGTGAATTTTTAATAAGGTGATTTGGTTAGGGCCGTCAATTGGTGACCACGTATATACTCGTAGAGGTCCTAGATTTAATACAGCTACTGTGAATTCATTACATTCGTTGGATATCAATTTTCGTTGGTTTCGTGAATACAGGTGAACCACGAATTCAAATGCTCAACAAATAACATATTTTCAAGGGGCTTTGTATACAATGATTGGCAAAACCACGAAATCAATTATCAACGAATATGCAAATTTTCCGCAATCCACAAAAATTACATACCCACTTAAATAAATGAAACGACAGTATCATGACTTGATTTCATAATTATTCTTTATACATATGTCGGAAGGACTAGTTTCGTGTACGATGAATCCCTAATGGGAGGGGGGGGGGTGATAATTATCCATTACAAATCCATAGCGGGATCGGTAAACATATTACAGGATGTTTTGTGTAGGTTTTTTACTAAACCAAGAGCTCTGAGTGATACGCTAAATACAGCATTTCCTTTTTATGTTTTATGGACATCAATAAAAACAAATGAATTTAATGAAGTTTCCTTTGAAAGTAATGTCAATCAGAGACCACATGACTTAGGAATCACAATACGACTTTCGACAGTTAGCCAAACCAATACCATTTATGACCGTGAATTCCGCTATCTTAAACTAGAAAACGTAAATGAAGAAAAATATCAATCGAAGAATCCAACAGCCGATTCGTGTACAAAATAAAAAGAACGGAAAAACAATATGGTAGACGGTGATAATCAGGCTGCGGGGTTAAACTTTCTGATCGCTGAACTCTCCATTAAAAGGGGACACTGGTGTAACATAACCACATCATTAAAACCTTTACAAATCAATTACAAAAGACTTTTCGTCACAGAGGGTATCACCAACCCAGTAGTCAGCACTTCAACGTTGTCATGAATATCAATAATGTGGTCATTTTTATAAATTTCTTGTTTACAAAACTTTGAATTTTTCGAAAAACTAAGGATTTTCTTATCCCAGACATAGATTACCTTAGCCGTATTTGGCACAACTTTTTGGAATTTTGAATCCTCAATGCTCTTCAACTTTGTACTTGTTTGTCTTTATAAATATTTCCTATGAGCGTCACTGATGAGTCATATGTAGACGAAACGCGCGTCTGGCGTACTAAATTATAATCCTGGTACCTTTGATAACTATTGACACATGACAAAGAATAAATATCAAAAGACTAAAGACACAACGTCCCGAGATAAGAGCACTCGAAGTCACTAACAGCTGGTTATAGGCAATGACAACCAAACAAAATTAATCAAGCTGTCTGCAGACTATGACATATCAATCAGTGAATTAATGGATTCAGCGTACATATGTGAACAGGGCCATTAAAGATATGATAAAGAACTTTTACTTTATTGAAATAATTTCAGTTTTATAACTTAAAAATACTAAATCTGTTGTTTTGAAGGCTGTTAATTGCATTTTAATTTATGTTCTTTTTATTTCGGTTATTGTTTGTTACTGGTTTCGACTAAGAGTTTCTATTTTTTTTTAAATATTTTTGTGTTTTTAAGCTGATCTTTTGTTACCTGCATTACCATCAAATGGAGATATGTAACAGAAAATATTAAAATGGTGATAATTACTAATGACATAACTATTCAATATGTTTAATTATCCGATGGTACATTTAAGGCATTCTTGTACATTGTCTTTCATTTTTATTATTTGTATATAATTACATTAAATGTATGTTTCACTCTAATACGTTATTCTCATTGGCTAACTGTACATCACGTGTTATTCCTAAAGCAGTTGTATCACACAATAAAACTTTTCATTCAGGATGACACGAGGTCCCACAATAAAGTGCACAGGTATATGAAATAAAAACTTGATAAAAGGCGTGTTTTCATGATCATATAGGTAAAAATGTAATTATAAGTATTGAATGCTCTTTTTTTTGTAACTTTATAGGGTTGTAAAATCGTTGACCGTGCGCACATTTTTAGTATGAAGCGCTTCTGCGCTTCATACAAAATGTACTTCGGTCAACGCTTTTACACCCCAATAAATTTACAAAAAAGAGCATTCAATTCTTAAATGCATTTTGTTTCAGCTTTGATAAGGCCGCCGTATTTGGTCACTTTGTTCCCCTGGCATAGTTGTTGATAAAAATATACATTTTGTTTTAGCGTTGCTCAGGCCGCCGTAATTTGTCACTTTCTTCTCCTGGCATTGTTGTGGATAACAATAGACATTTTGTTGTAGCTTTTCTCAGAACGCCGTAATTGGTCACTTTGTTTTCCTGGCATTGTTATGGATAACAATAGACATTTTGTTCTAGCTTTGCTCAGGCCAACATAATTGCATTGGTCACTTTGTTCTCCTGGCATTGTTATGGATAACAATAGAAATTTTGTTTTAGCTTTGCCCAGACCGCCGTAAATTGTCACTCTGTCTCCTGGCATTGTTATGGATAATAATAGACATTTTGTTTAAGCTTTGCTCAGGCCGCCGTTATTGGTCACTTTGTTCTCTTGGCATTGTTATGGATAACAATAGACATTTTGTTTTAGCTTTGCGCAGGTCGCCGTAATTGGTCACTTTGTTTTCTGGCATTGTTATTGATAACATTAGACATTTTGTTCTTGCTTTGCCCAGGCCGCCGTTATTGGTCACTTTGTTCTCCTGGTATTGTTATAGATAACAATAGACATTTTGTTTTAGCTTTGCTTAGACCGCCGTAATTTGTCATTTTGTTATCCTGGCATTTTATGGATAACAATAGACATTTTGTTTTAGCTTTGCTCAGGCCGTTGTTAGTTGGTCACTTTGTTCTCTTGGCATTGTTATGGATAACAATAGACATTTTGTTTTAGCTTTGTTCAGACAACCGTAATTGGTCACTTTGTTCTCCTGGTATTGTTATGGATAACAATAGACATTTTGTTTTAGCTTTGCTGAGGCCGCCGTTATAGGTCACTTTGTTCTCTTGGCATTGTTATGGATAACAATAGACATTTTGTTTTAGCTTTGCTCGGACCACCGTAATTGGTCACTTTGTTCTTCTGGTATTGTTATGGATAACAAAAGACATTTTGTTTTAGCTTTGCTGAGGCCGCCGTTATAGGTCACTTTGTTCTCTTGGCATTGTTATGGATAACAATAGACATTGGCGATGGAGGTGGATGGCATAATTTATTTCCACCTAAGTAAGTAAAACAAATGTGCTATATGTTTTCAATACAAAAAGCTTGATCTTTAAATTTCTTGTACTTGCTTTCGTTTCGAACCCCATTAACTAATTAGGGTATCGAAATATGATACCTTGGGTTTCACCTCTACAAATGGTGATAGTTCGCATGTCAAAGAAGGACGTCCATAGATAATGATGCAAGGCATCATTCTTGTCCGTATCTAAATTTACAATTTTCTAGTTGTGGTCTAAACTTTCTAACCTTTATTACAGGAAATCATATGCAGAATCTAATGTTTCAAACTATGAACTCTTTGCACTGAAAAGATATGAAATATTTTTTTATTGGAGGTTAAATACACTACAATTTATAAATCTGATAAGTGTTCGTCAAACCATATTAAGTTTCCTAAGTCTACGATGCTCGGTTTCTCAGTGAAGTATAAACGGTGTTTATATATGTATATCAATGTTATGTCTGTGTCTATAATGACTATTATAAAATTGTGAATGAAAATTGTGAATGTGTCAAAGAGTCAACAACCAAATATGCTATTAATTCAGTGATAATGGACGTCATACTTAACTCCGAATTATACACAAGGAACTAAAATTAAAAATTATACATGACTAACAAAGGTCAGACTTGAAACGGGTGCAAAAATTGCGGCAGGGTGAAACATGTTTTTGATATCTCACCCCCCCCCCAAATGTACCTCTAGCCAATGTAAAAAAAAAACGCACAACAATACGCGAGAAGTCCGAGTCCGATGTCAGAATACGTAACAAAAGAAACAAAACAAAATGACAATAATACATAAATTATCAAAGGACAACTAGCAGTTACTGACATGCTAGCTCCAGAACTCAATTAAACTGATTGAAAGATTATGTCTGCATCATATGAATATCAAGCCCAATCCCTCCCGTATATCTATTTAAAGCTGATATCTTAACTTTTCAGAACAGTTTCAAACTCTACTCCAGCTATATTATTATCATGTAGTTTGTTTATATTTAACTTTTCAGAACAGTTTCAAACTCTACACCAGCTATATTATTATCATGTAGTTTGTTTATATTTCCGTCAAGACTCCGAAAATTTTCCGAAAAAGGTTAGTATTAATAAATCTGTATTATGAAGACTTGTTTGGTCTACTAGAATAAAATGATAAGATCGTAAAATTACTTATGCGTTCAATATTATAAATTAAAGCAATGTTTGTTGTTGGTGGTTCAAATGACAGAACTGTTAGTTAGAACCTCAATTTCCTCTTTAAATCAGTAAATTCCCTTATGAATCGAATTTGTCTACAATTTTAACACAAGAAAATTGAATCAATGAGGGCATTTACAGACCGTCGTCAGAGATAGACATACCCATTCATTACCAAAATAGAAAAGAGTAAACAAACAAATAACAGTCCACAAACAAAACATATAAAACTTAATACTGAGGAAAACAAACCCTACTAAACACTTTGTAAGTCTGGACAGCTAGAAAGCATATGATCACTGTTGATGCTAGTTTGACTGTATTAAAAAAATACTTAACTCCGAGAAAAATGTAAAACGGAAAGTCCCAAATCATATGGCAAAATCAAATGATAAAGCAAATCAAACGAATGGAATAAAACTGTCTTATTCCTGACTTAGTACAGGCATTTTCAAATGTACAAAATGGTGGATTGAACCTAGTTGTTTAGCGCTAAACCTCTCATTTGAACGACAGGCGCATGAAATACCTTAATATTGACATCGATGCGTAATCAAAGTGTCACACAAAAAGGGGTAAAACAACAACATAAACTAGACCAAAAACTAGAGTGATTACAGGTGCTCTGGATGGGTCATTATATATTGTTCCACATGTGGCACCCGTCGTGATCCTTATGTTATTCCAAAACCGGTAAATAGTCTTATTCGTTAGGTCACGTTCGTGAACAGGAAACGGTATTGTATTACGACAGAATAAATGAGCATATCCGATATCATCAATATAACGGATATTCTATAACAATCAACAAACTCTTGATGGTGTCCGTGAAATTTACGAAGTAATGATTTCAACTTCACTATTCGGAACTCTCGGTTTAAAAATGACAAAGTCACAATTGGGAATCTTAAATCATCTCTTATGTCGTAAAGGTTTGTTTCCGACCTACCCTATTAGTCAATTTCTAGATATAAAACCTAATCAAATGGCAAAATCAAATGCTCTAACACATCAAACTTATGGATACCAACTGTAATATTCCTGACTTGCATTGGTACAGGCATTTTCAAATGTAAAAACAGGTGGATTGAACCTAGTTGTTAAGCGCTAAACCTCTCATTTGAACGACAGTCGCATGAAATTCCTTGATATTGACATCAAAGTGTCACACAAATAGGGGTACAACAACAACACAAACTAGACCAAAAACTAGAGTGATTTCAGGTGCTCTGGATGGGTAATTATATATTGCTCCACATGTGGCACCCGTCGTGATCCTTATGTTATTCCAAAGCCGGTAAATAATCTTATTCGCTAGGTCACGTTCGTGAAAAGGAAACGGTATTTTATTACGACAGAATAAATGAGCATATCCGATATCATCAATATAACGGATATTCCATAACAATCAACAAACTCTTGATGGTGTCCGTGAAATTTACGAAGTAATGATTTCAACTTCACTATTCGGAACTCTCGGTTTAAAAATGACAAAGTCACAATTGGGAATCTGAAATCATCTCTTATGTCGTAAAGGTTTGTTTCCGACCTACCCTATTAGTCAATTTCTAGATATAAAACCTAATCAAATGGCAAAATCAAATGCTCTAACACATCAAACTTATGGATACCAACTGTAATATTCCTGACTTGCATTGGTACAGGCATTTTCAAATGTAAAAACAGGTGGATTGAACCTAGTTGTTAAGCGCTAAACCTCTCATTTGAACGACAGTCGCATGAAATGCCTTAATATTGACATCAAAGTGTCACACAAATAGGGGTACAACAACAACACAAACTAGACCAAAAACTAGAGTGATTTCAGGTGCTCTGGATGGGTAATTATATATTGTTCCACATGTGGCACCCGTCGTGATCCTTATGTTATTCCAAAGCCGGTAAATAATCTTATTCGCTAGGTCACGTTCGTGAAAAGGAAACGGTATTGTATTACGACAGAATAAATGAGCATATCCGATATCATCAATATAACGGATATTCCATAACAATCAACCAACTCTTGATGGCGTCCGTGAAATTTACGAAGTGATGATTTCAACTTCACCATTCGGAACTCTCGGTTTAAAAATGACAAAGTCATAATTGGGAATCTGAAATCATCTCTTATGTCGTAAAGGTTTTTTCCAACCTACCCTAATAGTCAATTTCTAGATATAAAACCTAATCAAATGGCAAAATCAAAAGCTCAAACACATCAAACTTATGGATAACAACTGCCATATTCCTGACTTGCATTGGTACAGGCATTTTCTTATGTAGAAATTCTATTTATGCACGAATCACTAAGGGTTAACATATACTTGATGCTTTTGCCGTCCATTTTCTAGAAATAGAGTGACGATACACACACTCTGCCAAGATGTTTTCCAGAAGTCGTCGCAATCTGTGTTCATATGCGAATTTAAATGGTATAAATGCTATAGTCCTAGAACGTTTTGGGCGATAAATCAGGAAGATATCGTTAAAAATTAGGCGATACAAAAATGTTTGTATTCATCAGCATAAAAAAGACAAGCTTTACAATATTTCTGTTTAATAAAATTGATATCTGTTTTCAACAGACAATTACAAAATCTCATGATTTCTTGTTGTGAAATAATTTGAATATATATATATGAATTTTTAAATTTGCTGTGTTGTTTTGCAAACAGGACCAATACCTCCTTTGCTTACGTGGAAGATAGTGGAAAAAAAGTTACCATGGGGTGTGGTTATATTGTTAGGCGGGGGATTTGCCCTTGCTTTCGTTAGTCAGGTACTTTTTGTTACCATGTTGAAAATGCAATGTTTACAAAATAACGATATATTATCGATCATTTACTATTGAATATCAGCACTAATCATATCAATTATGTTAATGGCTTTAGAACAAGCAATATTCTGTATTATTGCTATTTTTTTTTATCTTACTGAGTGATAATCTACTTTCGCAGCACAGTAGATTGATAAGAAAAAAAAAAGAAATAACCATCGATATAGTTAAAGTAAAGTCAATATCATGGTCATGATGGTATATTTTCACTTTCCAATATTTTTGTTGAATTTCCATCGATCATTATGAAAGAAACATTAGTTTTCCTGTAGAGTAAAAGTTATATTCTGAAATATTGTATTAAACCAGCAGACAATTTAAGAACTAATAATGTGACTGTAATTATTTCAACCTTTCAAATAACAGAGTTCCTTATTGTTTTCGAATATGATGTTACAATATTATATCTTTATAGACGATGCTATTTTTGTAGGAATATGGATTATCCAAATGGCTAGGAACACAATTGGCTGTGTTAAAACCCCTTGACCCATGGATTGTGAATATGATATTGTGTATTATTGTGGCGGCAGCGACAGAGGTCACAAGCAATGTTGCAATGTGCACACTCCTGATGCCGATTTTGGCTGAACTAGTAAGTATATTTGTATATGTTATTTTAGAAGCACGCTTGGACATGTTTTTGGAAGTAGACGCATCCAGATGATGGAACATGGTTGTCGGAACACAAGGACTCGTTCCATTTGGAGTTCCTTCAAGTCCATTATATTTGGTTAAAAACTAGAATGAGGTCTTTTCTTCGACGAACGTGTAATGTAAAAACAATACTGTGGCCGCGTATGTAATAATCAATAACAACGTTTAAGTACTCATTCATGCTCATTGTAAAACATCAACTAAGTAAAAACACACATGTACACATGCACATAAAAAAGACGACGTGAAGATTTCAAAATTCAAGTGATTTATTGAGATCAATCTATGAATCGTCTGAGTCTAACGTTAAATTGGGGTATACTGTAACAATTATATTTACAAGCATTTATTATATATTTGTAGTCTTTACAACTGGAAGTCAATCCGCTGTACTTCATGTTTCCGGCAGCTATTGCGACATCGTTTGCTTTTATGTTACCCGTGGCAACACCGCCAAATGCTGTGGTATTTGCCTATGGATACCTGAAAGTTATAGACATGGTAAGAATTGTTGTATACGATTTAGTATATGTGTACTAGATAGTAGATTGATTTAAGGAATGACTGTAATAGTTTGTCTGTCATTGAGGTGCATACTGAATAATCCATTTTAAACTGGAGTAAATAATGAAAAACATATTGATGACGACAAAGTTATGTCTATGTCTATGAGCTGATAAGCAAAACGAAGTCAGGCAAACAGAAGACGAGTTACATTCAAAATTAAATTATTGGTGTATTAACATCAAGTTTGGTTTATAATTCATCCGGAAATGTAGAATAATGGTACTTTAACTAAAAGATATTTCAAAATTGGTATAATTAATAATCTGTTAAATACACTTCATTGGTCATTTATGAAACAATGCAACAATCACAATGTGAGTTTATTTTTGGTTCTAATACAGTTGTTTGGTTATTTCTCTGACAGAAATTCATTGTGATTTTTTTTTTTTGTCCGAATACAGTTGATATAATACTTCTTTACCAATCAGAGCAATTGTATTTTATTCATTAGTCCTAAAAAAGTGGGAAAAAATGTCAAATCAAACGCTCACACTGATGAATAACAACTTATTCCTGACTTGGTAAATGCATTTGCTTGTGTAATAGTGGATTAAACCTGTTTTTAAAGCTAATTAGCCTCTTACTTGTAAGACAGTCGCATCAACTTGCAGTATATTTACAACAAGGAGTGAGCAAAGCAAGCAAACACAATAGGTAAAAATGTCCCAAATAAAGCTACGCCACGAAATAGCCTAAATGCAGTGCTTAAAAGTGGCATTAAAACACCGAAAATCCATAATTAAATCAAATTTAATTGGTTATTTCTCGAACAATTAGTACATATGATAACACAAATAACTACATTGATAAATAAGATGTAACATACCAATGTTTTATTCCAGGTTAAAGTTGGTTTTTTGATGAATATACTTGGAATAGTTGTACTGATTATAGGAACGGAGACGTGGGGAGAAGCTGTGTTTGGTTTCCATAATCAACCAGACATCTTTCAGCATGGACTAAATAACACTGACATTGTAAATAACACTTGCATTTGTAACGGAAGTCAACTTTTGTAAAAATAAAAATCCTATGTTTAGACCGAAGTCAATTCATCTTTGTTTCATTAAGTATTTGCAAAAAGTTAAATCACAAAAATACTGAACTCAGAAGAAAATATAATCGGAAAGTCCATAATCACATGGCAAAATCAAATGACAAAACACAACAAAAACGAATGGACAAGAACTGTCATATTCCTGACTTGCAATGGAACATTGTATTCGGCTGGTGATAGTTTTTTGTCTGTTTGGATGGGTAATGACCGTTCTCTCGTTTTATAAATGATGGTTGTTATCTCTTTTTGTTGGTTTACTGTTCTTGTCCTCTAGTCGTATGTGTAATGGCCATTTTCACCTTTTTTAATTTGTGATGGCCATTTTCACCTTTTTAATGTGTGATGGCCGGTTTTTTTTCCCTGTTATATGTCTAATGACCGTTTTCACCTATTGTATATGCACTGGCCGTATTCTTTAGTTTTATATGAAATGTCTGTTTTTTACTGTTGAAAGTCTTGTTTTCTGTTGCATGAGCTATACACGTTTTCTCCTATTATATGAGAAATGGCCGTATTCTTATGTGAAATGACCGTATTCTTATGTGAAATGGCCGTTTTCTCTGGTCTTATGTGTGATGGCCGTTTTCATTTGTTATGTTTGAAATGCCCCTGATGTATGTAAAATGGCCTTTCTTTCCAATTGCATTGCAAATTCGTTTTTTGTTTGTTTTATTTTTGTCTGTTGCGTATGTTATTGTCGTCTTCTCCTGCCGTATGTTTAATAGCCGTATTCTCTTGTTTAATGTGTAAATGGCCGATTTCTCCGGTTTTACGTGTCATGACCGTATTCTCTTTTAAAATGAATGTTTTCTCCTTTTGTTTGTGAAATAGCCGCATTATCATGTTTTATGTCTTCTGTTATATGTACAACGGCTGTTTTTTCTCCTTTTGTATGTCTAATGACCGTTGTCTCATGTTGAATGTGTAATTGCAGTTTGTCTTCTTGTACACGTAATGACCATATTCTCTTTTATTGTATAATTGTAGTTTTTTCGTTTTGTATGAGTATCCGTTTTCTACATTTGTGTGTTTTGGCCGTTTCCTCTTGTTTTATGTGTAATTTTCGTTTTCTCTTGTTGTATGTGAAATGATCGTTTTCACCTGTTATATATGTAATGGTAGTATTTTCTTGCTTTACGTGTAATTGTCGTTTTGTCTTGTTGAACTGTACGTCTAGTGGTACAATGTACTCTTCTCATGTTGTATGTGTAACGACCGTATTCTCTTATTATACTGAAAACTATATTTCGCCATCTGTAAAACAGACATAACAGGTTAGGAGCGGGTTTGGGATCCCGCTTACAGGTTTAACCCGGCCACATTCTGTTTGTGTACATCGACCAAACACTCTAAAATCGAGTAGATAACTACAGAGTGTATTTGAACTGATTACTTAAACGAAGAGAAACTGAAGTTATAACAAATCAAAAAACAAGAATATGTCCATAGTACACGAATGTCCCACTCGCACTAAGATTTTCTATGTTTAGTGGACCATGAAATTAGGATAAAAAGTCTAAATTGACATTACATTAGAATGATCATATCATAGGGAACATGTATACTAAGTTTCAAGTTGATTGGACTTCAACTTCATCCAAAACTACCTTGACCAAAAACTTTAACCTGAAACTTGCACTATCATTTTCTATGCTTAGTGGACTATGAAATTAGGGTAAAAAGTCTAATTTGGCATTAAAATTAGAATTATCATATCATAGGGAACATGTATACTAAGTTTCAAGTTGATTGGAATTCAACTTCATCCAAAACTACCTTGACCAAAAACTTTAACCTGAAACTTGCACTATCATTTTCTATGTTTAGTGGACTATGAAATTGGGGTAAACACTTTTATTTGGCATTAAAATTAGAAAGATCATAAAAAATTATCATAGGAAACATTTATACATAGTTTCAAAATGATTGGACTTCACCTTCATCCAAAACTACCTTGCCCAAAAACTTTAACCTGAAATGGGACGGACGGACGAACGGACGGACGAACAGACGGACGCACAGACCAGAAAACATAATGCCCCTCTACTATCGTAGGTGGGGCATAATAAAGTGCCGATCCTAAATCACCATTTTCACTGAATATACTATACTTTTTTCTAATGTAGAATTATAAATGAACAGAAAAATAATTCATAATTTTGTAATAATATTAAATGGATTGTTTTGAAAACCCTGTGATATAGTAAATTGATGCAAGCATGTTCATATTGTTAATTCATTACACAAATGCGTGTTCATTAAAAGAAATTATTTTGCATTTTCAAGTCGAAATTTTTTTTCGTCATTCTTTATTCTACAATGGTAATACTCGCATATGACAGTGAAAATGAATCATCTCGATTCGCACGTTTTCTATACGGATGACATATTCACGTGGAGTAGTACATTTAAGTAGTTTTACAACATCCTTAAGTCACACTTAATGAAATACTTTGGTCTATAATTGAGTGTACATTTTTTCAGTCTTACTAGAACATAATCAAAAAAGTTGTATAAAACAATTGACAATACAAAAAAAGACCACTATTCTTGTTAAAACATATTCAGTACTACAAATACATGTATATATAATAATTATTTATCAACTCAACGATTCTTAGTTAGAAGATGCTGCAAACGAAAGAGGGTAGATATGTATTGGAATATTTAATATTGTAAACATCATAAGGGTCTTTATATGGAGAAATACATTGTACGTAAGGGATAAGAACCCTCCTCCAATAACGATAAAAAAAAACAATAAAAAAATCAGACATTTTAAGTCTGGAAGGGAGCGGGGTTGGTGGGATTGCTCTTAGACTGATCGGTTGGCAGAGTCTATTTGTTCTTGTAATTTTCATTGTCATACATTCAAGATCACCTCGATCAAAAATATCACAGTCTAACCACTTGTTACAGAAGCTTTCTCATACCCTCCTAATAGACGAAACAAAGTTTGATCCATTTACCCCGTAGCAACGCTTATGTATAAACACGTGCTATGATTCTTGTTTAGCTGTGGATGCAAGGGCGGATTCGGACTTTTAAGGAGGGTGTGTGTGTGTGTCTCGGGGTATGTGCATGTGATTTAATACTCAATTGACAGGGAGTGTCGGTTGGATTTTGTCAATCCGACCGTTTATAGAACATTAGATTTTAGATATTTATACCTTTTTATATATTGCGTTGAAACTGGACATGTTTACCATATTGGTAGGAGTTGTTTGTTGGAAAAAGTGGAACACCAAAGGCTCAGATTCCTAAAGTAATGTTGACTTACGGCGAGATTTTCGGCTGTGACAAAAATAAATTGCTGTTCATATAACAAATAATGAGAAGTTTGTTGACAATATCATCAATTTCTTATAGTTTTCCCAGACTATTCATATATTTTCAAGCTAGGGAAAGTGACCTATTTCAACGGCACGTCCTATCATCTTGGAATATAGGAAGTGGACCCCCGATGCAATCCATCCGAACCGAAAAATATTTTGAACGATTGTATGATAAAACATGATACCGCCCCCCCCCCCTCCTCCCCCATTATACATTTTCTAATCAAACGAGAAGTACACATCCTCTACAGCATTGAATCTGCAATGGAGTGTTACTAAAATTTACAATCGGGTTATCTTAATCGGTAATTTCCTTCAGAAACCCTTAAAGCTTGTATCTGAAAACTAATCCCCTTCTGTCCTATATCTTTGATTATAGATAATGTTATACAGTTTATTTTCTGATTGACTTCAATCGGTTATTGTCGGTACGTTAATCTCACTTGAGATACTTTCGTAAACTATTAAATAAAGGTAAAGTTACTTCTATCTATGTATATAGCGATACCTACATGTCACCTTTCAAGAGAAGTTGACAGTTTGTATATATATATATATATATATATATATATATTATGTATGATTTAAACCATCACAATTTATAACCGAGAGATGGGTGTATTACGAGATTTACTTCGATTGAGGAACATTTTTATCATAATTCTGACACCTATAATACTATTGCCGATTATTTATAACATTGAAACAAAGGTAAGATTTGTTTTCGTCTTTTATTATTTATTGCAACTAACTAGTACACAATTTTATTTAGGGGCCAGTTGAGGACAACCTCCGGGTGCGGGATTTTCTCGCTATGCTGAGGACCCATTGGTTGCCTACGTCTATCGTCTGCTCTTTGATCGGGTTGTTGTCTTTCTGACATATTCCTCATTTCCATTCTTAATTTTATTTACATTGCTAAATCACAAAAAGGACCAAATTGATGAATTATCCTACGAGATAAATATCCGTGTTTATGTAAAATTTATGCAGGAACATGTGTTCTTTTCTGTTTATCTATATAATAACATACATGTAATATATACAATTTATAAAATTAGTGTCGACATATCTCTCCAACTTGTATATTATTTTGACAATTGTGATTTATAAACACTTTTCAGAAATTAATGTTTTGTATATTTACAAGGCGTATACACCTTCCGTTTTGCTAAATTCTGATAGAAAATGTATATGACCAAGAGTTTCGTTCGTAGTTCTTCGTCCGTTTCGTTCTTTGATTGATTTATTGGTTGTTATTTATTAAGTCCAGTGTTAATTGATTCATGTTAGTAGGGACGAGAATTATCTTTTCTCGTGTATATCATTGTCTGACAATCATACAGCATTATAAAGTTCACGAGTGCAAATATATAAGTAAAAAGTGTTTCTGCAACAAAAATACTTGTGATTTTAGTAGCAAAAAAAAAATCCATGAAGAAAAGTACTAGTACTTAACATGTTAAATGGAAAGTTGATATTTAGCCACTTCACAGAATATTAGTGTACGAGAGCAATGTAGTATGCATACCTACGTGTAACTATAACATGTATTTGAAAAAAATGAATTGTGAGAATATGTAAATATATATTGATTGACTGTTGGTTACTTAACGTCCAGTGGTAGATATTGCATGATCGTTCAGGACTATTGACGTCAATAATGTATTAGTATTTGGAATCTGATGTGCATAAAAACTAAAATATTCTCTTTTTTTTTACAGCAAATGAAAAAAAACAATCCTGTAGTACTTGATAAAATGTAAACAAACAGATATGAGCGTATACATGTATCAGTACAAATTTAAAAATCAGGCAATTTGCCACCAATAACAACAAAAAAAACTTACATTGAAATTTCTCATTTACTAACTTAAACAGAAACATCGTAAACAATCCCGTTTTTCCTGGTACACTTAAAATGTAGGTAAACAAATATTTTAAAATAGCCAATTTCAAACTTATGTTGATGTATATAATAATAAGAGATGTGAAACGACGATCAGTCCCTTATTTAACAAGGATATGATTAAAAAGGGTATCATATTACCTAATATATTTACATATATCAAATACATAGATTTACTAAAGTAGATTTGCACTTTATATCGTTGTTGTGCAGGACAAAAGAATAAACCGCGCTAAAACATCCATCATAAAAAAAAACGTCCAGTATTATTTTTTAACAACAAAAAAAGTCGAATACATTTTAAGAATTGTACTTTTATTTAGTAGATTTCTGAGATAAACAATGTTGTCTAGTGCAAGTTCTGTATGAATCTTTGGTTTTTTTTTATTATTCATAGGATAATGATATTAAAACAAATAAAACAAAGAATCTTTTATTTCTCTTTATTACATTTCAAAACTGAATCGGACAATCATGTCGTAATTCAAACTTTCTGTTTCCTTTAATTAAAATATCCTTACGCATTTTTTAAATTTGTTAAGAGTAGGCGCAGTCAATGAATTATGTTGTATTGGAATATTTTACATGGTCTAGCAAAGACTTTATTTCTATAAAAAGAAATTAACTGTTTGGATCGATGGCTTTTTTTTCTATTCCGTGACTTTTTTGAGATTATTTTTATAAGTTCTGTTTGCCCATTTTACATTTTGAAAAATCACACTTCAAGATATAAAAGGGTCGTCGAAGGTGTCTGAGGACTAATAAATGACCCTCTTAGGAGAATTGTTACTCTAAGTGGTGTTATCGAAAAGATCTTATTTAGGATATGTCCAAACGTTAGGACTACTTATAAGCTGTCTTATGATATACATGTAGTAGGTCAATGTCAGAAAAATATAAACTTTTTTGTATGAGGCTTAGACACTGGGTAAGGGCGAGGTTCTACCGAACCCTTCTGAAGTTTTGCACCGAATACAAAAATAGTTTATATTTTTCTGACATTGACCTTATATTATGTTTTTACTGCAACTTTAATTAAAATTGTAGCATACATATAAATAAAATGCCTTCTTCGAAACACTTCGCCGTTTTTTTTTTGTAAGTCAAATTTTCCCTGACATCCCATTTTTTACATTAACAGTCTAGTTATCCCGCCTTTTAACTAGATCTGACCGTTTTACAGTTCGTACCTGAATCACTTGAGTGTTTTATTATATGTACTTGTCCTGAATATGTATGTAATATTTGTCACTGGACGTTTAACAAACAACTTGATCGATCACTCTTGAGAAACAAACTTTCCTTCAGCAAATAGATACGTACATTTATTTATGCATTGACAAAATTACATTGACTTATCCAGCAAGTCATTAGATATACAGTCATATAAATACATGCAAAATATGCGAATCATTTCATGAAACATTTTTTGGATAGTTCTGGAAAAAAATTATATATTTTTATTTAGACACATTTTATTTTTGCCTTTTTGTCTAATTTGATTCGAGCGTTACCGTGTTTGTAGACGATATGTTGGCTTTGGTCTTGAATTCGTGCACTTATATTTTAATCCTAGTATCTTTGATTGATTAATTCAAAGGTATTGTCGAAAAAAAATCAGTTTATATGTTCGATCATAAGTTAACAAGAGTGTACTTTTTAAATAAGTTAAATATTCTTCATTTTGACCGAATCACACTCAAAAGTCAGTTAATTTATACAATATGTCGTGTATCTATCTACCTGTAACCAGTAATTTCATGTTTTAAATGTTTAAACTTTCTTTCAACTTTAATGTATGTACATGTATATTCAATAGACATGTTGATGTTGTAACGCTAACATTTTTTTTCACCGAAGATATTCATATTATATAATACTTGGAAGGTGTGGCCTACTGGATTGGATATTATATACCCTTTTAAACACGTTAAAAGAAGCAAAATATCAAGTTTACGTCCGTCCGTCAGTTCGACCGTCCGTTTACCTCCTCTCCTATAAATTTTTGGTTCAATTTTCTATAAAATTGGGAATGTGTCATAGGACAACAACCCGAAACTATCTATGATCATCAATTTATAAATCTTACAAATCTTTGTTTACGGGGGAAACCCGGAATTCTGAATCAAACGTAATATTTTAAATAAATCCAATAGCGAAGACAATTAAAATCCTCAAGATGGTCTAAAAGTGTGAGAGCTACATTTGTAACTTCCTACACTTGCGAGTTATGCAAGTTCTCCCTATCTTGAAAAATTAAAAATAAGTACACCTCACCCTCCCCGAACACTATGTCGCGGGGACATGACAAATAAAGATATTTTTTTTCTAAGAGGGAACATTATGATTATTTGTTTTTCTTTTTACACCAAAGGAGGCAAAATGTGCTTATATAGTTATACTTATGGCTGTGTATTGGATAACGGAGGCCTTACCTATAGCTGTGACGTCACTGCTACCCATCATTCTCACGCCATTGACAGGATTGGGCAGTGCAAAAACTGTGTCAAGCAAGTATCTTAATGTGAGTTCACAATAAGTTCATATGTAATATTTAGTTTGAACAACGTCTAGTGATCAAATGTAATCACAACAAAACTTTTTTGTGCACTATCGCCGTTACGTATTTCATATTCATATTGCTCAAACTTTAATTTACTCGTTTTAACTTTTGATACACGCATGCGTTCAATCTAATCTGATACACTTTTTCTGAAGTTTAAAATCGCAAAACAGCAGCAGCAAAACTTTTCAAACGGTCTAAAATTTGACAACTAAAAACGTTACTCTTTCAAAAGATATTTAGAAAAAAAAACACGGAAAACAAATAACTCATAAATCTGTTGTTTCTAGAGGTTACTGAGTATTTAATTCAAACAGCTAACTTATTGCAACATTTGATGACATTTGTATGGATATAATTGAAAAAGAGGCTATTTAGAACCAATACATTTTTCTTAAGGACGTTTCTATGTTATTTCTTGGTGGACTAATGATGGCTGTGGCTATAGAACATTGGAACATCCACAAACGATTGGCACTCAGAATTCTGTTACTTGTTGGATCCGAACCAAGATGGTATGTCAGCTTAAACATTGCTTCTAGTGTTATAAGTAAAAATTCTTATTTCAATACTTTAGTGTGCAATGTTTGTCTATAGTGCAAACATGTAGTTTGTTTAAAAATGTAAAAGCCTCTGTTTGTAGAGTTGGTCATTTTTTTTAATGGTATGTTAAAAGCGTTGACTGGAGCACATTTTGTATGAAGCGCTTTTGTAATCCTACACGAATACCTTAAGTAAACCTTTAATCCTTATGATAAAATATATAGGACTCGTAGATGCAATAGAGCTGAATTGCGATGGTCAGTCACGCTGAAGTTCGATGGCATATGCAGAAGTGCGATGGACCATACGCTACGTATACAGTGCGATGATCTATAAGACGTGTGGTGGCTATTTCAAAATATACAAATATGTACATGTAGTTATTATCAGAACTAGATTGTTTTATTATCAAGTTTATAAGAGTGCGTTCATCATTTAAGTCCTTAGTCTTAGTTGTAAATTAGAGTTTATCGTCTTTTATATTTTCTACATATAGACATTATTCTGCGTTTACTTTTTATCTTTATTCTGTTCTTTTCATGAGTTCTTCGTATACCTTATAGTAAAACGGAGATTCTTGCTGGGGACCCGTGTGTATTTCAAACATTCCACGCTCCATCATACGTAACAAATTTTCTTTGAAAATTTTGAAACAAATCCGCTAGAGTAAACGGTTTACTTATCGTTCTCCTGTATGTCAATCCTCCCCGTTTTCAATGGTATTACAATTTAATGCGACCCTTGTTAACTAGAAAACCGGAAAATTGCTTCGAACAAACAAATTTAATTCCACATTGACATGATATATATTCAAAATATAATTATTTATTCAGACCATTACACTTCGGTGTACCACCATCACACTCCGATATATAGCTACCAACAAGTTAAGATAGCTGCAGAATGCCAACATTGCACTTCGGTGTTATCAAAAAACGCACTTCAGCGACAAACCATCCCACATCAGCGTGATTATAGTGTTTGAGAGTACCAACGAGGTTTTGAGTCCTACATTTGTATCAACTATGGACTAACGAGATGTATACCAAGATTTTGTGTTGTTTTGCTATGCATTGTCACAGGAACCACGTGCTGTCATGAATGTTGCAGGTTAAGGAGAAATTACATATTATTTTTTTAATGGCTGACAATTTATAACAGCCAATCAAAGGTCCGGATTCCTATCAAACACACACGAGGCCATAGATTGGAATTTACAGAATAGAGAATAAAGAAAACGGAATACAAAATTAATAGAAAAGAGAAAAAAAAAGTGTCCAGACTTGAGATAGGCACGTACAGGATCAGGACGGGTCTACTCGCACAAAATCCTCGAAGTAGATCTTAGAGTACTTGTAAGTTCTATGGTTACTGAAAGCCAGTTCAAACGTGACAATTGAAGAAAAAAAAATATTGAATTCTTACATATGTGTGCGTTAGTTTTTCTACATCGGCTAGAGGTATAGGGGAGGGTTGAGATCTCAAAAAACATGTTTAACTCCGCCATAATTTTAATCCCTGTCCCAAGTCATGAGCCTCTGACCTTTGTTAGTCTTGTGTGATTTTAATTTTAGTTTCTTGTGTAAAAATCGGAGTTAAGTATGATGTCCATTATCACTGAACTAGTATACATATTTGTTTAGGGGTCAGATTAAGGGTGCCTCCGGATGCGGGAGTTTCTCGCTGCATTGAAGACCTATTGGTGGCATTCGGCTGTTGTCTGCTCTGCTCTACGGTCGGGTTATTGTCTCTTTGACACATTCCCCATTTCCATTCTCAATTTAACCAAAATCACAATTTTAAATAAATGCTAATGATAGAACTTGTGCTGTTTTAAAATCAAAAAGTACATATTTCAGGCTAATGTTACATATTGCAGGCTAATGTTACATATTTCAGGCTAATGTTACATATTGCAGGCTAATGTTACATAGTTCAGGCTAATCATGCTAATGTTACATATTTCAGGCTAATGTTACATATTGCAGGCTAATGTTACATAGTTCAGGCTAATCAGGCTAATGTTACATAATTCAGGCTAATATTACATATTTCAGGCTAATGTTACATAATTCAGGCTAATATTACATATTTCAGGCTAATGTTTCATATTGCAGGCTAATGTTACATATTTCAGGCTAATGTTACCTATTTAAGGCTAATGTTATATAATTCAGGCTAATGTTACATATCTCAGGCTAATGTTACGTACTTCAAGCTAATGATACATATTTCAGGCTAATGTTAGGACTTATGTTACCAACATGGTTCCTTTCAATGTGGATCAGTAATACAGCAACAACGGCCATGATGATTCCTATAGCAAACGCCATACTGGTACAGCTAAAGGAGGCAAAAGAAGAAGCAGAAACAAACGGACATCTCGCTATTGAAACTGGCAAGTGCCATATTACATTATATGATGACGAAAAACGTTAAAAAATGCAACAAAGAACATCCATGCTTCTCTTTTTTCGATGAACACCGTTGATTTTAAGTCAAGTGAGCTAATAACTTTTGCAATACATAATCATTTCTCTGTGACATCGTCTGTGTTATTTATTGACCATTGCATATTGCAAAGAGTAGTTTCAGAGCCTTTAGACAAATACAGGTATAAAAATTTATATAAAAAAGCAGAACGAGGTAAAGATGAGGAAAGATGGTATGATCTATAATTAAACCATATGCGAATGGACAACATTATGAACAATTAAAGGCACCGTTGGGGAGATTTATGGATTGTTTTTTTTTTTTTTTTTTGGTGGAATAGGGATAATTATGACCCAGTAAAACGTCTATTATCTTAAAGTCATATGAAACCTCAAATTTAAAAAAAATAATGTATATGTTTTTATAACTAAATGGATAGTTTTCATTATAAATTTATGTACATATACTTTTTTCTGAAGAAAATTCTTTATTTTTTTTTTTCATATTTAGAAGTTTTCTTTATTTGAATTAATTCGCCGGTGTATTTTCCGTATTCAAAGTGACCTCAGCGTGACCCTCTCGTAAAAATCCAGTGATCGGAATACGCATGGATCTGTCCTTAAAATAAATTATTATCTGAATTGTACATGTTTAACACGTGCTCAATATCCACGTTTAATTGTTAATTGTTTACTATAAGGTGTCAATCGGTAAACTTCGGCTTCTAAACACGAAATATAAGTAGCTGCTATATTTTCACTTCAAAACAGACACAGAGAGAAACAATTTGACGATTATACGATATGGTTGCGTAAAAAGTGATGAAATCATGCACAGAAGACTAAGGTTATGATATATACATGCATTGGTTCAATAATTGGATAAACATTATTTTTCACCGCCGTCACTCGTTTCATATGACTTTAAACGGTTCTTCTGCAGTACAAATACACATCTTGAACCAGACTATATTAAATACAATGATCCTTAATGGTACGCGCCACGCTTTTATCATTCTTGCACCAACTGCATGTCTGTGTCTATAGATTGCCAATTATAAGGTTTAATATTTGTCCCTATTTAACATACCCTATTATGTATAGCGGTTCGCCTCTCTTGTCATTCTTCCCAATCTACTTATTATTGGAGTGTTTGGCATTTATTTTCTTGTCATGAATATATACGTATAAACATAAACCCATGATCATTTAAGGTGGTGCCCAACAATTTCACCAAAATGTCTCGTTTAATTTTCATAAAATTTTGTCAAATTATTTACTTTGACCCTTTAACAAAAATATAAAAAATTCAAAAATTTTGAACCAACCGTTTTGTCAGAAAAATTACACTGGTTATAAAGCAGTTTGACAAACACCAATTTTGATCATTTAGTAGCTTAATATTCCTTTTACAACACATTTTTCGTTATTAAAACGTTTAGTTGACTTTACAGAGTTATCTGTAGTGTTAGGTACCATCTTAATAAACAACAACCAATCAACCAATAAATAAATAACTGATCAAAAAGTCATGTTTTACAATGTAAGAATTATTTAATTGGTAAACAAATTTTACAGTGTATTAGTTTGTTATTTATGGACTGCTACTTTGAGTATCTTTTACCTTATTTGCTTGCTCTGTATATTTATGAAGTTACTCTTATATTATGTGATATTACCCTCAGGAATTTGACTATATATTTCAGATCATGATAGGGTTAGATTAGGTGATGTTACCCTAAAAAAATTGATTATATATATATATAATTGAGCTGATCTGTAACAATAACATCTCCATGCCTTATATATCATGTACTTTAGTACGACGCTAGATTAAAACTGACGAGGAAAGGTAAATAAATATATATATATATATATATTTCAGATCATGACGAGGTTAGATTAGACGATGTAACCCTTAAAGTGAAAGATAATGAGAAAGTAATGGAACAACAGAATAATGGTGAAGTAAATAAAGAAGAATACGAAAAGTCAGTTGATGTTGGGTTTTTTTCGTTTTTTTTAATTATTTTTGGCGTTTCAATGTACACTTAATACTAAGTATATATATAACCGAGGCGATTAACATGAAACAATAATCAGGAGATGAAAATTAAATGTGAAGCAAAACAAAAAGTAAAACATTACTGCAATATAAAATATTTGTATATTAATTGGATCAGTCAAAAATGTTAGTCTCGCTGTTGACTCTTCAAGATCTAAATACGCTTAATGAAAAAATATTAATAGCATAATAGCATGAGCAACACGACGGGTTCCTCATGTGGAGCAGGATCTCCTCACCCTTCCGGAGCACCTGAGATCCCCCCTCCCAGTTTTTGGTGGGGTTCGTGTTGCTTAGTCTTTAGTTTTCTATGTTGTTTCTTGTGTGCTATTGTTTGTCTTTTGTCTTTTTTTCCTTTTTACCCATGGCGTTATCAGTTTATTTTCGACTTATAAGTTTGAATGTCCCTCTGGTATTTTTCGCCCGTCTTTTTTAAATGTTCATTTTATTTTAGAAAGAATTACATACCCGAAACATCAAAGAAAGAGAGTCAAGAATATAAAAGGATATGTAAGATGTTGTCTATCTGTATAGCGCATACAGCTAATGTGGGTGGTATAGCTAGCCTTACAGGAACCAATCCTAATGTTATACTGAAAGGACAAAGTGATATGTGAGTGTTTGGAGTTACTAGTATATAACATGCATAAGTAAGCTTTGTGATGTCAATAGTACTCAATCTAAAATACCTATGGCAATAATATCCAAAAATTATTGTTTATAAATAGACACACAATTACATTTTTTTTTCATTTTCATCATCTACTCCTTCTTCGTGCCCCAAAGGACAAAAGATATACCAGAAAAATAATCTTGTCGACATTACAAGGCAACCTCAAATGTTATAAAGTACAAATTCTTATGAAACATACATTGTTTACACTAGCTTTGTGTTCATTCTCAACTTGAGAACGAAAATGGGGAATGTGTCAATGAGACAACAACCCGACAATAGAGCCGACAACAGCCGAAGTCCAGATCTTCAATGCAGCGAAAATCTCCAGCACCCGGAGGCGTCTTTTAGGTGGCCCCTAAACAAATACAGTTGTCTACTAGTTCAGTGATAATAGACGTCATACTAAACTCAGAATTATACACAAGAATTTTAAACTAAAATTAAAAATCAAACAAGTCTAACAAAGGCTAGAGCCTCCTGACTTGGGACAGGCGCAAAATTGCGACGGTGTTAAACATGTTTTTTTTTTAATATGAACCCTCCCCCTATACATCTAGCCAATGGAGAAAAAACAAACGCACAATAAACCTCAGTTTAAGAGAAGCCCGAGTCTGATGTCAGAATATGAAATTTTTTTTATATTTTTCTTCAAAGTGCTGTAAGGATAAAATAAGTTAATCGATATTTTCTGAATAATGTCGTGTATTTTTTTTTCTCCATTCAATTGCAGTATCTATGATAGGTACAACGGAACTTCTCCTTTGACCTTTGCAACATGGTTCATGTATGGACTACCAATATCAGCTATTATGCTTGTACTTGCCTGGATTTGGTTACAGATATTTTTCCTTCGTGGGTAAGATCTTACATTTGTTTGTGTCTGCAATTTGTACATCTAGTCGTCGTCCACTATGCAATTGATATAAAAAAAATATTACTGAGTTTAATTGTATATAGTCTCTCTATATACATGTAGCTATGACTGTTAATTATTTGTCTTTATTTCATATCGGTTAAGAATATGCTTCTTTTATTGGATAAAAAGGGGCCACATGACATTCATTATTCTTCAGTAATAAATTCAATCGGTCATTAACAGAATAAAACGGACCAGAAAACCGGTCGTTAACAAACTTTTACATGATAATGACCTGTGGGGCGTGGTTTCCATCTGATAATGACCGCTGGGGCGTGGTTTCCGTCTGATAATGACCGTTGGGGCGTGATTTCTCTGTTAATGACCGGTGGGGCGTGGTTTGTCTTTTTTTAAACATAATAGTTCTTGAAAAACTTGTCATTATCGTGATACATGAACTGCCCGTAGGAAAGTGGTATTGACTGCGACAGCGATAAGGACCTCGCCTTCGGCTCAGTCATTATCACTATCTTAGTCAATACCACTGTCCTGTGGGCAGTCCATATATCACGATAATGACCAGTTTTTCAAGAAAGATAGTGATAATGACTGAGCCGAAGGCGAGGTCATTATCGCTGTCGCAGTCAATACCACTTTCCTACGGGCAGTCCATGTATCACGATAATGACAAGTTTTCAAGAACTATTATGTTTATTTTATTGAGAAACCATGTTTTGGAAAATTCGCATAATTTCAAAATGCCTAAAGCAAACTCGCTTAGTTTTATTATTTTTATTGCAAAGAGTGAAGACCAGTTGTAGTAAAACTGCTATTCATTTTAGTGCAATTTTCAGTTTATAAATACTTAATCAAATTTTCTAAATTTTATAATTAACGAAAACATTAATAAACAATTCAACAACTTAAATATAATATTGAAAACAGGAAAATGTTTTATTAAAGGGACATCTCTCTTCTAAAAAGAGAAACCACGCCCCAACGGTCATTATCAGACGAAAACCACGCCCTATCGGTCATTATCAGACAGAACCACGCCCCACCGGTCATTATCATGTAAAAGTTTGTTAACGACCGTTTTTCTGGTCCGTTTTATTCTGTTAATGACCGATTGAACTTATTACTGATGAATAATTAATGTCATGTGGCCCCTTTTTATCCAATAAAAGAAGCATATTCTTAACCGATATGAAATAAAGACAAATAATATATAATTATTGTATCATATACTATTCAACAACAAAAAACGATACAAGGCTAATGTAGTTTCCATATATAATTAAATTGGATACGCTATACCGAGGTAAATAATTGCCCTATTGGTCTAATTTCTAATTTTTGTCAGATTCTTTTTGCTTTGTAAATGAACGTTTTTCATTGGATGATTTAACAGTTTTTCCTATTAATTATATTTTATAATAAATTTTAGTTCAAACTTGTGTATCGTTTCTTTTTTTGACTAGTATATAACAGCAAAATAATGAATAGTATATATCAATTGCTAACATAAACATATACGCAACCTCACTATACTAGCCCAAAGCTAAGAAACATACAGTCATGTACATTTGTTTCTGGTCTATATCTCAAGGAGGAAATCTATATCTAAAATATATGCATTATATCAACTACAAAATAATGATACATTATAAGTAACCTTGTCACTCGGATTTTATTATTGATTCTAAAGTTAAAATGGTAGAGTGGACGTCATGGAAATCAGAATGATGTAACCTTATGTCCTTATGCACATACTAGACTTGATAGATAACCAGTCTTTTATTAGTTTTTATTTCTTTTTTCAGGTCATTTTTTAAATGCTGTGTGGGAACTAAATCAGCAGGTGTAAGAATAAAATCAGTTCTGAGGAAGGAATATGAAAGTCTAGGACCAGTCAAGTAAGTAAATACAGATAAGGGAGAAGGTTTGGTCCCATTAAAACGTTAACTCCCGCTGCAATTGTTTGCACCTGTCCTAAGTCAGAAATCTGATGTTCAGTAGTTGTCGTTTGTTGAAGTCGTTCATAAGTGTTTCTCGTTTCTCTTTTTTTGTGAATTCTGGACCTTGAATTTGCCCTTTGTATGTTTACTGTGATATCTCGAGCCAGGAGCCTGAAATGCAATCAATGATTGTCGTGTGTTGATGTAAATCATACATGTGTGTGAGCCAAGGCTCCGTGTTGAAGGGCCGTTTACTTTTATAAATTGTTACTTGGATGGAGAGTTGTCTCATTTGCAATCATACCACATCGTCTTATATCTATGTATTTGTTTTTGTGCATAAATTAGGTCGTTGGTATTCTTGGTTTTCGTTTTTGCATTTGTCCTTTCGGGGTCTGTTTATAGCGGTATTTGGTTTGCTTATAGCTGGAGTCCGTACGATGACCGATAGTTTGTTAACTTCTATGTCATTTGGTTTATCGTCGAGAATTGTCTCATTGGCAATCATACCACATCTTCTAATTTTTTATAGTTCACGTTTAACTTATATTAAAAAAGAAAGGGTATTCAAGGTCAAAATGAGATTAATAGTGTGTATATGCTTCAGAAGATGTAAAAACTCCTAAATTCTTAAGATTTACATATTCAACAAAACTGAAAATTGTATATATATGACAAACATATTAAAAATAACAAAAACATAGTAAGGGTATATTTCAATTATAACGAAGCAACCAGTAATATATACATCTCAGATCCATGAGTACATGCTCTTGAGCCTTTGGTGGCATGCACTGTTTCGTTTACTGGCGGTGAGGGTGGGATACATTTGGGCTATTACTAAAAGAATAGGGTAATGTGGTTGTGGACAGACATTTTGCTTTGCCACATACCACTAACTGACCCCTCAAAGTGTTGTTGCAAGGATTATTAACGTGTTCAAGGCGTGGCATTTTCTTAACAGTATGCATCTGATGGATCGTCTCCATGCTGACCGGACGTAGTTGTGTATTTACCATCCGCACAGCCAACCGGACGCTCATCTTCGGCAAGGGTTTTACTGCTAGTCAGATCAAGAATGACCATATTTTAATTCCCCAATCACCCTTGGGGTGTCGTGTGTATGAAGTCAAGTTTGAAGCGCTGTCACATGTATCCGCTGTAGTAGTATATCATATACGTTTTTAATCAATTATGAATAACTGCAATAAATATATATACATTATTTAAATGAAGAGATCAATGAAAAATGAACATTTTGTCTGTTCTATGGTCGGGTTGTTGTCTCTTTGACACAATCCCATTTCCATTCCCAATTTTAAATTGAGGTCCGACTTATATTGATCCAAGGTCGTCAGTCGGTTTAGAACGACGAAGCAGCGCATCTATTTTCGACGGGCACATATCTACTTTTTTATATGGGACGTGCTCTAATGTTCCACGGACCTAGCTTGTCTGGTAAAACAGCAGTTGGACGTAAAGTAATAACGGACTAATAACTTGTATGTCTTGTGTTTAGTGTTAAACGTAGCTAATTCAGAAACATATTGGTTTGGTCGCGTTACGGTTTAAAAGTTCTTCCGTGTCACGTTAATTTGATTTTATAGAATAATCCTAATCATACCTACTAGTGATGTAGATCCGAAGTTGTGTTGTATCAAAGTATCAACTATATGAAACAGAGAATCGAGAATTTCCACAATTTGTTCTTTTTCTCCTAGTATTTATTATAATTATTTTTGGTTCTAACTTTTTTTTAGAAAACAAGGAACTTTCAGTATAAAAAATCCATGAGAAAACAGATGTTACTAGGGTAACGACAATAAGAGACAAAATCCATACCAAAACAAAGAGATATCTTGGTTGTCTTACATTGTATCTGAATCCGATATCATTCTGTTCGATGGACTACCAATGAAATATACTTAGTCTAATTCAAGAGTCCGAAAAAAGTATACAAAAAGTGCGAACATGCTTATTAGTTCGGTCTGTGTATAATATTAGTTCAACATGTTTTTATAATTTTACAGTTTTGCCCAAGCTGCTGTGATAGGTCACTTTTTTATTCTAGCAGTATTATGGATAACACGTGACCTTGGCGGAGCCGGTGGATGGGGAGATATATTTCCCCCAAAGTAAGTATAAGGTGATTTTTTTTAGTAATAATATTATAATACATTGTTGACTGCTGTACCCCAATTTTTTACATTTTTAATTATTATGTCTGTTTGTTTTGTTCAAGCATCGTTAATTTTATCCGACAATCATACAAGTGAGAGGTTTAGCTAGCTATAAAACCAGGTTCAATCCACTATTTTCTACATAAGAAAATGCCTGTACCAAGTCAGGATCAATTCGTTTGATGTGTTTGTGCTTTTGATTTTTCCTTTTGATTAGGGACTTTCTGTTTTGCATTTCCTCGAAGTTCAGTATTCTTACTTTTTCAGTGTTAAACTTTAGCCAAGACCATTGCTTGTGTCATTTATTCTTTTCCAAAAATATTGTTATGAATTTTGGGCAATTGTTAGAACATATCTGTATTAGAAAAGTAATAGAGCGCATGTTTTTGGCAGAAGATTTTTTTTTAAAATTATCTCAAATTTAAACATGATGTTTATTGTTGCATAAGATATAGTAACCTTTAATGATTTTACTTTTCAAATTGTGAGTTGGATGAAGAGTGGTCACATTGGCACTCATACCACATCTGCTTATATCTACTTATTTCTAAACACTACGCGCTTAGTATATTTATGGTAACTTCAATATATGAACTTATAAATTAGGTCATATAAGGTCCTTATGGTTCCGACTCCTTCTAAAAGCAAGATTTAGAACATAAATATTTCCTCCCACAACCATAACATTTTACACATATAATACAGGCTGCAAGAAGTTGACATCAGTCTATGTTATTCAATACGTTCATCATTATTCTATTTAATTTCTGTTTCATTCTTATGTTCATACATATATATTTGCTATTATTGTATGCATTGATACATTCCCCATTTCCTTTCTCAATTTCATTGTGATATACGTTTCCTTCAATTTGATATACTAAGTGCTTAGAGTATTATGTGTGTTAGATAGGCGCTATATAAAAGCTATGCAATAATAAATAAATAAATAGCATAAACGCAGATTGTAAACATCCCCTCCACTTGTATTTTTGTCCATCTGATGAGTTAAGCCTTTTTCAACTGATTTTTATATTTCGTTCTTATGTTGTACTGTTATACCACTGTCCCAGGTTAGGGGAATGGTTGGAATCCCGCTAACATGTTTAACCCCGCCACATTATTTATGCATGTGCCTGTCCCAAGTCAGGAACCTGTAATTCAGTGATTGTCGTTTGTTTATGTGTTACGTATTTTTTTCCGTTTATGTTTTTTTTTACACAAATAAGGCCGTTAGTTTTCTGGTTTGAACTGTTTTACATTTTCTTATCGAGGCCTTTTATAGCTGACTATGCAGTATGGGCTTTGCTCATTTTTGAAGGCCGTACGGTGACCTACAGTTGTTAATGTCTGTGTCATTTTGGTCTCTTGTGGACAGTTGTCTCATTGGCAATCATACCACATCTTCTTTTTTATATGTAATAATAAGCCTTCAAAATTTTGATTAGTAGTTATTTGCTTTGAAATAAAGGCCAGTCAACGATAACTGCGAGTAGTCTCAGATCTGTACTTTGTGGTTTTGTTGTTGTTTAGAGGGATGTATAAATACCCTGCCACATCCGTTCAGTATTTTTTTATGATCTTTTGTATCTATCCGATGAGTAAAGTGCCTTTTTCAACTGATTTATATAGTTTGTTCTTATGTTATACTGTGCCATCTCTGTCTCCGAGCTGGTGTCTTATGCATGACCTTCTACTGTTGTCTTTTCTATGGTCGGGTTGTTGTCTCTTTGACACATTCCCCATTTCCATTCTTAATTTTATGTTAATAACGCCCCATTTTTAAAGTACGTGTCCCAAGTCAAGAGCCCGTAGTTCAGTGGTTTTTGGTTCATAACTGTCATATTTGTTTTTCGTAAACTCTTTAGTTTTAAATCAGGCCATTGAACTGTTTCGTGAATGTTTAACTTTACGTTAATATCTTACTTTGGTGGAAAATCGTCTCATTGGTAATCATACCACAACTCCTTATTTTAAAATATATATATTTATATATAATCAACTTCGGACACACGAATATATATACACGTGTAATTTGCATTTTAATAATCACATTCAAATGCATTGTATTTTTTATTTATAGGACAGTTACAGATTCCACACCATCGATATTGATATCGTGTAGTTTATTTATTTTTCCATCAAGAGTACCAGATGTATTTTGTTTAAATAAAGGTATGTATTCATTGATTGTTTATTAATTGCTTAACGTCCAGTGTCAAATATTGTATGTATGTTTAACGGATGATCATGACGAGAACAAATTTTATATATATATATATAGTAGGTTTGTCCTGTAATAGAATCCTTCGGGGATGAAGCTCGGGGGAAATTTAGTAGACTTACACTAAAAAAACCAGGGTAAATTGGATGTGGACAAAAATTAACCTTGGAACATGCCACCTAAGGAAAAAAAAGATTAGTAACAAGGGTTCTTAATTTGAACATATCGGGGTACTTTCTCTTCAAGAGGCATATAATTTAACGTCCCAACATTGACCGGACGTAGTTGTGTATTTGTACATCCCGCAAACCCAAAGGGTTTACTGTCGGTCGAAAGAAGATTCGCAGTCCTCATATTTTTTATTTTAATATTGCTGTTGTTTAAACACATTGCTTTATTGTTTCATAGATAAATGTATATAGTGGTCAAACGAGTTCGTACTGCTTAGTATTACAAATGTATGTACAATATGTACAGAAAATATCCGAGGCATACTAGTTGTCATTTTATTTATATTTACACGTGTATTTCAAAATATATAAAGCGTTAATTTTAAGATGACAAATATTAATTAATTATACTTCTCTTGGTAAATTTTTCAGTATATAATAGTATCACAGAGCTAAAAAGTGTACATGACGATAATTTAAAAAGTCTCATTAAGACCTCACGTCATCTCTATTTTAAGTGTTAAATGTTTTGACGACTTGTATGATGATTAATGTTCTAATAACAGGAAAAAATGAACCAATACCTCCGTTAGTACCCTGGAAAGTTGCAGAGAAGAATTTACCTTGGGGTGTTATGATACTGCTTGGTGGAGGATTTGCACTAGCCCATATAAGTGAAGTATGTTGATCATGTTGATATAAATAGTCAAATCAAATAGTTACAAATACTACTTTTTGGTTTGTTTAAAAAAGAAGAAATATTTTTATGTAATCGAAATATATAAAACAATGGTGCTCGAGATTTCCCGGTAAATGAGTGAATTATTTATTTAGAGGTATATATTTATACAGTTAATTTACTTCCTCATGTTCTATGGCACTTCTGATGGAATGTATAATACAAGTAATCTGAGCGGTAGAGTTTTCAACTGATGCAGCTAAAAATTAGCATTTAAGTTCATGTACACACTGCAAAGATAAAAGGTCGCTAGGTTGATGACATTTTGTCAATTGCTTTCATGTTATAAATAGAATTAAATCATAGAACTGAATATGAGCATCTGAATTTAAACATCAGTTTAAATATACACAGTCATGCATGCTTTTTTTCTGTCAGATCATTTGGTCTCTTGCGGAGAGTTGTCTCACAGGCAATCATACCAAATCTTCTTTTTATTTCTTCGTAGGGGCATCGGTGGCCAAGTAGTCTTTAGTACACATTATAGTTACTACTGTTATCACCAGACAGTCAGCACTGAGGATGTGAGTTCGAACACCGCTCGTGCGGGTTCACCCGACTCCAATTTTAATTGACTAGGATTGACAGTGGTCGTAGGTTTTTTCCGGACACTCCGGCTTCCTCCATCAATAAAAACTTGCCACCACGAATAAGTCCAAAGACATGCTATAAAGTGGCGTTAAAACACACAAAATTAGAATTTTTTATATATTAGTCGAATTGAATACTCTGAAAAGATTTTTTTTCAATTTCAGGAGTCTGGATTATCTAAATGGTTAGGTAATGAGTTGGCTGTCTTTAGCGACCTTGAACCTTGGCTTATGAATCTAGTGTTGTGCGTTGTTGTCGCTGCAGCAACAGAGGTCACCAGTAATACTGCAATATGTACTCTTATGATGCCAATTATGGCTCAAATAGTAAGTAATCCACACGTTTTAAGTCAGGAACTATTCAAATAATTTATTTAGGATTATGACTCTGTATTCACTAAGCATTTACCTAGTAAGCTTACTACTCGAAAAGCAAAATAATTAAATAATATAAACGCTATTTGTTTATACGACACCAGATCAACAGTAAATTTTAAAAGTATGTTGTCCCCGTTATGAATTTACCCAAGTTTTAACCTGTGAAAACTTTTTGTGTCTCAAAATTATAATAAGATTGCGAATGATGACCTACTGTGCATACTACTGTGCATACTACGGTTTCTGTTTTATCACACAACAATGCCAATATTTAATGAATCTTGTTTTCTATTTTTTGTTTACCATGTCGACTTTAGATTCCCTTTGACTTATAAGTTTTTTAAGTGGTCTATTGGTATGATTCTGATCTTGCGGGAACTTATGGAATACCCAGAATAATTGTGGTGTCGGTGTATTCCATCGTTAAATCTTGAAGCAAAACTTTAATAACTCGGTGTTTTAGATTGATAAAAAATTTTTGCTTAAATTGTTTCGTAAAATATCATAATATTATTATAATCATTGGAAAAAAGGATATTTGTATAATGGTATTTTGCGTATATTCCGTAGTTTTTTTGTTGTTTTTTGTTGTTCTATTAAATTTTTCAGATCTTAACATCTGGACTAGTTGTTTATGTTTTTTATTTTCATAAGCTTTTTTTCGTACATTTGTAGGCTCTACAGTTACAACTAAATCCATTGTATATCATGTTTCCGACAGCCATTGCAACCTCCTTTTCATTTATGTTACCAGTAGCAACTCCGCCGAATGCAGTTGTCTTTTCATACGGACATCTACGAGTTATAGACATGGTAAGTACAGGGAATTAAATGTACTCTTTTGATATAATAAAATCTACCGGTTTCAAAATCAGGGCATTTTATATAGTCAATTTAATCTGTGTGATGCGCACATCACTTTTAATTACTTCTGGGTATTTAACGTGAGAACAAAAAATGACACCCGTCATACATGTAACAAGTATGTTAACTAGTATCACTGCATATGGCATAGAAATTCATGATTTATTTTCAAATGATGAAGAAATTATATTTTAATCAATTTAATAAAATTCTGGATCGAGCATGTCAGTAACTGCTAGTAGTCCTGTAATGGCCTGACCACTAAGTATAACCGACGATTGGGCTCAGGCAAAAAAGACTATCAGGTGCTGATACTTTAATCAAGAGTCAATCTAACAAATGTTAAAAAGCTGAAAAACAAATAAAATACAATTTTACAATTTGTTGAATTAATGTTTCTAGTGTATGAAATGTCCAAAATAATTGATTTCAGTCCGTTGAATCCGAGAAAATGTTGTACTTTCAAGAACGGTTACATTTCCAGTATTTCACGGAGAAAAGGCAATTTGAAGGCTTTAAATACAATGTTATATAATAAACTCACTCTGTGGTAAGCCACAAACTGTGTCCACGATGACGTCTCAACGAAATGTTCCTCGTGATGGCCTTGCAGTTTTCCTGTAACGGATACGTGTGAGAGAGGGAAAGGTAGCGATGATACGATGTTTTAACGTTCCTATAAGGTTAAAGATGAATAATCCTCCTAGACTCGAACACATAAATAGATCAAAAATATAATCAAACGAAGTATATCAATTGAGGAACAGCGTAACAGAATACTCCCAGTCTGATGTCTATCTGATATCACTTTTCCATAACTAAATCGCATATGAATATATGAAATAAATAAAATCCAAACTTCAATTGATTATGTACAAGAGTAATGTCCACTATTGGTCGTATGAGAAATGTCAGGTTTCAACTTACGTCCTTTCAATATAAAATTTCCAGAATTAGATTAATTCCACGGGAAACTGGGTTCGGCACAGTTTCTTGTCCTAAGAAGAAGGATCTCTCTAACAAGGTTGCTGTGATTTGCAGAATGATCCATAGTTACTGTTGAGATAGTAGGAACTGTTTTCTACAACGTTGTTAGACGGCTACGACGGTTGAAGGTGGTCCTCCGGTGGGTATGACGAGGGCTAATACTTGATCATCTTCCGGTTTGGCGAAATGTCACATCTTTTTGAGTATCAGACGAAATTAGGCGTTTAGTGCTAAAGTTCCATCCTGCTGATCCAGTTGTTCTATCTTTGAAGTGGGGTTCTCTATGTTTGATTTTGTTGTAGTAATGTCCAAGCAAAAGGTGTTACTGTATGTCCAGATAAGACTGCTGGTTCTTTATCACTAAAAATAAGTCAGATTTGGCAATACTGCTTCCTCTTCGTAGAAGAGGTTACCTGCGTAAAGGCAGATTGATATTGGCAATAGGTCATTCTATCGGAATATGTTTGTGAATGCTACCGATTTCCTCACCATGAATTCAGGTACTATTGATTTCGGAATGAAATTTTCTTTATCTATAGAAGTCAAAGATTTTGCTTTTAGTGACGCGAGTGATGTGCCTTTAGAGGAATTCGTACGTTTACCAGGCTTGGTACTAGGTCCTGTACATTCAAGGAATTGTATTGAATGCGAGTTTGCGACTTTGGCATTCGAATGAAAGTTTTTGTCGTTAGACTGAAAAACAATTGGATTTTATGACGAAATCTTTTCCTCTTTTTCCGGAAGTAGCTACTCTGCCGGAGCATGTTGTTAGAGAGTAGTTTTCAGTTTTTTCCCGAACGTTGAACAGACTGAAGAATTCAGGCGAGGCAAGAGACCGGTTGCTTTGGTCGCCAATAATGGCGTACATTCTGATAACTTTGTCTGTCTTGTCCTTGTGTTACACGTCCACAGGTAATATCTTGGCATAAGATTTCTCGCTCTTATGATCTTTGTAGATCTCTGTGCAGATCGAACTCCCAGAGGTTAACTTTGTTTCAGCTGACTCTGTCTGCTCCCCGCAGTAGGCTTGTCTGGGTGAGCTAAACTGGGAACTTTTAGATTGTTGTTGTCAAGTGATATGAAGTGCTGTTCACTTCCACGCTTGTTACAAATGATACTTGCGTTGCAGTCCCGACTTCTGTGTGTGGTTGACTCACAACACTTGTAGCACACATTGTTTTGTCTTAACAGTTCCTTGCGTTTATCGATTGGTTTGGCTCGGAATGCTAGGCATTCATACAAGGTATGCTTTGTCTTGTGTAGGATACACAGATCTTGTTGTTGACTGCTGTCTTCAGTTTGCTGTTCAACAGCCGTCTTATGGACGTTGATTTAGAGTACGTCTGAGGTGTGAACCTTGGCGTAGCGTCTTTTGTATTTGGTGTTACTTTTGACCCAAAGATGAACCTAGGATCGTTTTTAATTTTGCTCATTTCCCTGATGAAGGTAGAGAATTATGTGAAGGTGGTGAAAAAGGCAACTTCATATTTAGACTTGTATCTTAAAGCCCTTGTAATCCACTTTTCTTGGAGTCCGTAAGGTAGTTTTTCCACAATAGGATTTATCCCGGACGAAGAGTCGAAATAAGCAAACAAACATCACAGCTTTGGATTTTCCTTGTGATATTCGATTTCTGATAGAATATCAGAAAAGTCATAAAGACGTGCGTTATCTTTGTTTGTCAAGGTAGGGAAGTTGACGAGTTTACTTGTGAGAGAGGCCTCCAACATTTGTGGAGCACAATATCGCTCATCTTATCTCTGCCATAACCTCTGTAGGCCTATTGTTAGGTTGTTGGCATTTGATGCCCTTACACTAATGGCATGTTTAGTAGACTCTGACCCTAGCCACTTAAGTAATATATCTATCTGTTCCGAGTAATTCGTCTATGACATTTTTAAAGCTGGCTTTCCATGTATGGAAGGATTCTGCCCGGTCGTTAAAGCTTGTTAGCCGGGAGAACAACAGGTCCTTACGTAGGAGAAATCTGGTTATTTCCGACGTAGGATTGATTTGTTGCTGGTATGCAACAGGGGTCCCTTCTATTACGCCTTGTTTTTGTTGTAAGATAGGGATCTCTTTTATAACGTCTTGTTTTATTGTGTAAGACAGGGATCTTTTCTTTAACACCCTAATTTTGGTGTTCAGCAGGGATCTCCTCTGAAAGGCCTAGTTTTTTGTATGCTGGTTACTATTCCCAGATTTGGGATTCAGGTCATTTCCGGTGACTTAGTATCAGAAGCAAGACTACAGATGTTCGTGACGGTAATTTCAGTGCCAAGGATGGCACGAACGCTGGTGCGTCATGACTCAGCTCAATCTTAACAGGAATTTTGATTTATCTTTTGAGGTCCGGTTACCTCCTTTAAAGCAGTTGATACAGGAATTTTATTGACGAAATCTTTCACACGCTGGAGCGGGTCTTCCTTTTCGTCAGGGAGACCGCTAAACGCTTGGCGGTCATCGTATTCCAGAATACGAGCCTCGGCTTCTGCGGCTGCAGCCTCTCTGCGTGCTTTTAGAAGGTTTGACTTTGCCTTTAGCTCGGCTTTTTCTCGGCTTACACGTACAGCCTCTTGTTAGATTAGTGCTTTTCTGCGTATGGCTTCTTGTTCTGTCTCCTGTTCCATTTTAGCATTTGAACGCGTGACTTCCTGTTCAATTATAGTTTTTGTATGTGCGTCTTCCTGTTCCATCTCAGCCTTTATGCGTGCTGCTTCTTTTTCCAATTCAACCTTTTTGCGTGCTGCTTCTTGTTCCATTTCAGATTGTCTGAACAGGGCCTGTTCCTCTAACATTGCCTCTTGTTGTAGAATACGTGAATGTTGTTCAACAAAGGCTATTTTTGATTAAACGGCCTCTGCTTTGGCATGCTTCCCTCGTGCTAGGCTTGACATGTCCGATACGTTAGAGCTACCGCTGTGTGAGGTTTTCTTACCCTTAGAGCCTGAGGTCCTTGTTTGACCAGATTTAGCCTTAGTGAGGGCAAGGCGATGCTCGTGTAAAGATTCAATGGCCAGTTCCACTTTGGACAGACGAAGATCTAATGCGAGGTTACATGCGTCCTTGTCTTTTTGACTGTCATTAAAGAAAGTCCAGATTAATGTCTGTGAGCCTCCGATAATTTGTACAGGCTGTTAAGACTTGATTAGTTCATTGGGAGGTGTTGTGATTTTCAGTAACTGGGTTGTTATATCTGACAAAAGGTCCTCTAGTATCTCACAGAACTGTGTAGGCTTCTTTACCTTTCTCGGTGAGATCTCGTACTCGCCTAGTCTCGGGATTTTCATCTAAATGTGTGGTATTGGACGGATTTTCTATTAGTTCTTTAGAAACATCTCCCTCCGGGGGTTGAACCTCGTCTTGCTATTCCGCGTGACTGGGATCAATGATGGCTCAACGTTGTTGGGTTGCTGCTTAGTACACACAAGTTATTTAGTCCACTTTCAGTGTAAAATATGTACTTTGCTACGTTGTCGTTCCTTGTCCGGATATGTAAAGACAGGTTGCCGTCAATTTACTGTACGCCAAGGGATGACGTGTTCTTGCAGGTCTCAACGGGCAGGTTGTAGATGTAGAACTGACGTGGAGTGGCATTGTTTGTGAGACACAACAGGCAAGTTTTAAACTTTTTACTGTAATAGCCTGACCACTAACCGATGATTGAGCTCAAGCAGAAAAGACTAGCAGCTGCTGATACTTTAATCCACGTAAATCTAACAAATGGTAAAAAGCTGAAAAACAAATAAAATACATTTGTACAATGTGTTGAATTAATGTTTCTAGTGTTTGAAATGTCCAAAATAATTGATTGCACAGTCCGTTGAATCCGAGAAAATGTTGTACTTTCAAGAACGGTTACACTTCTAGTATTTCACGGAGAAGAGGTTTAATTATATGATAGGCAATTTGAAGGCTTTAAATACAATGTTATATTATTAACTCACTCTGTGGTTAGTCACGAATTGTGTCCAAGAGGACGTCTCAACGAAATGTTCCTCGTGATCGTAATGACCTTGCCGTTTTCCTGTAACGGATACGTGTGAGAGAGGGAAAGGTAGCGATAATACGATGTTTTAACGTTCTTATAAGATTAAAGATGAATAATCCTCCCACACTGGAACACATAAAAAGATTAAGAATATAATCAAACGAACTAAATAAATTGAGGAACAGCGTAACAGAATAAGTCCATTGTTTATTGATGTATCATTATCATTGCTTAGATCTTCTGTTACCTCGGACTCGGACTGATTTTAATCTGAGTTGTACCGTGCGTTTGTTTCTTTTATATTGGCTAAAGGTATAGGGGAGGGAAATTGAGATCTCTCAAAACATGTCTTACCCGCCAAATCCAATTTGAGGAGCCTCTGGCCTTTGCAAATCTTCAATGTTTTTTGTCCCCCGCGTAATACGTTGTGGAAGAGGACATTGAAATACTGCACGTCCGTTCATCTGCTTGTCCGTTTGTTCGGTCTTGTTAGCGCGATCCATGTACAATTTTTGCCATATTTTTATAGAACTTATACTATAAGTTAGTACCAGCAATATATCAGACAAGTTCTATAATGGTGGAAAAAATGTGGTCCACACTTTCAAACAACCCGCTACGCTGGTTATTCAGTTCACCACATTTTTTATGTTATTTTTTCATAGACAGAACACATATTACAGTCATTCCTTAAGTAAAGGCAATACGAAAACAAAGATACTGAGTTTATAAACTGGTATCTTTAAGTGACCAATATTCAAAAGCTTGTATTTTTTTCATTGTTTTATTTCAGGTGATGATTGGTTTTATAAAGAACATTATTTTTGCATTGTTATATTTCAGGTGATGGTTGGTTTTATGATGAACATCATAGGAATACTGGTACTCATTTTAGGAACAGAAACATGGGGAGCTAGCGCTTTTAACTTTCACACATTTCCAGATATATTTAGGACAAAAAATGTATCTGATATTGTACAGAACATTACTTTACTAGTAAATGGTACTTGTTTGTGCTCAAATATTACCATGACATAGCATTTATTAAATAAACTCTTCATAGATACAAGGATTAAAAATTTATATTTACGCTTCAAAAGACTCATCAGTGACGCTTGAGTCAAAAATTGTTAAACGACCAAATAAAGTACGAAGCTGAACAGAATTGAGGACCACAAATTCCGTAACGTTTTGTCAAATACAGGTAATCTATTCCTGAGGTAGAAAAGCCTTAGTATTTCAAAAATTCAAAATTTTGTTAAAAGGATACTGCCTACCGCTCCTCTTTCTTCGATGCAAATTCTCGTATGAAGTAAGCATATTTAAAACAAAAAAGATGAACAAGTGGACAAGTAGAGAAGCGTTGTTAGTTCTCATGGGAATGCCGATTGCTGTTGAAAACACGCCCTCCGAACATAACAAATATGTTGCCAATCAAGACATTATTCATCTTGTTTTAAGTTTCCTTGGTGTTTTGTTTTATTAATGTAAGTTTCAGAGAATTGTTTGTTAGAATCAGTATGATTTTCCTCTCTCTAAGACAAAAAAACTTCGAAGTATGACATTTTTTTTTATGAAACAATATCCATATCAAACTATTTCAATTTGTACTTAGTTTAGAATTATTAATACTTGTGTAAATTGAATAAAATCAAATGTTTTCATACTTTTGCAAGATGAAAGAGTCTTAGATTATAAGTACTGTTGAGATCTTTGGGATTTTTTATCATCCAAATCTGATCACCCCACAACTACAATAGATAGTTTCACGATTATGTTGAAGCCCGGATTTGATTGCTGATTAAATTGATGTTAACAATAGTTATCAAAGGTACCAGGATTATTATTTAGTACGTCAGAGAGGTTTCATGGAATACTTTGACTTTTCTACTCTTTACACCAGTATTCCACATTTCAAACTAAAAGACAAATTGAAAGAGTTGGTATTGCTTTGCGTCGTAAAAAAGAATGACCAACGTAGATACAAGTATCTTGTCTTAGGGAGGGATAAATCCTACTTTGTAAAGGATCACTCTGATTCGAACCAAAAATTCTCTGAAACTGATATTATCAAGATGCTTGATTTCTTGATTGACAACATATTTGTTACGTTTGGAGGACGTGTTTTTCAACAGACTGTCGGCATTCCAATGGGAACAAACTGTGCCCCTCTAATTGCCGACTTGTTTCTTTATTATTATGAGGCTGACTTCATGCAGGAACTTCTTAGGAAGAAAGATAAGAAGTTAGCAATATCCTTTAACTTTACTTTTCGCTATATAGATGATGTTTTTTCACTAAATAATTCAAAATGTGGTGACTATGTGGAACGCATATATCCAATCGAGCTAGAGATAAAGGATACTATAGATACAGTTAAGGCGGCTTCATATCTTGATTTACATCTACAAATTGACAATGAGGGTCGGTTGAAAACAAAACTTTATGACAAAAGAGATAATTTCAGCTTTCCAATTGTAAACTTTCCATTTCTAAGTAGCAACATTCCAGCAGCACCTGCATACGTGGTATATATCTCCCAATTGATACGATATTCCCGTGCTTGCATTTCCTATCATGATTTTCTTGATAGAGGGTTGCTGCTCACAAGGAAGCTATTAAACCAAGAGTTCCAAATGGTGAAGTTGAAATCATCCCTTCGTAAATTTTACGGACGCCATCAAGAGTTGGTTGACGGTTATGGAATAACCGTTTCACAGATGATATCGGATATTTTCCTTACGTCGTAACTACAATACCTTTCGTTTCATGAATGTGACATACCGAATTAGACTATTTACCGAATTTGTGATAACATGAGCAACGCGACGTGTGCCACATGTGGAGCAGGATCTGCTTACCCTTCTGGAGCACCTGAGATCACCCCTAGTTTTTGGTTGGGTTCGTGTTGCTTTAATTTGTCTTTAGTTTTCTATGGTTTTCCATGTGTACTTTTATTTGTTTGTTTGTCTTTTTCATTTTTAGCCAGTGCGTTGTCAGTTTATTTTCGATTTATGAGTTTGACTGTCCCTCTGGTATCTTATGTCCCTCTTCCATAAAAGACTCATTATTGACGCTCGAATCAAAAATGATGAAAAAATTTGAAAAACCAAATAAAGTACAAATTAAGAGAGCATTGGGATTCCACAATTCCAAACGTTTTTTTCCCCCCAAGGTAATCTATTTATGAGTCAAACAACAAAGGTGTTAAAACTAAAATTGATTACAAAGTTATTTTTTTATTTTTTTTAATTTGACAATCGGCCAAGACCCTTATATAACTTATCTTTGAAGGGCTCCACACATTTTTGAATTGAACTTTGAATCGGTCACTACGTGGACAGTCGTTATGGAACTTCCTAATACATTAAAAGCCTGTCTCTCAACCATGAAGATAGATGGAAAGAAACCGGAATGGAAATTCTTCGACAGTTTTAACTACGTTTCAGTTCAGCTCACCTAGAGCAAGGAACCGTACATGTCATCCAGAAAACATAAGCAGGCCCCAAAAAGCAAGAAAAAGACACCATCTACCAAACGACACAATGCTAAGCGTTTTGCCCAATGGACGAACACCAAAACAGTGCAGGTTTGCGCATCCCAAGTCAGGAGCCTCTGGGCTTTAATGGTATTGTACATGTATGATTTTTAATTTTAGTTTCTTTCATATGTTTTGGAATCTAGTATGACGTCCATTATCAATGAACTAGTATACATTTTTGTTTCGGGCCGAGCTGAAGCACGCCTCCTAGTGCGGGAATTTATTGCTGCATTAAAGACCCATTGGTGGCCTTCGGCTGCTCTTTGGTCGGATTGTTGTCTCTATCACACATTCCCCATTTCCATTCTGAATTTCATCGTTCCCGCTACTGCCCCAAACCAAAAGATCAAGGCTAGAGTTTACTTCAACAGTCAGAACGAAGCCTAGTATGCAATCAGTGTAAACCATTCACACCAAGTATGCAATCAGTGTAAAACTTTCACACCAAGTATGCAATCAGTGTAAAACATTCACACCAAGTACAAAGGTAATTCAGTGAGTGTTATCATCAATACGGATATAGCCACCAGCCCAAACAAACCTCAAAAGGCCTGCCATCGTCTTAGTACAACACCTCGGCTACAGAAAGAGGGAAGAGAGTATTGGGATCGATTTTGATGAGCGATTTAACATTGAAGACCTTGAACTACAACACACACCACCGTCAAAAACAACTTTACAACGCCATGGAAAATAAAGCCAATTGTTTTAATATAACTTTATACTTTTTACATTTTGTACTTATCAATAACTTTGACTTTTATTAAATGCATCATATTTCTTGAATTTTTCTGCAATAGACTTACTACCATTAACTAAACCTAAAAAAAGGTTATGACTGATTTATTTACTATATGATAATACATGGTCAGCCTTAAATAAACACTAAGTACAAGATTATCAACAACAAGTCGTGAAACATCAACCAAATGCAATATTTTACAAAAGAAAAATCAAACTGGTCGTGTAGGCGATGAATAAAACAAATGTATGTGCAAATCTTATAAAATAAGAAGATTTTTGGAATTACCAGGTTGATTCCGAACAAATGAGTTCAAGCAGAATGATTATTTTATCTTTTGCATTCTCATGTATTAGTGATTGCTGCTTAATATCTTTTTTAATATCTACTTAAAATATTTAAATGATGCAAATGCGTCGGAACTTAATCGAAATGACTAATTTTCAGTCACCATAAAAGTCGTTAATCTACACCAATTCTTTCAGTCCTCAATCGAAAAAATATTAACTTTAATTTATATTGAATGTCATTACAGTATCAGTGATAAAAGTGTAAAAAAAAAAAAAAAAAAAAAAGATAACATGCTCCACCCTTCCTTGATAACATGTTGTTAGCACACACCACAACATTGCAGAATGGGAATTATCTACTAAAAGGCTAAAAGAGTTGCTTCATTTTGTGTGTAATGTACCTCATTATGTAATTTATAGACATAGCATTGTCCATTGCATAGTTGTGTTGCGTTGTTGTGCGTTAAGCAATGAATAAAACCCGTACCACATTGTCAGTTATAAATCTGCCTGTATGTCTGTCACATATTTGTTTCGTCATCTAACATAAACTGCTAATCAGACCTGGAACTGTGAACCTTGACTTTGTGATGATTGCTGTGTCAAGGTGGAAACCTGACGTGACTTTGTGTTGATGGCTTTGTCAAGGTGAAAACCCGACGTGACTTTGAGATGATGGCTTTTTCATGGTGAAAACCCGACGTGACTTTGTGATAATTGTTTTGTAGGGATGAAAAACATACGTGACTTTGTGAAGATGTCTTTGTCAAGGTGAAAAACTGACGTGACTTTGTGATAATGGCTTTGTAGAGGTGAAAACCAGAGGTGACTTTGTGATTATGGCTTTGTCAATGTGAAAAACCGACGTGACTTGGTGATTGGTGGTTTTGTGTAGGTAAAAATGCGACGTGACTTTATGATTGGTGGTTTTGTTGAGGTAAAATTTCGACGTGACTTTGTGATTGGTGATTTTGTGAATGTCAAAACTCGTGTAAAAATAAACCAATCTATGTCAAGGTACGACCTTCAACAGTCCATATGCAGTAATCAACATAGTTATAAAGACCTTAAAATGTACCAAAAACAAGATCGCAGTTAATGTCTATGTCCAAGTCGTTCCCTCAGTTACAGATACACCTTCTTCCATCAAGTGACATTATTTTACCTCTTCGACAACAAACAAATACTACATCACTGGGTATGTCGTAGTGCCATATTATACCGCGATTACCAATAGTTGCATCAGCTCTGTCACATTTACTTCCAAATAAACATCCCATCTGGTATCCTATCGAAAATAAAATATATTGTTATCAAAACCAGTCTTTTACCTAGTTTTGTGAAGACGTAGCACGCGTCTGGCGTATTCAAATATTTTTTAACTTGTTACCTTATGATGGCTATTAGTCGGTTGTTTCTCTATCCTATATTTTCGCACATTTATTTTATTGTAGCCCTGTCGTGTAATATTGTCATTCTAATGTTAAAATTAACACTACCATTAAGGCGGGAGGTTTAACATGCCACAAAACAGGTTCAACCCACCATTTTTTTCATAAAATGCCCTGTACCAAGTCAGGAAAATGGCCATTGATATATTATAGTTCGTTTCTGTGTATTTTACATTTCAGTGTTGTGTCTCTGTTGTGTTAGAGTTCTCTTTTATATTTGATACGTTTCCCTCAGTTTTAGTTTGTTACCTGGATTTGTTTTTTCTCTATCGGTTTATGAATTTTGAACAGCGATATACTACTGTTGCCTTTATTGATGTGTTGAATAAAATATTTCTCGTCCTTTTCCTAAAAGAAATTATCGGACGATATTAAGATCTTGCTGATAAATATTGTGTTTTGACTTCACAAATGATACACGATGGTCATGAAGTATATATTATATGTACTGACGTTTTTTTATAATCTTAATTAAGTCTTTTTGTATTCTTTTTATTGTCCTTATACATTATTACTTTTACCATTTAGTATGCTTTGGTAACATGAATGAGACGTGTCTCGTTTCTTAAACATCCCGTCATTGTGTTTTTGTGCAATGATAATTTTTTGTATTCTTGTCTTTTGTCTTTGCTTATGTGCTTTGGATATATATGCCTTTTATATGATAGTTGTTATCCATTGGTTTAATGTGTTAGAGCTTTAGATTTTGTATTTGATTAGGGACTTCCATTTTGAATTGAGTTCTGTACTTTTGTTAATTAACTTTTGTTATATAGTTCTTGAACATTATTATCATAGTCACCATAAAAAGTGGATAATATAACCGTAAAACATTTTCATTTCATCTTTTCTGCTTTATTTCAAATGTATTCTGAGCACGTTCAGATCAGAGCTTACTATCAATTTAATCTTCGACGATTAAGAAAATACACTTTCATACCGAAACAGTTTTAACAATAAACAGTTTCGTAAACAACTGTAGCCTTAAATCATTGAACAATTATAGAAATTCCTAATTTACCTTCAAATAGGGCCAACATTTTCTCGTCTAACTTTTCATTTAATTTCCTTTTCTCTTCATTGGATCAATCTATTTCTTCCTGTCGTTTCACTTCCAACTGTCTGCGTTTATCATCCAATCTTTCACGTTCTTGTTAATTAATTTCTTATTCAGTTCTTTTTAACGTTTTGTTGCATTGAAAAACATTTTTCCGATTCTTTTTGTCTAATTGTTGGTAAAAATTGCATGTTTACATCATACAAATTTGGCCAATACACATCCATACCCCTATAGGCATGTCAAGAGATGGTCCGAAAAATGTAAATTTAACCTTTTGCACCTGGCCGAATCACAATCAAAATCAGTTTAAATAAAACATCCAAAAGTGTATCTCAGCTCTCTTCTTTCATAACCACCCTAGAAAAACTAGGTAATGCATGAGAAAGGGAAAGAAAAAAAAGAGAAAAAACATACTATAACATGTATAATTAAAGGGAACTTTATTCGTGGAAAACGAAAAGTGGGGTCATTATTGTGGTCTTGGTCCATCACGACGGGTGAAATATCTTGAGCAGAATCTGTTTACCCTTCCGTATTACCAGAGATCACCCCATTGTTTGTCTGATTGTCTTTTTCTTTTTTAGCCATTGCGTAGTCAGCTTATTTCTGATCACTGAGTTCCTCTTGTATAAACATTATCATCTTTCGCCCCTCTTTTTTAAGCAAGAACAACAAATTTTGTTTTTATTTTATAACTAAAGTTTTAAATTATGACAAATATTTCCCATGTTCATTCTGATCATATTAATTCAAAATATTAATACAATAAAATAAACTGGTTTAAACAACATATTTCCACACGACCTTGGTTTTTAAAGCCAGTGTTATTAGATAAATGTACAATTAAGCAAATCGGAATCGTCAAAAAAGGGGTGTGGGGTATGTTAATGTTGTTTTTGTTCTTTTCGTATGTGATAGAATACTCTGATTCCCAACTTTGACGAAAGCAATATGTTGATCTTAGAGAGGGAAAACAAGTTTCTGAATTTCTGATTAAGATTTTGCATCATTAAATTTACTGGTAAATTTGAGAAGAAAAATATGTTCAAATGGAACAATTCAACAATTTGACATCTTAAACCTAAATCAGGTAGATTTAACCTCGTCTATTGATGAATACATTTTTTTTCAAATTGTATTACTTAACCAAACATTTTAATCTATCGTATGAATTGTGTCTGGAGTATATATATATAAAAAATTAGTCCTGGTATCTATGATGAGTTTATTTACATTTAGCTTTTGGTGCCCTCTTAGGGCTGCAAATAAAATAAGACATGCGTACTGGTGTCGTACATTTATTTACATTATAATTTTATCGGACAAATGTTTTGACTTTCAAAAATGTAATATTCTACTTAGGGGTGACAAAATGCAAAAGTCAACTATTCAAAAGATTAATTGACGGTCTTTAATCCTGAAAAAAAAACCCACTGACAATGGTAAAATATGAACTAACATGCAAAGAGTCAACAACCTAGGATATTCTTTGTATATATCAGATAATAGCTATAATCAATATATATATATATTACAGATGCTACATTCACATGGCTAACTTTAGTGTGCGGAAATTTGCAGTTTTAATTTTAGATTTTGATATTGTTTACATAACTATTGATTCTGTATATTCATACAGCAAATTGTTAATTATACGTCATAACAAAACAAAAAATGAACTGATAATTTGAATTTAACACAAACATGAAGGTATTAAAAATCTCATTTTGTTTGTGGATTACAATTTTATTGTTATCAAATTTTGCAGATGAGAGCTGTAGTTCACAGTCGGGTAAAATATATAAATATTAATTCTAATTCCCAAATTTGACGAAAGCAATATGTTGATCTAAGAGAGGGAAAACAAGTTTCAGAATTCCTGAGTGAGATTTTGCACCATTAAATTTAATGTTAAGTTTGAAACAAAATATGTTGCATTGAACGATTCAACAATTTGTAAATAATAAATATTATATTATTTCTTTTTCGTTTATTACTTAATAAAACAGTTAGATTACACGTTTGAATTCTGTTACATTTATCTTCTGAGAGCCTCTTATAGGGCTGCAGATAAAAGAAGATTAAAGTACAGGTGTCATATGTTTATTTACATGTTAATTTCATCGGACAAAGATTCTGACTTTAAAAAACTGTAATATTCTATTTATCGATGACAAAATGCGACAGTCAACTATTGAAACGATAAATAGACAGTCTTGAATTTTGAGAAAAAAACAACTACATGAACTAATAATTTTAAAATATGACCTACCATGCACAAAGTCAACAACCTAGGACATCCTTAGTATATATCAGATAATAGCTATAATCAGTGTATATTGCAGATGCTATATTCACATGGCTAAGTGTGTGGAAATTTTCAGTTTAAGTTTCGATTTCGATTTTCCGTAACTATATATTGATTCGGTTCAGCCAACATATTGTAATTAAACGTCATTACAAAACACAAACTCGTCACTACACAAACATGAAGATTTTTAAAATCTCACTTATTTTGTGGGTTATAATTTTACTAGTTTCATGTTCCGCAGAGGAGGGGTGTAGTTCACAGTCAGGTAAGACATTCCAATATTTAATTTCAAAAAAGAAAACATATACACAGATATAGTATGTAACATTTTTACACGCTTTTAAATAATTCAGTCTATATTTAGACCCTTCTGCAACGATATTTGTTACATGCACACGTATACAAATTGAGGTTATTATCCAAGGCAATCATAGGTTTCAACGTTGTTTTCAGTTTAGACTTGTATATATATGAGATAATAAATGTTCTTGTGTATAGAAATATATATATAGATTACTAATAAATCAAACATTTCCGATTTGAACAGTTTCAATTCACTAGTACTTTCAGGTTTTAAACAACAATTATAGGTGGAAACATTGTTCACTTTAAAACAGACTTGCATTGACCTTCCATAGAAATAATATCAAAGAGCAATGTTAACTCTGGACAATTCAGTTTGATGCCAAACTGTTTCTCTTTCATAATTTAATTCAAACGATCCCTTTTTTTTATAGGAACGGTTGCAGATAGCGAAATTCGTCACTGTTCAAAAAAGAAGAGTGAAGATATAGGTATGTATTGAAAACATACCAGTTGAATTTCCTTCAAATTTCAAATTTATTTCAATAAAAGCAAACACATTTTGAATCGAGGACCTTGCTCTGAGACAAAAACAAATAATTATGACATTGCAAAATACAGAAAACAAAAAAAAGAACCTTATAATAAGACAAAAACATAATATTAGGCAAACTTTTGCGCTAGAGACTTTCAAACTAAAAATATGATTATATTTTGAATATATCAAAATGGAAATATGAAAACTAAAAACATAAGACCAATGAGGGTTCATACAGAAACGGCAAACAAATCTAAGGTTCAATAGTTGTACATTTTTACAATTATATGTTCTAATGATGAATTTCAATGTTCTAGTCATATATTTTTCAAACCAAGTAGTTTCTTTTTTATTCCTGTTTACAATGTCGGGATATTCTAAGAAACTACAAAATTCAGTATAGAATTTGCTCACTAATGAAGGCAATTTGATGACCTCCACTTATGTATTTGGCAATCATACTACATCTCTTTATTTTTATACAGTTTTACTACCCTGATTCCCCAATTGCCTTATTTGTTACTTATGTTTAAGTTACAATTATGGCGAAGATCTTGCCAGTTCGTAAGTCAATGCCGAAATGTTGCATGCTTGCCATATCATAAAACGTAAACATATGTTCAGTACCATCATCAGTTTCTTTTTGTTGATAAATCAGATAATATTCTTCATTTTTAGGTATAACCGAAAATGAACGCAGAATATTGTTAATAGGCCGGACTGGAGTCGGCAAAAGTACTACTGGAAACACAATATTGGGGGAAGACGTTTTTGTGGCAGACACTTCGGGTGAGTCAGTAACGAGAAAAACGGAATATGCGCGCTCACTGCGTTACGGGAGAAATCTTTTAGTTGTTGATACTCCGGGATTGTTTGATACAAGTATACCCAATAACGAAACTATCATTGAGATTGCACAATGTTACAGCCAAACTGCTCCGGGTTTACATGCTATTATTTTTGTTACTGAGATTGGACGATTCACCCAACAAGAAAAAGATACATTTGACTTTTTTCTCACACATCTTGGAAAAGAAGTTATTAATTACATGATTGTAGCTTTTACTGGAAAAGACAGACTTGATCATAAAAAACGTACAATTAAGCAGTTTGTTTCAAATTTAAAAGATGAGTCGGCTCTCAGGTGGTTGTTGAAACGGACCGAATACCGATATTCAGCGTTTGGCTATGGCGGTGATCGTGCTGATCGTGAGGCAGAAGTTATAGAACTTCTTGAAATGATCGACGACCTTGTCAAGGAAAACAAAGGGAGCTATTATACAAATGACATGTATAAAAGAAATGAGAAAATATTAAAAGAACGATGGGAAGAAGAAAAACGGAAAGAAACAGAAAAACTTGAAACGGAAATACAATCAGCTAAGAAATCTGCTCAAAACGAGTTTGAAGAAAAACAAAAGGAACTTGAGAAAAATTTTGAAAACCAGAAGATTGAACATGAAAATAATATGAAAATATTGAAAGCTAAATTCAACGAACAAGAAGCTGATATTGAGAAGATAAAAAACAAAAACAAGCAGGACCTTGATGAAATGCGGAGAAACATAGAAAAAAGAGAAGTGGCATTAGATGTTCGTCGCATAGAAACGGAAAGAGACATTGAAATAAGGTTGCGAGAAGAAGCTGAAAGAAAATTGAATAATAAGGAAATGACGTTTCGAGAGGAACATAGATCTGATTCTGGCTTTTTTGAGCAAGCTCTCATGGCAGCAGGGAAGGCTATAGGAGCTGTTGTAGACGGTGTTAAGGGAGTTTATAGATTTTTTGGAAGTTTTTTTTAAAGTATATAAAATCTTGTGAAAAGTCATATGTTTTTTTCATAACAATACCTTTCGTAAAAAAGACACATTGTTCGGAAAAAAAACAAGCACACCATCAAAAAGGGACAAAAGATACCAGAGTGACGGTCAAACTCATAGATCGATATTAAACTGACAACGCCATAGTTAAAATTTAAACGAAAAAAGACAAACAGACAAATAAAAGTACACAATACACAACGTATGAAACTGGAGACTCAGCAACACAAACTCACCGATTGCTGGTCGATCTCTGGTGCTCCGGAAGGATAAACAGATTCTGCTCCACATATTGCCCCGTTATGTTGCTCATGTTATTACAAACTTGCGATCAGTAGTTGATCAATTGTGTTAAATCAATAGACCACTTACGAGGTATGTCCTTTCCCGGAAACAATCATCCATTATGCGCGCCTTTTTAACGTCCTTTCCCATATAGAAGGGGACGCCTGTATCCCGTTTCTTTTAACGTTCCATAAGCATCTTACGTATCGTCGTTGTGCAGGATAAACTAGAAATTATGTTTGTCCTGTATTTTCCTTTATCACAATTCCCTTATGGAAGCATTGATAATTATAAGAATTAAATTTGCCGAATAATTCGTGCGAAATAGCATCCTTTCTAACATCTCGCTCAACAAGGGAACGGAAGCCGATGCCCATACACGCATGAATGATAATCACTAAAACCAACGTTTTTGACAGAATTGTATCAAACTCGAAAAGTTATCTTTTTATATTATACAGATATACTGAGCCAAAAACGTTTAGCAACAAAAATATGAAATTTTATTTTATTTCAAAATTGTAACAATATATGATTTTAATAATAACAAAATGAAATTATGACATTTTAGAAGCAACATGAATGTTTATCACTCACATTCATTAGGATTTTCTTTGTATGGAGCGCGGGGAGGGGGGTGCAGTTGCAATTTGTCGATATCTGTTTGTTAGTCTCTAAACTGCTGACTTATGCACGTTTAATCAAGCCACGACATCAGAAACACTCATTCTTGCATCAACCATTCCAATAGCCTTCTGACACTCATTTTCGTGGAGGTCAGGTTAACGCCGCATGCAATTTTTTCAAACTTTTTTGTGTTTTTCTTACCAATGGTGTGTTGCTGAACGTTAGTGAAAAAATTTTTAATTTTGTTTTAAAAGTACAGGTACAGAAGGTAAAACATCAATTACACGTGGAAAGCTAAAATGGCGCGAAATCAATCATCCAGAAAAAAATAAGACTGTTTAAAATTACAGGTGAAACTAAGGATTATATAATGATGTTTAAAAAAAATATTGCAGAAACAACAAAAGAAAAATTGAAAAACAAAGTATAGCTAAACTTTTTTGGCTCAGTAAATTAATATGTACCCTACAAAAATCGAATTTAAAAGGCCTACATCTGTACTCGACTTAATATAGTTGGGCTTTTTGAAACATACGCAATAAATGCAATTTCGGCAGTATTATACAGAATAAGCAATCTGTACAAGCTTTGCCCAAATTGCACATAGCACAGGAATAATAACTACCTCTTGCTACGCTCAGATATAAAGTTAATTAAAAGCGAATGTTGAACTCTTTACCTGCAAATATTATAGAAAGATACTCCGTTCTTATGATTACACATAATACCTCACTGCATCTTATGCCAAAATCATTGAATTATTTTTTTGATATTTTTTATACAAAGACACCTCCCTATACTCTTATAGTAATCGATATTTGCAGGTATGAACTGTATTATGTATTTTAGTAAACTACCACATATAGCATGCATCATAATATATAAAAAAAATCACTACATCTTTTGTATCGTCTTATAATCCATACATTGGCATATAACAGTTTGAAATACATTTTTTTATCCATGACACCAATAACTTGTATTTCACTTGTTTTTTTGATATATGACACAATTATATAATTGTCACTCTCAAATAATTACATGGTCGTCAGAGAACCGGGTATACGATAATGAGTATGTATTACAATGTTGTTTATCAGGCAAAAAAAACCAAACTGCATTGGTTATTTAAGTGCTTGCATGTAAAACTGATCGGGTTTAACTTCATTCGAATTTTACATGGTCAAGCGAGGCTAATAAAAATACAGGGGTCTCTCAATATGCGACCATGTCTGCAAAGGTAAGTATTTATTAGGAAATGAATTAATACCAATATTTGGGTTTGTTAACAAAATCGTACGTCAACAAAATCATTGGGTAAAATGATTGATTTAAGACATCCGTACGAAGGTCGTTCCAAGATTGTAGCTAATATATGCAATATATAATCATTTGATTATAAAACCTTTTCAAAATGACATTCTAAAAACTTATAACGTGACAAATGCGTGCATGCCACGATCTAGTACCTAATTATCATATCATAAAGTCGCATTAAACACGGTGGTATTCAAATGATTTAAGTTGTAGTGTATGCAATTTCAGTCGTGTTTACGGTTCTATATTCAGTAAATAGTCATTTTTAGTTATGCTTTCGATATTGTCCATATTGAACTATTGATTGGGTATTTCCACCCAATACACTGTTATGTCGTGATTACAAAAAACGTACTCGTCACTTAAGTTCGGTTTACACACAAACATAGATGTTTTGAAAATGTCACTTATTTGGTGGATAACACTTTTATTGTCATTTTCGGCAGATGATAGCTGTGATTCAAAATCAGGTAAAGAATACAATTATTTACTGTTTAATTAGAAAACAAATTGTTTATGCTTGATTCTATTCTTTTTTCTTACAATATCTGCTTACTCTTTGTATTGGTGTATTGGAGTATAATCAAGCGTTTACAAAGACATATGGTACTATTCATCTGTAATAATTTAAAACCCGGCAGCATAGCCTAGTTAAAGCCATTCGCCTATTGGATATATATGATGTTTTTAAATTAAGCGTAGTACTAAGTAAGGTTAAAACAGGCCATTTAAATCTGATTATTCATGCATGTAAAACTATTATCACCCTACCATACATTAAACAACAATTGAAAAATTGACCTGAGGAAGAGACAAATGTCTGAAGCTAATCAACATCACTTTATTTTTTACATTTATCGAGTTTCAGAACAGTCTACATTGCCAGATTATTCTTATTGTATCGCTGTGTTCCCGTTCTTAATATGCTTGAAATATTACCCATAGCTGATAAGTCCAACATTAATCACTCAACATTTCATCAAAACATTGAACATGGTAAAGATTCGATAGAATTGTAGATGGGTTGTCAGCTTATGAATATCAAAATCAAACTTTTGCATTTTTTTCTTTGTGAACTCTCATTGAGGTTCATTTAAAGAGCTATGTCAGATTACTAGAAACTTGTTACTAACATTTGCTATGTTCCGTAGGGGTGTCTTTTTGTGTTAGATACGTTGACCATGCTAACATAAATTAGGTATACAAAAGTGCAACTTTAATCACGGGAATGACAAATGCGTTACTCCTAAATGCACGAATGAAGTTGACTTACACTGAATACAACGAACTCGGAAATATAATAAACGCCGTATAGTTGATAATTAATAATATGTGTATTACAATTCAAGTGAAAAAGGGGGGTAAAGGTCAAATCGCATATATGTCAGTTGTTTTATGTTTGTTTTTCTGGTTGGTAAAGTCTAAAGTTTGACCTGCATATTTTAGTTTGACCTTTCATGCTTTATGGACTATTAAACCCTTTTTGAATTAACCATAAAGATCTTTATTTTTGTTAAAACATGTTTATCCCTAGTATACCTGCAAAAGTACTGTATTCTGGTAGGATATACAACTTTACGTGTTCTATGTATAGAATAACCCTTTGATAAAAACAGTTAATGTATATATTTTCATGATATTATTCATTCTCAAAATTACAGATTTGCAATTTTTAAACACCTCGATATTAGTATTTGTGATTATAATCTTCATATTATCGACTCAGAAGCCACTTTAAAACCAGTGTACTTACTTTAAATAAAGATAATACTAACAATGACCACTGCCCTTTTCTCGATCTTGATATCTATATCACTAATGGAAAGCTGAATACTAAAATTTATGATAAAAGGGATGATTTTTCATTTCCTATCGTTAATTATCCGTTTTTAGATGGTGACGTTCCCTTGTCACCATCTTACGGTGTTTATATATCTCAACTTGTACGATTCGCTCGTGTATGTAACAATGTTTTAGATTTTAACGAGAGAAATTTATGTATTACTAAATAATTATTACACCAGGGTTTTCGATATCACAAACTAGTCAAAACATTTACTAAATTTTATCATCGGTATAAATACATTATTCGTAAATATAGCTCAACATGCAGACTTTTAATACGTTCAGGTATTTCACATCCAATTTTTTATGGTAATATTCTTTATAAAGCACAAAGGTGTCAGTATTCACCTCAGAAACTTACAAAACCTTTGAATAGACTTATTAAGAAGGGATATAATTACGATACTGTTGTCAAGTCATTAAAGATTGCATATTTTGGCGTTAATATTGAGTCATTGATAAGGTCTTTGCATCGGAACTAAACACATTTATTCTAAAAACAGTTGTTGGCATGACACGGGTTATGTTCTTCTCATATATGTTATGTGAATTTAATCGAAATCGTGATTTTTGTTACCCTTACAGCACAATTTTAACTATGAGCGGACGCGAGTACCACGACGATATTTGTGTGTGTTGTTTGTTTGACACATATGATTAACTGTTTTCAATATAATCGTGGTGCTCGCGTCCGCTCATAGTTAAAAAATAACATTTCCTCCCATATAAACCAAGGACCGGATCGGACTATCATTTCCGAATCTGCATTCTTAAAGCTGAACCTACGGAGCTGGAAACAAAATTAATTTTTACCGACGAAATGGGACAGGAATAGTTTGTGTGTTTAGTGGTAAGTATTCATTCATGGTTTTATTTAAGAAAATGGTTAAATGTTATGAACGGAGGATATATAAATCACTTTTTTCAAAGGTTTCAAGTAAAACGAGCATCCAAATACCGGTATTTTTTCTTGTGCATTCTTTTATCCCCCTTTCTAATTAAATGTCAAAGTTTGGGGGACAAGGACTATTTGTTATTCCTGTTAATTAACGTTCAAGCTATGTTTTATTAGAAATGAAGTTCCGAAACATGTATCCAGCCGGCTGCCCTCCCCCTCAAACGACAATTGAAAAAAAAAACCCACCACATATCGAATATTCAGATCATCTTCAGAGAGAGACAGTATAAATTTATCTGAAGTTATTTGAGATTTATAGATTTAATCGAAATTCATGTGCAGTTCTTTAGAAAACAAAGGGTGGAAATAGAAAAAAAGACGACCGAGTTTAATGTAGCAGACGATTTTCAATGATTTAATTTGCCAATTCACGGTGAAAAGGATAGTACAGCAAAAAAAAAAATTGGAATTTTACTCCAAGAAAATTTGCAAATAAATAATATATAACATATGCAAACACTAAAAATAAAACATTAAACAGGTATTTAAAAAGGACGTTTAATAACATGTAAATACACCACATTTATAAATACATCTTATTTCAATTAATTAGGATTTGTGCGTTCGTGGCGTAATAGGTTAGAGGTTTACCTAGAATGCCCATGATACTGGGTTCGAGACTCGATAACATGAATATTTTTGGAAATTTGTTTTGCAATATAAAATTCGAATACTTATACACACACCAAGTGCAATGCAGATAATGATTATTAATTTACTTTTTTTATGTGTAGGCCGGGCCTACATATTTTTAATTTGAATACGTAAATGTATTTTCCGAATTGACAAATTATCTGCGTTTTGAAAGAAAATAGCGGCCAGCGCATTTCGTTAAAAACTTTTTAACATTCTTTTATATATATATAGATTATATCCTTGGTTTTCTCGTTTGAATGGTCATTTTTAAGGGTCTTTTATAGCTTGCTGATCGGTGGGAACCAGGGCACTATGTTGAAGACCGTACTTTGACTGTAATATGGTTTTTCTTTTACCAATTGTGACTTGGATGGAGAATTTTCCCATTTGAAATCATACCACATTTTCATATATCTATTCAAAATCGGAAATCTCGGCGTCAGCGTATATTTATTAATTGATTTGTACAACCAGGAATATGTACCTTAGAATTACTCAGAGATTTAAACTATCGATCCAAATCGATTTACAGACTTAAGATCGTGGTAGAAAAAATTTATTTCGGTTTATAGTGTTAAACATTGCCGGATCGATGTGATATTTTAATGAGTTACTATTCCACTCTTTTTCAGTTATATTTAACAAATGCCACAGAGAATGACAGAATGGCATGACCTGTAAGCATATCACGTTTGAACCAATGTCATAGCAGGTGAATACATACATAGCAATTATAAAACAATTGATGATATAGAAAAAAGAGTTATGCAAAATATAAGAATACCAAATCGTACGTCGTTCGCCTATCCGTTCGTTCATTAGAATCACAACGAAAGTCCGAAATCTATTTCACCAAATAAAATAGTATGTTGTCCTCAGCTGATCCTAATGCTAATCTATCTGATATTGGTATTTTGGAAATTATTTTTGGAGGATCAAAAAGGGGAAGGAGTCTTGGTTGGGTGGGGGGTGTCAATGGAACCCTATCAGATATTTTACAAGTCTATGGATCTCTATGAAATTGTACCGAACGGTTTCCATTACTAGAAAGTCAAACCCGATATTAATTTTAAGAGGTTCTGGCCTCGGACCATTTAGGGAAAATGGGCCAAAACTATTAATACCTTTCCCATATTTTATATACCTTAAAATTAATAATTAATAATAAAACTTTAATTTAACATAAAAAAAATTAAAACAATATGTTTTTGATACATACATTTCTGATTTCATGTAATAAAATAATCATATGGTCAACGACTTTGTTTTCGATGTATTAACCAAGTCTGTACCTTGTCTGTATTAAAATAAAAAAACGGCAAAAATCAACGATTTCGAGTGTACAACGTGATGTCATTACGATTATGTCGACTTTTTTGTGTACTTTTTCACCAAGTGCACCACTTTCCTTGATGTATAGCATTAAAACGAAGTCGGTCACATTATTGTTATTTTACACCATTACAACGGATTTTTTTTCTATCAACAACATATAGTTTTTTTAAGAAAATTATGTTGAATAAAATAGGAAACTTGATGATTGAAGACAAATTAAAGAACGTTTTCTCCGATTTTCTCCGTTGTGTCGTTTGTTTCCTCTTATATTTGAGTGTGAATTCATATTACTATAAGACGTGTCACGGTACTTTTCTATCCCAAATTCATGTATTTGGTTTTGATGCTATATTTTTTATTCTCATCTGATTTTGTCTAATGCTTACTCCGTTTCTGTGGGTGTTACAGATTTTTTTTTAATGTTGTGTCGTTGTTCTCCTCTTATATTTAATGCGTTTCCCTCAGTTTTAGTTTGTTACCCCGATTTTGTTTTTTTCCATGGATTTACGAGTTTTGAACAGCGGAATACTAATGTTGCCTTTATTTATGTGCTTCTCATAGGCGAGTGATATATATGAGAGCCAAATTTACATTTTTAATGCACCTACCTAACACACGGCTAATTATATATCACTGGAAAGCTAAGAATGTGTACTTTCTAAATATCCCGGTCGTCAAAAGAAATTATGGTGCACTTTTTTTTAAATCGAGGTCAAAGGTCATGGGTGCAATTTCAATTCACAGATTCTTCCAGTAGAAAAATCAAGTTAAAACAAATGCAAAAACGAAACAATTTTACAGGAATGCTGTATTACTGTTGGGAAAATATATTTCTATCATATTATTAATTAATTTTGGTTGATGTTAACGATAACGCATGTTACGTAACGTTTTCTCTCGGAGTCTTTGAAAATCAACCATTAAGTCACACAAATGTATCTGTAGTCGCCCTTGCATTATCTAAATATTATAATACCTCCATATCATTTGATTGCACGTATTTACAAACATATATCTGCAAATTTGATATAAATAATCCGAAACAATATATTTGAAGCAAGGGGGAAATATAACATATGACGTGTTTTTAATTGATAAGAAAAGTCCCATGATGAGCTGAACAATAAAATTGAGGAAGCCTATGGTCTCCTGTTAGTTTGAAAGCCTGCCAACCGCTTCAAGATCAGACAACAATAGGGCAGCTTTTTTTATATTATTGTAGTGCAATATGTTGAGTCTGGATCATACCGCAATTTCATTTACATCACTAAATCAGATATGATAAGAGTACTAACTAACATTACTGAAATGAGTAAAGTGCTACTAGTATATTTATATCAACAAAATTGTGACAATTTTAATATAAAACATCACAAGGAAAAAATGATCACTCATTGTACGTCAAACTGTGTTTGATTTTACTTTAGTCGGCCGCCGTGTATCTTGAGATATCTAATTAATTAAACAACACTTGACAAAGTAGTTTGTACTTTTTCAAATTACGCTAGTGATGACGTTCGGCTACTTTGGCACCGCTTCAAACGGAGGACAAGGTTATCCCAATATTTATTTGGCTTTCTTATGTTAAAATCCCGTTAGCTTATAACCTAAATGATCGAAACGTCGGACCAATGGGATGTTGGACCATTTAGGTGTCGGAATATTGCGATATCGGAATATTTTAGCTTCATTTTAACTTGTAATCTCATCATTCTTATCGGTCAATATATCCATACAAAGACAACTTCCTTGGGCATATAACAGTACAGCAGAGGTTTTGCTCAAAGCGGACACAAGATCTACTATATACGATTGAATTAAAAATTGGGAATGGACATGAGGGATTTGTCAAAGAGACACCAACCCGTTCAAAAAGCAGACAACGGCCGAAGACCACCAATGGGTCATCAATGCAGCAAGAAACTCCCAAACCCGGAGGCGTTCTTCAGCTGGCCCCAAAAATGTACTAGTTTGAAATGATAATGGACGTCATGCTACGCTTCGAAATATACTCAAAAAATTCCAATAAAAAATCATACAAAACAAAGAAAGGCCAGAGGCTCCTGATTTGGGACAGGCTCAAAATTGCGGCGGGGTTAACATGTTTTTTGGAAATCTCAACCCTCCCCCTATACCTATACCAATGCGTGAACAGCTCAAATCTTGTGGAAAGTTGGATGACATCATACCGGACCGATGTTGCCTTTTAGCCAACCAAAGTCATACGGAGAACTTTTATTGTTTCTGTAGTTAGGTCGACATTGTCTTGGATAAAACCCCCAAGGGTGACTGGGGAATAGAAATATGGTCACTTGGTCTTCTCCCGACCGGCAGTAAAACGCTTGCCGAAGTGGGGTGTCCGTTAAGCTGTGCGTGATGTATTAAGTTCGCAGTCACGTCCGGTCAGAATGGGGACGTTAAATCCGATGTCTCGTGTAAAGAAAGTGCCACACTCTTTGCACGTTAAGAACCCTTACAACAACTCTTTGAGGGCTGGTAGGTGTCCTGTTGTAAAACAAAATTTCTGTCCCTATCCAATGTGCCCTCATTTTCCGGTGGCAGTCGAAATTGCTCCGGCTATCGTCCCTTTTGGCCTCTGTTGTGAAAAGACCTGCCTATTGTATTTGTTGTGAACTTGTTCTCGTCCTGAATATGCATGAAATATTTGCCACTGGACGTTAAGCAACTAACAATCAATCAATCAATCTTGGATAAAATGTTGACCCCCAGAAGAAAAATACTGCCATGTAGAATGTATGCCCCATTTTAAATTTTCTAATCTCCTGAGCAGTCAAACTTGTTAATAGTATCTCAAAGGTGTGTACATAAATACGGTGCATTTGTAATAATAAACCTAAATGAAAAAGAGTAAAAAAAGATATTTATAGATAATATACATTCTACTAAAGCCATACATCTAAGAACTTTGTCAATAGGAATATCGTACGCTTTATTAACTGCCGCAGATGCGCCATCATCCAAAAGGCAATACAGAAATGTTTTTAAAGCAGGTGGCATAATTTCAATTGAATAATCCAGTGAAATGTTTTTAGATAATGGATATTCATCTTTGGATTACAACTTTACCCTATATCTGCTTCCGTAAAATACTAGTAGCTGTATAAAGTGCTTGTAACCAGTTTCGCAGTCACTGCTCAGATCTTTAAATTTGGCAGACTGTATATCACAGTCATTTTAAACGAGTTATTTTCTGTCATTATGGCATAAGACAAAATTATAGAGCTACTGTATACAATATTGGATGTGCCTTGGCCTTGTTGATGCTGTATACATGCAACTATAAATTGACCATATATTTTTTGTTTTTGTTGAAGCCGATAATATGTTGTGTAGTTTTCTTGGCGGCGATACTCGGGCAGAAATTGCGCCCTGTTAACTGATCAAGTAATTAAAGTTGTTAACCAGAATACTTTCTTGTGTACAGGCACGTCATCTTTAATCGTCGAAATGTTAGTAAAAGCTGTTTTATGTTCAGAATTGAATAGCACTTTACTTTCAAATTTTGTATCAAATATTTAGCGATGCAAGCTCAATGGTATAAAGATTTAATAGTAAAATTGTTATGAGTTATTTTGTAAATCAGATCATGGTAGGAGATATATATGTTGTAACACTCAATACAGCTTGAGTTTGCTCCTCAGGGAATATCTTATGAAGTTGTGTAACTTGCTCATAGGCTTTATACATTTGCAAAATATACAAACAGACAAATCAGAATGAGTTGTAGATCTACTGCCCTCGTTGATATATAAGAAGAGACTGGTCGGTAGAATTGGTACATGTAGTACAAAATCTTTGTACAGACAAAAAATATTTATAACAACTCTTATGATATTTTGTATTTTCAAATGGGATGTTTTCATTTTTTTCATATTCATCGACCAGTCTTCTGTAAACTTCATCTTTTCGTTTTTTCCACTGCGGCAATACAACTGTATCTTCACTTTAGTGTTTAACTACATAGTTTCTATGTAGTAAATGCATGACAGACTATGAATATCTTTGTCAATCAATGGATAGTTTTTGATTTTTAGCATAGGAATGGTTTCCTTGTGAACTGGACTGTGAAAATTTGACACGACTCGGAAGATTTTCTACAATTTTCCGATACGATTCCTTATTTAGAAAGGGGTGAATTCTACAGACCTCAAAAACTATGTTTTACTTTGATTTGATCTTAATTTCGGACGATTTTATATATATTTAAGCTACACTGAAGTTAAAGATAGAAATAGAACCGTTTAAATATGATTTATCGTACTCTAATAGCACTATTAAGTACACGGAAATCGACTAATATATTCAGTAAAAAAACGATAACGAAATAGATAAGGGATTCCGTAAACTATAGTGATTTTACCCAACATCATAAAATTACAGAAATTCGTGATTTTAAAGAAATGTTGAGATAAAGTCTTGATCTTGAATGAAAAAACGATAACTGATGAGTAATTTGGTGTGTTCTAAAACGGATAGAATGCAAAAGCATTTGATAAAAATTTAATTGTAGATCCGAAAAGGTCAGGATTATGAAAATTTTCGTACAAAATGTCAAATATTTAGAAGGAATGCAAAAGCATGCGGACTTACAGTTGTATATATTGTTTTTCATTATTTTAAGAATCTAATTCACTTAATTATTCTGTCTAAAAGAAAACTTACAACTAATTTCCTTTGCTTGAAAAACATGTCGTAATTTTATAATTTTCAACTAATTTCTGAAATAAACGTCAATTTTACAAAAACTGCACCGTACGATTTTGTGACGACCGGGCAAAAATCAAAGTTAAATCATTATTCTTTCATTTAAAAAAGAAATTAGCCGTGTGTTAGGTGGGTGCATTAAAGTCCTTAACTAGACGTCTTTTTCAAATATTACACTCGCCTATCATACACATGATACAAATGGGCACCTATTTTGGAAGAATGCAATCAGTAATCTTAGTAGAAAAGATAAGTGCTTCATTTTTTCGTTCATTAGATTCAGTTTAACGAGTCCACGATATATCCAAAATTGTAAGAAAATCTGTGACATAACTCATGTACTGGAACTTGCTTGACCTTAAAATGTAATAAGTAAGACAGTCATTCTTCTCTTTTTCTAAAACTATGCGAACATATTGTGGAAATTTGATAAATATTTTGTACTGGAATATTAGATATTTAATAGACTTTAAATAAAAAATAAAGGAACGATTAATTCGTTTTATATACTGGGAAAAAAATTGGTTTTTAATTTGAAAATTTCACATTTATTAATTTCAAATATTTTCATGTTTAAAACTAGTAACCTGTGAATGATTTATCTATCAAATTTACTCCTTTATAAAAATATCGGAAATGACGTGACGTCATTTTCTGATTTCAAATAAATAACCATCTTTTCAAAAAAATACCTGTATAGAATCGAGTTGTCCGTTTTGTCATTTATTGTGTCGAACACGATTGTTAACAAAAGGTTGTATTTAAAAAATTGAAAAAGTTACACGTTAAAACAATGCCCCGTCTACGCCAAAATGAGAGAGAACGAGCTATTGGGATGTTGGCAGCAGGTATGATTCAAGTGCAGGTTGCAAATCATTTTAATATCTCTTGAATGACTATTGCAAGGCTTAACGAGTTCTGTGCCATAGGGCCGATGATCGGCCCAAAGTCATACTCCTTTCAGTGCCAAAGGGCCGATTCATCGGCCGATTGAAATGATGTTATGAACTACGTAATGTACTATGACGTCGCTGTTTTTGTGATAAATTTAATTCCTCCGTCTTGAAACATTCGCGCGTTTTTTACCAATATTAAAAGATATGAAAGGGGAGCTTTTTTATGAAATTTATGAAAATAAAATTATGTAAGGATGCGTTTATAAATATAAATAAAATTATATAATATTTAGAACTATAGAGTCAAATCCACTCTTTTTTCCCGACGCTATTGCAGTAGGCCATTTAGTATATTTATATATTCTAGGCTTACTTTCCTAAACTGCCTAAAGTTTTTAAGCATTTACTTTCCAAAATTGTAAGAATATAATAAAAATAAAATTTTACATACATAAAATATAGAAGATAGAAGTTATTTAAATACCTTTACAAAGAACGGTTTAGAAAAAGCGCAAAAAAAATCAAAAACTTAAAAAGATGAAAAAGTACGCAAAAAGTGCACTACATGTTAATGACGTAATTAATCTAATGACGTGATTCGTTTATAACGCATCCATCGGATTATTGCTAATCCTTATCCGTGGTTATCCTCCTGAGTGGGGGATCACACATTATTTAACCAGAATGTAGGCCATATAAAAGAATACTGCAGGGAAATTTCAAAACCATTGCCTTTATCGTGCTGATTTTCACAATTCATTCGACGAAGAAGTTTGTCTTGATAATATACATTTATGCCCATGTTCCATTAAAACGCCACCAGAGAATTTTAATGCATGGAATAAATTTCATTAATTTCTTTTTGTTTTGCTGCGTTTAATTTTTTAGGCTTTACACGGCATACTTTTATATAAATTTCAAAGGCAAAACAGTTAAACATGAATAATACAAGAGATACAAGGAAAATATTTAATATTGTATTTATCGTGTGAAAATACAATGTCCTGTAAAGCATCGTAAAAAAAGAGTATTGCCGGATTGTGCCGGCCAAATTAATATTCCAGGTCAACATGACACTTTTAATTGATACATGTAACACGTTTCCTAGTAAACTACATGTTCTTTGATCGGTGCATGTCTGTACTCATTTATTATTTATCCCTTCTTCCATTTGTCTTCCAAAATAAAAGATAGCAAAACCGCAAACAACATGAAAACTTTGTGAACAATTATACATTCAAAATTACAATCACAGTAAATTATTATTGTACGGTTGTCAAGAATTAATGAACACATTATTTTTAATATTAAGATACGATAGAAAATTCCTATTAAAAGAACTCTGACAATGTTCGATCAGGTCTTAATTTTATACAATTAATTGTTTGATGACATTTCCGAAGATCATATAATAAGAACAAAACGACATTTGAGAAAATTGCAGGGTCGAAAAGAAGAGAGTGTTCTGTATGTTCTGTACAAAATGTTCCTGGTTGCAGGAAAGGGCCGAAACATGTATATGCATGTGTGCTCTCTGTCGTAAAATTGTTCATAAACCATGTAGTAAATATAAGAAACACGACAGACGATGTAACACCGACGAATAAAATATCTGTCTTGAGAAATGTTAATATGAATCTTGAATTTTGTATCATGCTCATATAATGAAGTTGTTCACACAAAATAATCACAAACTTTCTTTAATTTATAAGTAGTGACAAATTAATTTGCATTATCTCTTTTCGTATTACCGACCTTTGACTCGGGAGTATATGATTTTTAGACAGGTTACCGTCTCTATAGTAGGGAATTTCTGGTATTAATTCAAGTGAGGGCAACTAAAAGAAGTAAAGTCAAACTTAAAATCGGCAGCGAAAGGGTTAAGAATTGAATGCTTTATTAAAATTTTGTTTTAAGTAGTAAAGTGCTGACCGACATGTTATCCCTTTCGCTGCCAAACAAATTGTTAACAAAACCCCTTCAGTGCCAATGCTTTTTTTTGATTGTCTTAACAAGACCGCAAAAACAGTTTCAGGGGAGGTAATAACAAACGTAAACGTCGTCTATTGTTTCCCGTAATTTAACGTTGTTTCATCGACGTCATAACGGAATCACCATTATGGCCGTCTGGGAAGGGCGGGTTCTTTCATCAAAAGAAAGGGCACGGCGGGAATCGGCTAAAAACTCATACAGAATATTAACATAAATAGAACTCAAATCTTTAACGATATCTTTGTCGTCTTAGTCTATTATAAAAAAACGCAATTATCTTGATTATTATAGACCATATTCACTTAGGTTTCCGTTTTATTGAAATTATCTTCAATACAGTAGAGAACAACGAGAACAAATGCGTAATGATTTATTATTGTATTAGAATGCAAATTGTAATCAATTCTTTACCAAACTTTTCCGAGATTTTGTCATTCAGGATAGAAAAATCAAAGTTTGGTTTAACTTAAGAAAGATGAAAAAACCTGGTTTCTTGAGAAAAATAAGATACAGCGTAAACTAACATTTATCATGCATCTAGCTTTGCGTTGAAGTCCTAATGTACAGTATACATATAGTAAATCTCTAAATGAATACGACCTTTTACTGGTAAACAATGTAAAACAAAAGATGACACTGTAATAAAAACAAAATTGAAATAGGAAAACATTGTAGTATATAAATATACACTGACATACACGTAGAAAATATCTGATACTGGCACAACAAATGATCGCCCCCGTAGTGGCAGACCACGTAAAACGACGTTACGTCAAGACAGACACATCTGCATCATTCATCTCCGGAATCGATTTGTAAACGCGTCACAAACTGCACGACAAACCCACGGAAGACATAACAACAGAATATCTGCTCAAACAGTTCGTAACCGTTTTTGCAAGTTGGTCTGAGAGCTCGTCGTCCATTGAAGGGACCTATCCTTACGCAGCGTCAAAGGATGGCCCGATTTCAATGGACACGGGTACGGATTCGATGGAATAGGCAAACATGGAGACAGGTTCTTTTTACCGATGAATCTAAATTCAACTTGACATTTAACGACCGCAGAGCTAGGGTCTATCGGAGACGCAATGAACGATTTTCTGATGCGTGCGTGCAGGAAACAGATCGGTTTGGTGGTGGCGGAATCATGGTATGGGGCGGAATTACCTACCTGGAACGCATCGAGCTCAAAATCATCGTTGGTAACCTAAATGCAACAAGGTATATGGACGAAATTCTGGCTCCAGTTGTTCTCCCGTTTCTCAGAAGGCATCGTTTTAACCACGTTTTTCAGCAGAACAACGCCCGTTGTCACGTGGCACACATTTCGATGATTTTTGGAGAATAACCATATTCGTGTGTTGCCTTGGCCAGCAATGTCTCCAGATTTATCACCAATTGAACATCTGTGGGACGAACTTGGACGACGTATCAGAAATAGCCAAAATCCACCGGAAACGCTAGCCCAGCTCCGAACAGCACTTTTCAGGGAATGGAACAACATCCCTCAAGATTTTATTCGACGTCTTATTGATTCCATGCGATGGAGGTGTCAGTCGGTCATAAATACAAGAGGTGGTCATACAAGGTATTGACATGTTAACCCGAATTCTGTACTCGTCCTGTTAAAATTGTCCGAAAATGTGAAATATTGTTTTCAATAAAAAAAAAAGCTTGTTATTCTTTTCTTCAAAATCATGTTAGCTTACTATTCCATTAAATTTTTGTTATCCATTTTTTGTTATAAAAAATTTAAATGATCTTATAAGCATGTAACGTTTCTTTTTTTGCCTAGTATATATACAAATCAACATGGATATCAATTATATATTCATGTATTGATTTTAAATATATTTTATTTACTGATTCTTATATATTTCTAATTGCTTTTTCTATTTGATATGACAGACACAATACAGGTCACTGCTATATTTCGTAAATTTAAGGGAGGGGGTGTCGACAGAACACAAAAGAGTAAAGTGTAATGTTTGCCATGCGTTTTCCGGATGGGGCAACATATGACAATGAATACAATATATAAAACACTTATAATGCCTAAGGAGAACAAAAGTGTATAAAGATCAGGCTCACAAACCAAAAACGCGAGAAACTCATCAAGGCTGTACACCTCTGAGGAGCCAAACATTTCTAGAATTAAACATTTTTTCTTAACCTGATTTTTTTGGTTTATAAGACGGTGAAAAAATAATTGGCGAAGAATAAATCATATGGTGGTGCGCTTTTTTTTTGCTACAGCCCTATGAAAATACACAATTTTATCTGTATGTTGGCGTTTGTGAAAGATTAAATTATTCAGTTGTTTTCCTCTTAAGGATGTAACACTGGACACTTTTAATTTGCAAAACACTCATTTGCAAATCCGCCGCCGCCTCAAACAAGAGCTACAATGTCATGAATATAACCAAAATGTGCGGAATTACATGGGATTCAATAATTTCATTGGTTTTCTACTGTTACTAGCATTTTTATTTTGCTATTTGATTTATAAAAACATGGGATTTTCAATATCCCATGGGACAGGGCAAAATCCCATGGGATTTTGGTTAAATCCCATGGAATTTGTTTTGTCCCATGGGATAATTGTAGTCCCATGGGACCAAAAAAATCCCATGAGACTATAATTATCCCATGGGATTTTCAATATCCCATGGGACAAAATAAAATCCTATGGGATTAAAATTATAAATATATAGATATAAATATAAAGTTATGTGTATGTTACAATGAATGCTGTTTGGTACTAAAATGTTTTAAATGTATACAAGTTTTTTTATATTTTTTATATATACATATATATATTTTTGTTTTTAATTTTGTCACAAACATGTTTTAATATTTGTTTATATGACAATAAAGATTATTCTTATTTTGGAATGTATAATAATATTTACAGTCAAAGAGTAAAGTCCTTTCACTAAAACAAAATGATGAAATGTCTAAATAAATGAAAAAATATTGTTTTGAAATTATTGTGTTGTTTATTCTATTATCATGAAAAATAGAACTGAAAAAATATTTCATATTCTGACTGAATAGTTTACTCTTTTCATGAGGTAAGATTTTCTTTGTTATAGTTTCATTGCAATACTTGTATATGCAAACAACTTGAATTATAAACCTTTGTGGTGTACATAATAGTATGCTCATATTTGCAAATTTATAATATAAACACTTTCTATTAAAGTTTTTGTTTTCTTTATTCACAACTTGCTATGTACAATTATTCAGTCCACTATTTAAGAGTGAAGTCAATAAATAATTTCATTCACTAGAATATTCCTGAAATTCTTAGACAAATCATTTTTTCAATCTGTTCTTCAAAGATCTTCCTCGGTACATCTTTATTGAATGGAGAGATTCAAAGGAGAAGACAAAGCAAGTTTATTTGTACAACAACATACTAATATTTTGTTCATTCGTTCCATCTTTCAATTGATATTTACATTGTTGTATTTATATGATCAAGTTCTTGTGCATCAATGATCGTGATGATATGACTCCTTTTTGTTTATAGTCATCATGTTGAAATTTCCTCTTTCAAATAAATGTAGGAAAAAACACGTTCCATTTCAAATTAATAAAAAGTCGCATTATGGAGAAAAATATCAACTTTAAGTTTTCCGTTCAGTATTGATCTGTTGACTGATGACCATAAAAATCGAGATGTCTGACCTACAAATACAAAAAAATCAAAAATTATCAGTGAAGAGATCAATAAAATGGCTATTTTATCATGTTTATGAATATTATGATAAACTTTCATTTGAATATTCAAGTACTAAATTACAGAAATCGCTGAAATTTTATAATAGTTTAGTTTAAGTACAGCTTATTTAAAAACTATAATAAAAAATATAGGCCACCGATGAGTTAAAAAAGATATTACATTTCTAATGCCAAAATATGGCATTTTGCACCAAAGGGAGATAATTTGGAGCTTTTCCAATGATATATACATTTTAAAAGTCATCTGGGGCCAAACCGAATTGATTGTTTTGAATGATTTGGTGTACTATATGATAAAGTAACAACATGAACAACTAATAAAGTTATAAATAAAATGACTTATGAAAAAAAAATATTAAATATTTTTCTGAAATTGTTATACCCTAGAGTCTCCTTAAATGTCATTTGATCTCTATTGGAGAAATGTCTCATTGGAAATCAGACTGCTTAGTGCTTCTTATTTTTATATCAACCCAGCCATATTATACCCGTCCAATATCAGGAGCTTGTACATAGTTCAGTGGTTGATGTTGGTTCATATCCGTCATTTTTATTTTTCATAATTTTTTGTTTTTATAAATTAGTCTGGTATATTGGACGTTCGAATTGATGCTTTGTTTCAAATTTGGTTAGTGTTGTCTTTTATAGATTACTATAACATGTATAGGGTATGGGTTTTCTCATTTATACTTACAGGTCATCAATGGCCTCTAATAAGTAATTACAATGCTTACATCCACTAAATTGAACTCTGATGGATAGTTTTCTCATTCATCATACCACATCTTATTTTTATAAGTATTTAATCATTATTCAAGGACAAAAACTTTTATAACAGTGGACTTACCATTAAGGCTTTGTTGACCTCTGTAAATCTAATTTTGTTGATAATTTCTTCTGTTTATAGTTTCGCCTTTATCTTTAATGTTCTTGCTTCTTGCCCTACACATAAAAGGGTAAACCTCATTTAATGACAAAAATAATATACAACTACTGTCTTTTGATAAGGTAAATATGCGGTTTTATTGACTTTTGAAAAACTGATATTCACTGAGGCTGATGTCCGAAGTGAATATCAGTTTTTCAAGCGTCAATTAAACCCCATATTTACCGAAACAAAAGCCAGTAATTGTTTTATTCCATATTCAGAGAGAAGAATACATATATCAAAACAAATTTTACATGAAACATTTTACCATAACGTTGCATGTAAAAGCGCCTGATGTTAAGCGCGGTGAATAACACTTTCCCAGGTGAATATGCTTTTTTTGTTCAAAATCCAATTCGTATAGAGAAACCTACTAAAATAATACCAATATGGAATAACTACTATTACATAATTAGTAGGCAACTGAAAATTTTGCCTTATTTGTATATAACGTCAACTTACTCATCATTCTTGCTGTTCAATATCATGAATATTATCATTATTCTATGAATATGAGGTCACAGTAAAATTAACCCTGGCAGGCAGACATCTTCTTTTTTTATATGATACCTTGTAGTCATTCTATATAACAACAAGTAGACCTATGCTTAGAAAATCTGATAAAATGACAAAACCAAGAAAACTTATCATTGACCAAAGAACCATAAAATGCGGTCATGGTTATAAGAATCTGACATTCAGACATGCACACCTTACAATTGTTTCATATTTACCAAATATAATCTACCTGTAACTTTAAACATATATGATAAACTGACAAAACAATGCAGTGTTTCATTGCCCAATGAACCATGAAAATGAGGTCAAGTTCATATAAAATATGGCAGACAGATATGTACATCTTTCAATCTTTTCATTCACTAAATAAAGGGGCTTTATCACTTACAGTATCCAGAAAATAGACCAAACCACAAAAACTAAACATTTTCAATGTTCCTTATACCCTGCCAATTTGTTATGGATGTGCCTGTTCCAAGTCAGGATCCTATAATTCAGTGATTGTCGTTTGTTTATGTGTAACATATCTGTTCTTCAATTTTTAGTACATAAATAGGGTTGTTAATTTTCAACTTTCAACTTGGCTATCATGTGTTAAATCATACAAGTGTTTTCGGTAAACAGGAAGTTGTCCAGCGATGAATATGAAAACGCATCACACGGTATAGCTGACTTATATAAACCCTGAAACCAAATTTCAGAAATCCTTGTATTGTAGTTCCTGAGAAAAATGGGACAAAAAAACTATTCATCGGACGGACGGACTGATGGACTGACGGAAGGATGGATGGACAGAGAGAGAGGTAAAACAGTATACCCCCCCTTTTTTTAAAGTTGGGGTATAATTTTAAAACGGGGTTATAAAAACCCTTGCAAGATGTCAAAACAAAAAGAAGTAACCTAATTCTTACTTGTTAGGGGCTATCAAAAAAGATTTATTTATTGTCGGTTATACAAAAAGTCACTGTCAAAAAGTCACACATTGTCACAGGACAAAAAGTCACAATTCAGTTTTGAGATTATTTTTCTTTGAACAAGAAAACACTCTTTTTGTATTTTTCTTGAAGTTTTATACATGAACATGATGTAGCAACTTAAATGTTATTTAAATTTATTAAAAACAAATAAATCGGTGCATTAGGTTTGCACACATTACCATTACATTTGCACACAAAAATCATTAGGTTTGTGTGCAGCTTTTGATTACATTTGCATGCATTTTTTTACATGTAAATATATAAAAAAAGTTATGGTATGACTGCCTTTTACAGCTGACTATCATGACTATGCAGCATGGGCTTGCTCATTGTTGAAATCCGTACACTGACCTATAGTTGTTAATGTCTGTGTCATGTTGGTCTCTTGTGGACAGTTGTCTCATTGGCAATCATACCACATCTTTTTTATATTGGCTCATTGTTGAAGGCTGTAAAGACCTATAGTTGTTAATGTCTGTGTCATTTTGGTCTCTTGTGGACATTTGTGTTATTGGCAATCATACCTCATCTTCTTTTTTATATTATGAATAATTTCCTTAAATCAAAAATGAGTATATGTAATAAAAAGAAGATATTTCAAAATCTTTTTCGTTTATATTCAAACAATTGTCAACAAATTGTTTGTGACTTTTTGCATGTTTTGTCCTAACAACTTTGTGACTTTATGTCTGACATTAGTCCAAATAATTATGACGTTTTTCTGAGACGTAGGAAGGCGTCCCAGGAAAAAAATGAAATAGCCTTGCCAGACGTCATAATTATTTGGACTAGTCTGACATGTGTCTGACTTTTTGTCCTGTAATTTTTTGTCGGAATGTCCTGTGACTTTCTGCTCGTTTACCTTCCATCTTAATCAGTGAACTGAATAATTGTTTTTTGCAGAAGTCCGGGGAATGTTAAAACAAGTGAAACTGCGAGCTACTGCTCACTGATGATACCCCCGCCGCAAGTGGATAATATTAATAGTGTAAAAATATGCAAGTGTTCGGTAAACAGGAAGTTGTTGAGTGATGAATCTGAAAACGCAACACACGGTATAGCTGACTTATATAAATCCTGAAACCAAATTTCAGAAATCCTTGTATTGTAGTTCCTGAGAAAAATGTGACGAAAATTTTCAACTTGGCTATCATGTGTAAAATCATACAAGTGTTCGGTAAACAGAAAGTTGTCAGGTGATCAATCTGAAAACGCATCACACGGTATAGCTGACTTAGATAAACCCTGAAACCAAATTTCAGAAATCCTTGTATTGTAGTTCCTGAGAAAAATGCGACGAAAAATATTCATGGGACGGACGGACTGACGGAAGGACAGACAGAGGTGAAACAGTATACCCCCCCCCTTTTTTTAAAGCGGGGGTATAAAAATCACATGTGTAAATTGAGAGTCAACACTTACACATGGACTACACAATACTTTTTCAGAATGTCAGCAAAACAGATTCACTGGTGATAGGGGAGTGTAACCGATGAATTGATCCTGAATCAGATAAGATTTTCCCGGTACGTCTAAACACCGCTCAGGAGGACATCCTGAGTGCACACATGCAGGACATACAAAGTGCACTCAGGACCTATATAGTCGTCGTATCTGCACACAGGATGGATGTATACATTCGTTATACACTTCTCATTTTAGAGTTAAATTTTCAAGTAACGGCCGGGGAACCCCTTAAGATTTTAAAATAATAATGCTACTAAAAATATATTATTTCCCCCATGTTTCGCATTTTTTTCGCTATAATTATTAAATCTTTTAGTGATTACAAATGATGACGAGGGCCTCACGAATAAATATAAATATGAAATACTTGAACATCGATTAGCATAAATCGAGCAGCAGAATAAACTTGCGATCCACAATGACATAAATCTCGAAGTTATTTACGAAAATACAGACTGTGCTCCTGAATAAAGTTGTTAAATACATTAATTTGTGTTTTTTACTTCTACAAGAAATTTGAATCAAATGCTAATTACGCACCATTTGCTGAGCAGAGAATCATTCTAAGCCAGGAACAGTCTATACTAACTGACAACAGTAAGAATAGAAAGTCTCTGTTAAATGGCAGTCAAATCCAACAGAACTGTAACTTAATGATACATGTACATCGAGTTTCAGCACCTCACCAAGCACCCTTGCCTTGCACACTGAGATGGCAAACTGGTGTGTGTCAGTATTTTAATATAAAACTGCGAAGGTTCATATCGTTTGATTCAATGTTCGTTTGAATATTTTTTTAGGATCGTTGTGAAATTATATCTAAATCTTTGTTAAAATACGATTTTAAATTGTTCAATTCTTTGGATTTCATAATTTCGTCAAAGTCTACTTTTTAAAGTTTTAAATTTTAAAGAAAAAATGAATATTCCATTTTGATTTGAAGAAAATCTTTTTGAACTGTCATGACATGGTGTTGCAAAGCTGATTACAGGTAACTTTAACATACAGTAATTTTCCATTACGACAGTGCGTGTATTCTCGGGTGTGTATAACGTATAGTTTTCTACAGAACATCCTGTCTACGTGTAATACAGATTGATGACATTATACAACATTTCTGTTGTTATAAAATGTGATAAGGTATCTGTGTCCATTCCCTATTTCAACACCACGAATTTTTCGAAGAAAAAAAAAATCAAAACATCATTTATATGAAATTAAGAAGAAAAGTAGCAAATATAAACTACAGTAATTGCGCACTGAGTAAACATAATTTCAATTTTGCATGAAAAAAAAAGGTGAGAAAACGTATACATGTATGAAGATGTGTTTAAAAAGACCCATTGGCTTTATTTCACACTAGGACCAACGATAACTAGAACTAAGCAATGGTTGATCCAGAAATTTTCATAAGTGGGGGCTCATTGACTACCTTAGAGGGGTCACGTCCAGTCATGCTTCCGTGATTCCCTATATAATCTACCATTTGTTTCCCATGATTTAGGGGGGGGGGACTAAACCCGCCTCTCCTAATTGGGAAGTCATTTGGTCTGATAAGGGGGGAGGGGTGGTTCCAACCATGTGTCCCCATTCAAATGCATTGATCGTTCAAAAAAGGGGGTGGTTATGCCAAAACCTGCAAATATATTTTAGGCAGAAAGAAACATTTATATTCGGTGATTTTTACACTAAACGTTTTCGTAATTTGTTTTAAAAATATTAATAAGTACATGTACATATGATAGTTTTTATCAAGGATTTGTATAGTAACTGGTTTAATGAAGTCCCCTTGATGAAATTTAAATGGCGAGACGCTAATTAATAAACTACAAATGTATCTATCTATCGGCATGCGCCGTTATTTGGAATACGTCACGGATGACCGATGATCATATTCAATATAATAATAATTAGGACTAATTGGTGATGGCAGAGAATATGTCTCTGGTGATGGTTATAAACACATAGAAGTAAACTTTGCAAAAAAAAGGTTTCCTTGGAAAAATTTATAAAAATATATGAATATGCTAGATAAATTTTTCTTTCCGAATTAATAAGTAAATACGTTTAGAAATAACAAATTTTCACAGTTGGGAAGTTTTCAATTCAAGTTATTTCATTTTGAAAACGTTGAGAAATATAGATCTTATTCGATGTGGGCCGCTTGGAGATCACAATTCTATAAAAAGAATCACTATTTTAGTCGAAATTAAACTGTATATCTTCTTTTTTCAAAACTCCTAAAAATAATTAAATAATTTAACATTATCTATAGAGAGCTTACATAATCAAACTTTTTAGAATTATGTGAGCGTAAATAAAATTTGTTTATTACCCCCCCCCCCCCTTTTTTTTCCTTCTATAAAATTTATAATTGTAAACGATTTTGTTTCTTAATTTGTGTTTGCTAATTAACTTGGGTTCATGCTGTCAAAAATCAAAAATGTCTCCTTGTGTATCAGTTATTGATAAAAAAAAAAATATTTGAAGCCGCCAGACGAATAACGTTACGTCTAAACACCGCCCAGGACCTCCTGGGGGCACTCATGACATACATGATGGATGTATATATATTCGTTATACGCTTCTTATTTTAGAGTTAAATTTTGGTAGAATTTGAAATCGAACTTAGATAGATATGTTAATTCTTATAAAATAATGAGGGCACGTGTCACTGATTACACATCTACTGAGCCATGAATTATCCAATCAACAAAATTGATTGGATTATCTTTATTGTTGTTTATAGATTGTGTTGTTAGTACAGTGTGACCATGCGGGAAGTAATAGTGTGACGTTTAAAATGAATATCACGATGTTTTAAGATTTTCGTATTTGATTAAAATTTCGTTCCATAAATTTTTTAGTTTTATTCTTAATTTTATTATCCTGTCCTGGACCAGTAATTTCTTCTTTGCACGAGTCTGAAAAGGGAAATAAATGTTCATACTTTTCAAGAATTTACATTAATAAAAGTTTTGTATATGGAACCCGTTCTTAACTGTAAAAGCCGTACTTTTCAAACAATCAAACTCATATACATGTAGTTGGATGTTACTTCTCATTTTTATCAAACTTGTCCGGGAATTTTATTTTTGAGTTATACGAATGTTTTAAGAAATCCGCATTTATTAAGTTTTTTTTGTTGCTCTAATTAAAGTCGTTTTGTCCAGTTTCACAAGCCTGAAACGAATTTCAATGTGAAAATAAATTCTGAAAATGAACTTGTCTCCGTTTTCGTCTCCGTTTTTTGTTGTGGAAAATTATGATATTTTGGGTATAATTATTTATATTTTGGGTATAATTTTTTCAAAATGTAAGTTAGATTGTAGTAAAATTCTAAACTTAATTGTAATAAAAGATTTTTGTTAAAGCGAGAAAGACTATTTCGAAGACAGTTTATTGACACGAAATCCGTTCAAACCACGACTAAGTCTTCGTTAAGGTTAAACTGAATATTGTACATAATTGTCTTCTCTTGTATAATGGTTTGTTGAGAATAAAGATATACAAATTCAATAAAATTTGATATTCAGTTATAGTGTGTGATAACATTGTGTGAGGGAATTCGACGTTTGCTGTACCACTGTTCACTCCAGTGCAATTTATGACAATACCACTGCATCAATCTGTATGATTATTTTTGCAGTCTTTTAAAAAATGATTTTACTTTGTTGTCGCGTATTATTTTTGAAACATTCAATGTTTTAAAAAGGCGAATTTTCTGTATAAAGTCAATAATTATGTTGACTTTTGAAGCCCAAACTTTCTACAGCCTTAAATACGCAAATAAAAGATCCAAAAACTATACCAATACAGAACGACATGTTTATGGAATTATAGCAAATCTTTCGGTTTACAAATTTTTATTCGTTATTGCAAAATAATGAACTTAAAATATTTGACATTTTCTCCCTACCCAGTTTACCCCTATTATTTTTTATGATGTGGACTGGTCATTGTTATTAATTCGTACGCAATTTGATTGGATTAATTTGTAATTAGTTTACCTTCAAACTTGTTTACCCAGCAGGCACTCAACGTTTAATAAACGTTGAAATGAGGTTGAAATGTGATCAACGTATATTCAACGTTGAAACAACGTAACATTTTCAACGTTGAGGAATAAACCAACATTCAACGTCGAATTAACGTTGATCATTTCAACGTTGTAATTGGAACGTTGATTCAACATTGAATCAACGTTAACTTATTTACTCATAGTAGGCCTATATAAAAAAAATCATTATCAGAAGGCAATATATGCATAACTGTAGAAGTATATATTTATAAAGAAAAGAATGAAAAAGAGTTTTGGGTTTCACAAAACAGTATAGTACTAACTATTGGTCACTATTTCAACTTGAGTTTTGCGTCACCGTGACGGTATGAGAAAAGGGGGGGGGGGAGGTAAGTCGTTTGATACTAAATTTCTAGGGAATAAGAAATATAATTTATTAATTTCATTTCACATAACTTTAATTTGAACATAAAGATAACATGTAAAGAAATTTAAAATAGTTGATTATCAACAATGATCGCGATTTCTTTCATTCATATTTTCGCGGGATTTGAACAGGAAGTTAGATTGCCCATGCGCACTATTCAAACACGCACCTTTCCTGTATTTGAAAAAGAACAACAAAGGAAAAAGTCGAAAGAGAAACTTCCCGTTTATCACGTATATTTATGGTATGTAGATGTTTGCATGTGGCTATCACGGTTTGTTATATTTATGAATTGTGATTAGAAACTCTGAATCGGTATCATATTGCACAATTAGAGAAAATTATAACGTCAACATTGTATTCCACTTCCAGAAAACAGATCAGAACACATGGAAGGGCCATCATATATAATTTCCTCCAATTATACTATTTCTAAGAGCATTTAATGTGGAAAGCATATTTAGTTTCATTTTAAAGTTTAGGTAAAGATTGTTACAATTATTATGCTTAAAGATTCATATAAGAAAAAGGGGGGACAAGCAAGTGTTTACATTATTTTGCTCAGGTAAATTTCCCAACATGTTTACTTTATACTATATATATGCGATTCTTTTAGTTTAACTTTAAGGCTTGGTAAACCACATACTTTTTGACGATCATATTAAACGATGAATTTCAACTGGACAACAAAGTATTGAATTTGAACGATCATGGAAAATTGATACTTTTATTGTTTTATTTTTACAAAATCAAGTCAGTCTGAGCCTTTACTGATCTTCATGTGATCTCTAACTCTGTGTAATATGAGAAATGCATGTTTACAATACATTAATGTGTACGTAACCTGGTTTTGAATGTTATAGTAGTCCATTATCTGATATCATGAACATGTATTATTTATTTTACAGAAGCTTGTCAAACAGATCAATGGCTAAAAGGCATCAAGTGGAGCAAAATTAAAATTCAGTTTTGGGAATTCCAGTCTTAAAAACATCAAAGGTAGGTTTTTTGTCTGTATAGCTATATACCATTTGTGTTCAAAGATTAATCTTTTGGGCCACAATTAAAAATATTTCAGTTTGCCCAAACCCGACCCATGATGACTGGGTGTGGGTAGGTAGGTAGGCAAATTCTTTTTTTTTTTTTTTTTTTATCAGAATTTGCATCAAAATATTAAAAGATCTTAAAACAGTATATCTTTTTTTTCTGTCAAACCTTTGTAGAGACAACCAAAAGCCATGAATTTAAAAACCTCTATAAATAAATTAGTCTACTATATGATTTGTATCCTGAGATGTTTATAATCCTGTCAATTGCTAGCTGTGTGAAAGGGCTGGTGGATTTATGAAGTCATTTTCAACAGTTCCATCAACACGATGTTTGTGTAAAAAAAATATCAGCTGATTATGTAATGATTAAATTTGTTTGCAGTTTTTAAATCCTAATTCTAATAAAATAGATAATATAAAAAAATAAATTAATTTTTTGAAAATAATCATTATTGATAAAATATAATTGCATAAAGGTAACGTTTTATTTTTAGGTAATGGTTCTAGAGGCTTCCATTACATGTTTTTACTTTTGCACATGTGAAAAAAATATTTCTGACAAAAGTCAGATTTCTCTTGTCAAAAGGGATTTATATTGCAATAAATTATTCAGAAGGAGTTACATTCAGTTAAGATTATATTTCTGATTCTGTATAGCAATTATAGTTTTATCAAATTCTCCCAAACAGCAACGTACTGATCTTGTTTAATGAGACTTGTAAATTTGAACTATTTAAATAAAAGGGCATCTAATTTACATGATAAAGGAAAATTATAGTGAAAGACAACAATTTATCAAGAAATAATTCCTTTTTATTCAGTAAAAACAAAATCTTCTTGCAAGATTGTAAATTCGCAACTTCCAGATCCATTTCCTGTCAGAATAACATTGAAAATATTCGATTGCACATGGTTTTGAACAAATCTACCTGGATATTCTTATCAGATATTCGATAACACGATGAAATTAACATTGAGCATATAGGTAAGAATTTGGTAGTACAGACAACTACAGCGTAAAAAAACTGTGCCACTTCACATATTTTACTTCTTTACGTTCGTTAAATCAGAAGATAAAAACAGAGAACATCGAATATCGATTAACTGCGTCTCTTATACGCTTTCATTTTAATCTTATTCACAGTTACTTTCAAACGCAAAGACGAAAAACATTAAGTTTTGTACGATGACGGAGCGGACCCAAAAAAAATCTGAAAAAAAAAATTCTTCAAAAGAACGTCAAAAAAAGAATTTGAGTCGGCGGGTTTATTTTGGGTCGGTCGCGTTTGGGCAAACATACAATCTTTTTATTTTGGCCTTGTTTATTCTAATTTTGTTTACCTTACATACCATATTATGTTTGTCTTTATATCTAAGCTATTGTAGTAAAGCTATTTATTTTATGTTAATGGAATTGTGCAGTCATCAATAAAAAAAAACGTCTTACTTAGGTAAAGTGTTTTCATTGTTATCAATAACATATAGTGAAACCCGCAGTCTTACAAAACTCAGGTTGAAGCTTCTTCATTAACAAAAAACTACTAATAGTAAACATTAATGAATCTATTTTTATTAATGATTATCTTATTACAATATGTGCTTCGTCATTATGGTTTTATTTTTTTTCAATGCTTCTAGAAACAAATTGAAAGTGGCTCAAATTTAAAATATTTTTTCAGGACATGCAATTTATATTTATTATATATATATATATAATCTGATTTTTTCCAGAGTTTAAATATACTGCAAGAGTAAAAAGATGTCACTTGGAAATACATATCTGATAAAGACCTCTTCTGCTTAAAATTTACCGCTGAAAGATCCCGAGGTGGTGGAAGAATGATGACATGCAATAAGGACAAAAAGAGACAAATATAACAAATGAATTTATAAAATAAATCTTGTATCAAAAGAAATATCATTGTATTACTATTTTTGATATTATTGTTCCTGAGTAAATAAGTATTAATGTAATGGTTTATGAGGGTAATATATACATTTATATAACATATATGTATATATAATCAAGGACCTTTGTTTTTGTGGATAGTTGTCTGGTTAGCAGTCATGCAGCATCTTCTTATTTTCGTAAATATTGCGATCATCCTGAACACACATTGGACCTAAAAATGTCTTCACTCTTCCTAGATATATATACTACTTTCAAGAAGGGTTTAACGTTGGTTGGTCGTTTAATAAAAACTACTTTGAACTTGTGAGAATTGTTTTATAGAACTATTCAACATCTTCTTTCCTTTCTGTGGTGTGAGGGAATAAAGTGCATGTCTTAGTTTTTATGCAAACTGTGCAAATTTATTGAATGATTTGTCTTTTTATAGGTATTCACAACATTCACAACAAGAAAAACTATACAAGTAAGAATATATCAAAAATGATAGGTGTCCACAAGTCAGTGGACACACACAATCATTTCAGCTATTCCTTCTGCCAACAGGATTTTAAGATATGACATTTATGGTCTAGATTTTTGACTTTTTACAAGCACCAAATGTTGTTTAAAGTAACAGTTGATGTATTTATTTAGATGTCTTCCATTTAACTTATCTATTTTGTTCATATGTGTATTGGTGAGAGGGAAAAACATTAAAAAAAAAACATGTACACCAACACTGCCTGTTTACCATCTAACAACAGCAAAAATTTGGAAAGCAGGTAAAAAATGTGGTGTTTGTAGCTTTATAATAACTTTCAAATTATACTTTCAACTACTATTCAACCTTGAATCAACGTTGAATGGAGGTTGAAACTTCAACGTTGAAATGACAACGTTAATTCAAATTTTCAAAATCAAACATAAATTTGACATTGTTTCAACGTTGAGAAACAACCTTGTTTCAACGTTGAATCAACGTTGAGTGCCTGCTGGGTATGCTTTTCATACATGACTATTGATAATAAGAACATGCATGCATGTGTACGATAACTAAAATGACCTTCAAACTGGACACTGGACGAGTCAATATTATATTTTATCAATGAAAGTTTAGGTATGAAAGGTAAGAATTGCCACTTCTTCTATTTTCACAAAATTTTCCGACTACACAGTTGATATATTATTTTTTAAAAGCCTATTGTGGAGATAAAAGAGAAAGTTTACAAATAAGACGTTTTGTTCCATTAAACAAGTCATTTTCTTAAGAGAAATGCCGAAATACATTTTACGCACAGCTACGGCAGGTAAAGTTATTATTTATCATAACAAAAAAAAAGCATTATTCAGTCTCAATGGAATATGTTAATTACAATAACTCCCAAACTTAAGTAGTAGGTATATGAAGTCAAAATATGTCCGATCTGCCTATTTTTGGACATCAAAAGTCAATACGATCGTTTTAAAGTCAATTTCGTCTACCTCACAAAATCTTGTTAGGCACTATAACATTGTGTTTGTTTAAAAACTTGATTTAGAGAGAGATAAAAGAATCACACTGAAAAACAACAAAAATCGAACTTGTTACAGAAAATAACGCAACTATAAAATAATTTTCTTTATTCGTAAACTGCAAAACACAACAAATTAATTTACCTGACATCATGAAAAATAAACTAAAAAATTACATCGAATGAGATATTTTATTTTTTCTATATGCAAATTCATGTTAAAGGTATAACACAGAACTAACAATACAATTCATAAACAACTTTAAAGATAATCCAATCAATTTTGTTGATTGGATAATTCATGGCTCAGTAGTTGTGTAATCAGTGACACGAGCCCTCATTACACTCTAAAAATTGTGTTTAGAGCCTAAACACTTTCCTAAACACATTTGTGAAACCGATTTTTGACATGTTTTAAATCTAAACATGTTTAATATTTAATGTGCTACAGATGGGTGCACTCCTAACCTGTACAGCAAGTTAACTTGATAACCAGTCATTTGGACTGGTCAAAGTTAACCTGTGACCGAATATAGGACTGCTCTGACTAGTCCTAGGACCAAAATCTAGTTAACTTGAAAAGCGGACTTGGACCTAGGACTGTTTTTATGTCTGCCAAAAAGTTAACTTAGAAACAGGTCCGCTATTGATATAAGTTAACTTCGAACCAGTCCTGTCATAAGTTAACATAAGTTAACTTCGGAACCAGTCCTGTCATAAAGTTAACATAAGTTAACTTGGAAACCGGTCCTGCCACAAAGTTAACTTCTGCTTGAACAAATCCGATCAAAACCAGACCTGTTCCCAAGTTAACTTTTGACTGGTCTGGTCAACACTAAGTTAACTTGTAACCAGGACCGCTCTTCGTTGATTTAAAAAAAAAATATTTTTAATATCTTTGTTTCGTAGTATAAACATCGAAAATAAAGTAATTTGAAAATTAATACTTCCGTTTTATGAACAGGATTAAACACAAATAATTGAAAATAAGTATGCACAGAACGTAACACAAATTTATCTGTGATCTGACAATCTATCTATTATAAAAACGATCTCGGTTACAATGATAACAGGCACTGAATATATATATATATATATTCCGAGATCCAATTCAATCATATTATGTATATTTTTGAAAAGAAGTATATTTGATGTTAGGTGTATACGTCCTTGTTAGTTATACATCCTTGAACTATGCAGCCACAATCAGCAATAGTTTAATTCATTTAAATAATGACTACAAATTTTTGTTCGCCTAAATTAAGGGTGCCAGCATGTCTTCTTTTTACTCAAAATACTGATACGTAACAAAATTTCAGTAGTTTTGATGCCTCCAGTTGACTTGTACAACAAAATTATTTGACCGCATCCACCAAAACTGACCATATATGCACTTTAATTTGTAAATCTATATACCCGCATAGTAAATCAGCAATATTTTTTATGTCAGGATTCAATGTATAATACAATCATGACAATGGACAGCAAAATTGCAATATAATAACAACAAATTTTGGTTCGCATAAATTTAGGATACCAGCATGTCCTCATTTTATTCAAAATATTGATACGTAACAAAATTTCAGTAGTTTTGATACCTCCAGCTGACTTGTACAACAAAATTATTTGACCGCATCCACCAAAACTGACCATATATGCACTTTAATTTGTAAATCTATATACCCGCATAGTAAATCAGCAATATTTTTTATGTCAGGATTCAATGTATAATACAATCATGACAATGGACAGCAATATTGCAATATAATAACAACAAATTTTTGTTCGCCTAAATTAAGGGTACCAGCATGTCCTCTTTTTACTTAAAATACTGATACGTAACAAAATTTCAGTAGTTTTGATACCTCCAGTTGACTTGTACAACAAAATTATTTGACCGCATCCACCAAAAGTTCAAAACTGACCATATGTGCACTTTAATTTGTAAATCTATATACCCGCATAGTAAATCAGCCACATTTTTGATGTCAGGATTCAATGTATAATACAATCATGACAATGGACAGCAATATTGCAATATAATAACAACAAATTTCTGTTCGCCTAAATTAAGGGTGCCAGCATGTCCTCTTTTTACTTAAAATACTGATACGTAACAAAATTTCAGTAGTTTTGATGCCTCCAGTTGACTTGTACAACAAAATTATTTGACCGCATCCACCAAAACTGACCATATATGCACTTTAATTTGTAAATCTATATACCCGCATAGTAAATCAGCCATATTTTTTATGTCAGGATTCAATGTATAATACACTTTAATTTGTAAATCTATATACCCGCATGGTAAATCAGCCATATTTTTTATGTCAGGATTCAATGTATAATACAATCATGACAATGGACAGCAATATTGCAATATAATAACAACAAATTTTTGTTCGCATAAATTTAGGATACCAGCATGTCCTCATTTTATTCAAAATATTGATACGTAACAAAATTTCAGTAGTTTTGATACCTCCAGTTGACTTGTACAACAAAATTATTTGACCGCATCCACCAAAACTGACCATATGTGCACTTTAATTTGTAAATCTATATACCCGCATAGTTAATCAGCCATATTTTTTATGTCAGGATTCAATGTATAATACAATCATGACAATGGACAGCAAAATTGCAATATAATAACAAAAAATTTTGGTTCGCATAAATTTAGGATACCAGCATGTCCTCATTTTATTCAAAATATTGATACGTAACAAAATTTCAGTAGTTTTGATACCTCCAGCTGACTTGTACAACAAAATTATTTGACCGCATTACCAAAACTGACCATATGTGAACTTTAAATTGTAAATCTATATACCCGCATAGTTAATCAGCCATATTTTTTATGTCAGGATTCAATGTATAATACAATCATGACAATGGACAGCAATATTGCAATATAATAACAACAAATTTTTGTTCGCCTAAATTAAGGGTACCAGCATGTCCTCTTTTTACTTAAAATACTGATACGTAACAAAATTTCAGTAGTTTTGATACCTCCAGTTGACTTGTACAACAAAATTATTTGACCGCATCCACCAAAAGTTCAAAACTGACCATATGTGCACTTTAATTTGTAAATCTATATACCCGCATAGTAAATCAGCCACATTTTTGATGTCAGGATTCAATGTATAATACAATCATGACAATGGACAGCAATATTGCAAAATAATAACAACAAATTTTTGTTCGCATAAATTTAGGATACCAGCATGTCCTCATTTTATTCAAAATATTGATCATAACAAAATTTCAGTAGTTTTGAAACCTCCAGTTGACTTGTACAACAAAATTATTTGACCGCATCCACCAAAACTGACCATTTGTGCACTTTAATTTGTAAATCTATATACCCGCATAGTTAATCAGCCATATTTTTTATGCCAGAATCAATGTATAATACAATCATGACAATGGACAGCAATATTGCAATATAATAACAACAAATTTTTGTTCACATAAATTTAGGATACCAGCATGTCCTCATTTTATTCAAAATATTGATACGTAACAAAATTTCAGTAGTTTTGATACCTCCAGCTGACTTGTACAACAAAATTATTTGACCGCATTACCAAAACTGACCATATGTGCACTTTAATTTGTAAATCTATATACACCATGATGTACCCGCATAGTATTAATCAGCCATATTTTTTATGTCAGGAATCATTGTATAATATAATCATGACAATGGACAGCAATATTGCAATTTAATAACAACAAATTTTTGTTCGCATAAATTTAGGATACCAGCGTGTCCTCCTTTTATTCAAAATATTGATACGTAACAAAATTTCAGTAGTTTTAATACCTCATGCTGACTTGGAAAACAAAACTATTTGACCAAAACTGATCATATGTGCACTTTTATTTGCAAATCTATATACCCGCATACCATTGTACCGAGGGCCTTAATGTCTTCTCCTGGCGCTCCTGTTCACATTTTAGTAGGACCGTAAATGTACACGTAATCAATAATATTGGAAAACCATTAATGCAAAAAATATTCTGAATAAATTGAGAATGTCAGAATTTCATCTCTTTATTTATAATAACAGTCACATCATATATAGGAGTTCATGATGGTGTACGTGTAAAACAAAACTATTATGCCACATCATCAAAGTACCAACACTGACATGTCTGAATTCATTTGTACTGTTTACAATGATTTAATAAAAAAAAGTATACGAGGTTCTCTTCTTGGAATCTATTATGTCGGTTGATTGATTTTGTTTATAGTTAAACGTCAAGTGGCAACTATTTCATTAAAGTGCGCATTGAGTATAATTTTAGGACGTCCCATATAAATATCGGCAATGACAAATCTCTCGATAAATCTGACGAATTTGACGAGATTGTTGATAGTTTTACCACATCGTATGCTTACGGACACTGTACAATTTCTGTTAGAATATTCTGCGGGAAATAGAATCGTAAATCCAATGCAAACAAGTTGAATATCAATGAAATATCCATGCAAGTATAAATTTATGCATAAAGTAAAATTTAGGAAGGGACAGGTAAACAACGGGGAACGAAGTAACGTAGACAATGTTGCCGATATCCCGTGATATAAGAATATTGTTCCGATGCGTTGGATAACCTTTCTATCCGCCTTCTAATAAAAAAAAACTCTGTGTGATCGTATAGCCATTTTTTATTTATATAAAAATACATGTATATCAAATAAAAGAGAGCATTTGTATAATATCTAGTAGAGTCTAGCGAGTAAATAATAAATGATATCTGTGGAAAAACAATGCGAATGTTGTTTACATATTTTAATGAAAGCTCAAGTCTGATATGAAAACTCTTATAACGATAATCTGTCATAAGCAGACCTGTCCTCAGGTCTGGTCAATAGCAGACGTGTCCACAGGTCTGGTCAAAAGCAGACCTGTCCTCAGGTCTGGTCAGGAGCAGACCTGTCCACAGGTCTGGTCTGAGGCAGACCTGTCCTTAGGACTGGTCAAAAGCAGACTTGTCCACAGGTCTGGTCTGGGGCAGACCTGTCCTCAGGACTGGTCAAAAGCAGACTTGTCCACAGGTCTGGTCTGGAGCAGACTTGTCGATAGGTCTGCAGCAGTCCTAAAAAAGCAGACCGTAGGTCTGGTCCACCAACAACGAAGTTAACTTGCTTGACTGCTTAAAAATTCTCAAGTTAACTTAGAAAGCAGTCAACAAGTTAACTCTAAGTTAACTTTTGTCAAGGTTAGGACCGCACCCATCTGTAACAGCCTAAACGTGTCAAGCTATAACGTGCTTAGACTGTAAACATGTTTAGATGTAAAGTGTTTAGACTAGAAACATGTTTTGCTAAAAAGTGCTTAGACTGTTAACATGTTTAGTTGTAAAGTGTTGTATCTGGAAACATGTTTAGCTCTGAAGTGTTTTGTCAGGAAACACGTTTAGCTGTGAAGTGTTTTGAATGTAAACATGTTTAGACCATAAATGGTCGTGAATAAACATGTTTATCGTTTTAGTGCAATAAGCCGTTACTTCATTAGACCCCAAATAAACTAATATTCCGGAAGGCTAGACTGTAAAACGTATGATAGCTCTCAATACTACATGTTTTCATAGTACATTACCATCACAAAAGGAGCCAAACGCATCAAACTAAGAAACTTGAATTTCCAAATCAAATTGATTGTGACTAATACCTTTTCAATCTGAATGAGTATTTTCTTTAATTCAATTGTCGACATTCGACTATTGCATTTTTTCTTCATTTCAAATATTCATTAAACAGTCTAGAACTTTTGAAATGAAATTATTATTATACTAATTCTAGGATTAAAAACAAAATTACAACATATGAAACAAAGGAATTTATGTAATTGTTTATTTCCAGTTAATCATTGAACACAATCAAATATAAACTCATAAACTCATAATTCATATCAACGTACATGAACATAATATTGACCAATCAAAACAATTTGAAAATGTCCTGTTTTCATTTTACAAGTCAATAAGAGCTTCTTCTTTCTTAGTACCCAACTGCTGGTCACTGGCCTGAAAGATAGAAAAATATTGATAAGCAACTAAGTAGAATTAATCTAAAAATATAAGTATACGAACAACAACACTAAAAAGTAAATGCATGATTTAAGATCAAGATAACAACATTATAACCCAACCCCGTTCAAATTGAGAATGTGCTGTTATCATGTTAATAGTCCAGATCCCCACCCTTATACCATATATGTTCTTGAATGGGACGATAAAACAAATCAAATGAAATTAAAAGGAGGTCTTTGGGGGGTTACCCCACCCTGTTCAATTTGAGAATGTGCTATTATCTTGTGAACGATCCAGATTCCCACCCCTAAACCATATATATTCTTGTAGGGGACAATAAAATTAATGAAATAAAATGAAAGGGAAGTCCCTGTGGTTCACCCAACCCCGTTCAAATTGAGAATGTGCTGTTATCATGTTAACAGTCCAGATCCCCACCCTTATACCATATATGTTCTTGAATGGGACGATAAAACAAATCGATTGAAATTAAAGGGAGGTCCCTGGGGGTTACCCCACCCTTTTCAATTTGAGAATGTGCTATTATCTTATGAACGATCCAGATCCCCACCCCTAAACCATATATATTCTTGTAGGGGACAATAAAATTAATGAAATAAAATGAAAGGGAACTCCCTGGGGGTCACCCCATCCCGTTCAATTTGAGAATGTGCTGTTATCATGTTAACAGTCAAGATCCCCACCCCTATACCATATATATTCTTATATGGGACAATAAAACAAATCAAATGAATATAGAACCATCCCCTTTGTCTTGGGTTGGGAACCCCCCTTTTTAAAATGGCAGGATCCGCCCTGGCATACCATCTAGCTAGCTTTAAAGGCTTTAAAAATATGAAATCAAACAAGGAAATTAACAGTGTAGGCAACTGTTTTGAATTTAAAAAAAAGCCTTTTACATATAACAATGTTAAATTTTTTTGTGCATTTATTTTTGCTTACCGTATTTTCAATAATGGACAAAATTGCATGATTAAATATTGTAATTTAAGAAAAATCAGCATACATGTTATAAAATGGGAAGTGGAAACTGGGAATTTGACAAAGAGACAACAACCCAACCAAAGAGCAGACAACAGCCGAAGGTCACCTATGGGTCTTCAACACTGAAAATCTAAATTAGTCAAATTGACCAATTAAGTTGGTCATTTTGACTGTCCTCTAGATGACAATGCATTTAATCATTTTGACTAAGGAAATAGTCAACTGACTAGGTGTTTAGTCACATTTGACTGTTTAAGATTGTCATAAAGACAAGGTTAGGTAGTCAAAATGACTACCATGTAAAGTCACCATGACTAATGTGATTGGTCTAATTGACTATTTACATTTGTCAATTTGACAATTAAGTATAATCAGTTTGACTAATATAAACGGTCAACACTGACAATGCTGGTTTGTCAGCATGATTATTGTAAATAGTCACATTGACTACATAAGATGGTCAAATTGACAAGTTTGAATGGTCAATATGACTGTCCTCTAGATGACAATGTAAAAGGTCATTTTGACTACTTGTATAGTCGGTCTGACTACTTCTATAGTCGGTCAGTGAAGTATTGACTAGTTTTTCAGTCTGTTTGACTACAAGTTTGGTCATCAGGAACACTTATACTAATTCCAATATCAATATATATAAAAATCACTAATACAGAAATTCCATATTTACAGGGTTTTATTTTCCTTTGCTGATGGACTGTTACAATTGTTTTTCTTTTTTTTTTGTATTTGTTCACGGCTCTAAGTTTCATTTTTTTAAGTTCTTTTTCATGTACTGTACTAGTATTTTGTTTTAATGTTTTAACTAAACTTTTACCTCAAGTCAACTAAATAGTAAATGAAATACTGACAAATATTCAATATGAAATATAATTTTATTTCTATAGTACTATAGACATATTTAAAATGATAATAAAACATTAACATACATTAATGCAATCTGTACTGGAAGATACAAAAATTTACAAAATCATTATATTTATAACTGATATTATTCACATACTGCAGGACACTATTTCTGTAATTTTTCCAACCTTAAATTAAAGACCAATTTCTTATATGAAAGACAAAACCTATGTTTCACTCTGACTAATATGTATAACATATCTTTATTTTTAAAGTTTAATTGAATGGGCATAAATCAAAACATTTTTGAAGAAAGTAAAACATATAAATGAACAATTCCCTTGTTAAGTTAAAGATGAATCAAGACTTCATATTTACAATTGAGTCACTGTCTTGCCTACAACGATCTAAAAACACTCCATTCCACTTTCTGTTTATAAAGATCTTTTAGGATTCTTATGTTTTGTCAGATTGATAGACTTTAATTTCATTGGGTGATATGATTATCAGAACAGAAGGTAAAATGGAATGTCATGAATGTTGTCAGATCCTTGTGAGCAAAGCAATATGTTTGTTTTAAACCAGATTACCATATCTATGGTATAAAATAACAAATGTCCTATAATGCCATCATTACAACTTTCAAATCATAATTTTGGAAACTGTATTTACCTGAACATCAAAATAAATTTATTTGTTCATTTCTTGATTCAACAAGGAGGTTACATTGAGGATTTTTTTATCAATTGCTACTTCATCATCAAGACTTAATAACACCCGCTGACAAAATAGCAAAGTTTTTTGAATGTGTTTTGGATATGCCAAATTAAATGTATATATTGCCATTATAAGGCCCAACACAGCTGAGATCATGTCACATGATCTGCTCACAATCACATTCTCCACAGTAACTTTGAAGGCATCATTTTCTCTCGACAGAACATCATTTTCCTGACAAATTATAATCCTGCGAGGCTGAAATAGAAAAAAAAATCAATAATATTTCTTTATATAAGACTTTTAAATGTCAGTGAAAAACTAAACTATTCAAAGGAACTCCTTTACAGTAGGATAATGTATTTCTTACAAGCAATTTTAATAAACAAAATTTTACATAACTTATGTAAAATGTTTAAAATTGAACTTGATCATTTTTTTTAAACCAAATAAAAGTTTCAAATACATGCATGACATTTGTAATGACAAATACATTTTATATTTTAATTTGTCAGCTTTCAGCTACTATAATGATATAATAGATACAAGCAATGTCTTCAAGTAAAATTCTTAAATTTTGCATTTTACCTTTCAAATTAAGTTAGAATTTCAACATTTAGAAAACAATATTAACTTATTAATTACCTCTTCACAATTTTGTATTTCTTCACGTGGCATGATCAGATGATCCACTCTCTCCTTAAATAGCAGAGGTAATTTCAATATGGCTGCACACCTTCTTGCTGCTAAAAATAAAAAAAAAAGGACAAAGGATTTAAAAAACCTTGTTAAGCTATATTCATTGATTGAAGCAACCAAAAATCAATCAATCAATTGAAAGATTTTATAAGACATGATAAACATAGTAGCTGAAGATTATATTAATCAATGTCTTTCTATATACCTATTTTAACAAATAAAAAAAAAACAACCTTAGGACTTAAAAACGAGTAAAAATCATAATTTAAGAAAGATTAATAAGCATAAAAGTCTCTTTATTTTGTTGTTTTTTTTTGTAGTAACCATCATACTTTTTTACTCTTTGTAAGGCAGTAAATTATCTCATTGCAAATAAAACAAGTTTTAATATTTGCTAAATTGATTGAATAATTCATCAATACCTTCACGCTCTTGTTCAGTCCTCAATATTGCCTGTCTCTGTATTATATCATCAGCCTTTTGTCCTCCTTTCCTCCCTTTTGTCAATTTCAAAATAGGACCAGCATATCTGTCCAAATTTCTAAGAAATATTGTTCTTACATCCTCTTCAGCCATTGAAGGACCCAGTCTGACAAACTCCTTTATCAACTGAAATAAAACATGTCCAGGTTTAATGAATATATATTCAGATTTCTAAAATATTTTTCTAAAATTATCAAATTTAGCTTGACAGATCAATATTTCAGTAATATACTTTTGTAAAATTTGTTATTCTCCTGTTGCCCACATCTCAAAACAATTTGAATGTCAATTAATGAGATTTTAATCAGATCAGAAACAAGAACGTGTCCATAGTACATGTATGTATGCCCAACTAGCACTCATTTTCTATGTTCAGTAAACCATGAAATTGGACACAGATGGTCAAACAGACCCACAGACCAGAAAACATAATGCTCCTCTACTATCCTAGGTGGGGCATCAAAAAACTAAAGTATGATACCATCATTATATGAACAATTTGGTTTCTTCATCAATATCGAACAGTGAATATTGGTTAATGAAATATTTTCAGACTTAAATAATTTACCTTGTGAAATGTTATCATTCACATGCATCATGCATCAATGTATATCCATGCTTACTTTTAACTGCTGAAATGAACATGCATTTTGTCAATTATTACAAAGAAGTTTACTGTTTGTATGCAGGAAATATAATATTACAAAAGGATTTGTTAAGTTGCAGTTATTTCCTTACATTTTGTAGTGTGAATTACATATGTATGAGTAAAATTTTGTTAATGTTTTGACAATCATCAATTATTCTTTATAAAATCAAAAAAAGCATGCATGAATGATTACAAACAATGTCAATTTATTTTATGATCTGAATATGGCATGCATATTTAAGATGTTTGTTTGATTTCTAGTCATTCAATCAAATATAAGGTTAATAAACATTTACCTCATCTGTTGACTTCAGCCAAGGATAATCACTTAAAATGGATTCAACATCCATTTGTTGGCTGACTACGAGTGTTCTTCTATGGTGCAGTGTAAGGTCCATCAAAAGGTCAACCTGGGTGATATCTTGGTCATCTTTTTTTCTATATTCCTTTTGAAGCCACTGCATATGTTTTTCAACACTTGCTTCATCCTCAGATAAAGGTTTATCTGGCAAGTAGTTTTTTAACCCCCAGGTTGAAGGACCTTGATAAATCTTTATGGTTGAGTCCGTCTTTTGGCGCTTATTGGCCTTGACCTCGGGAAGATTTTTGTCATGCCTTTTTCTAGAGTTTTGGAATTTGTGCAAGAGTCTTTCCTTCCAAAGATCCTGAAAAAAGACAGTATACTAGTATATGTTGCTTATTTTTGACTGGTGACAAATTCTGATTGCAGCTAGTGACCATCAAAACTACAGTTAACAAACATTCAAAATATATTGCATATTTGTAGTGTTAGTGTTTCATAATTAAAAGAATATATGAGATTATTTAAAAGGATTTCTGAATATAAAATAAAACATGTAAGTTTGTTTTAAATGTATGGCACAGCTTTCATTTGATTGGAAAATATGTTAAAATAAAAACATCTTGCATATTTACCCTTGCACTTTGTAAGGCAACACCTTCACCATGGGCTAAATAAGGGCACTCTCTAAAGAGACTGTCCACAATGGAATTATACTTGTCAGCTGTTGGGTAACTAAAATATACAGATAAAACATACTTGACACAGTTATGTATGATATATAATAGTACATTTGTATAAATTTATATTATAATGAACAAATAGTTCGGCAAAGGCTTTCCTTTTCCAGAAAAAAATGATAATACAATATTAAAACACATGACCTACAATCATGACAATTAATATCTTGTATGAAACACTTAAACTCCAAAATTTCCATTCCAGCATTTGTCTGTTAACCATAATTTACACATGTTCAGATTATCATAGATAGATATAGGAAGATGTGGTGTGAGTGCCAATGAGACAACTCTCAACTTGTTTAGATTATCATGTTTGCTTAAGACATGTTTCTGCTGTATTCAGTTATATCGTTCATACCTTATATAATAACTGAACAAATATAGGGGCTTCTTTTTTCAAATTTGTTATCTAGTTATTCTATACTGAAAATTACTCTTTACAAAGTTATTCTACCATCTTGTCTTCCAAAATATATCTCTTTTAAAACATTTACATTATACATGTACTTACAATCCACCTTCATACAGTGTGACATCTGTATAAATGCCAGATAGTATGTCCCGTTTTTCTTTTTTATCTAATGCCTGTCTTTCATCCAATTTTCTCAGTGTTGTTTGGGAAAAGGTGTGCCTTGGAAGCCTGTACTCTCTTGGCCATATCTTCAGACTCAGCTTCCTATAATTTACAGAAATTGTAAAAATATATATGATATATGCAAAACTATTATTTGTAAAATGACAAAACTATCATGATTGAATATTAGCACAACATTGCAATTTTTGAAGTAATATATAACCCTGCAATATTTTTTCGCCTGTCCCAAGTCAGGATTACGTCTTAAATGATTTTAAATTTTTAAATTAAGTTCATTTATATGTTTTGGGGTTAAGTATGACATCTGTTATCACTGAACTAGTACACATTTTTATTTTTATATTAGGGCTAGCTAAGGCTCGACTTCTGGAGCGTGATTTTCTCACTGTGTTGAAGACACTGTTATTTGTTCTTGGTTGGATTTATATATGTCTCCAAGACATTTCCCCATGTCTATTTTCAATTTAAAAGTTAATATACATGTACATATAGGCAGACCAAACTAACTTTTTAAAATAACAACCCATACTTAGATTAACCTTCTATAATATTCACCTTGTACTACTGGTACTCGGACTTTCCTCCAATTGGTAAGTAAGACTTTTCTTTGAAGTATTTTGAGTATCAGTATCTGGATGCAGTGTATCAAAACATGATGGCAGAGGTGTGTCTGGCCTGGAAACAGGTGTATCTGGTCTTGATACAGGTGTAACAGACCTTGAAACAGTTCCCTCTACAGAACATGGTGTATTGGATCTGTACTGGGAAGGAGATACTAGTGAAGGAAGCTGATCCGAATTGTCACTCCCTTTGGTATTCTCTGCTACTACTTTCACCTTGAAGAATCTGTCTGGCTCATCAAGTTCACTAATATTCTCAGAATCTAGATCAATCTACTCCTCCACTTCAACATCAAAATACTGGAGGTAAAATTCCCCCAATATAGCAAATTTGTCTTTCACAGTCTTTTTGATACACTCAATGGAAAGTTCACATGTTATTTTTTTTGTCCTGTTGCCACTACTTAATACTAGTTTGACCATTTTTCCTGTAATAAAGCTGTTTTTTATTAATAAAATCACTACAAATTAATTAAAATCATCCTACAGACATAATTCTATGTGAAAATATTTTCTATAATGTTTTACAACATACATGACATACATGTATCAACATCATTTTAAATATAAATACCAAACAAACAAATAAATGTATGTGCAGTGTTATTTTAAATAACAACATACTTGAACTGTCATAAAAATTGCCCACTAAAAGCAAAACCAAAACTAGGGTATTTAAAATATTAAAATAAAAAAAAGAAGCTATATTGCTGTTTCCGTTTCACCAATGCAGTTTAAGAGCATGAGCAGTTAAAACTACTACAAATGTACAGAAAACATATGCTTTTCAAAATGCCCAGCAAGCTACTCTTCTCAGGAAACCATGAACAATATAAACTTAACCTAACCAATGTTTATGACCCACCCAAAAACTTAGTTTTCATCCTCAAATAATAATTTTGATTTCATAATAATAATAAATTGATCTGTACATTTATATAGACCCAAGGTATGAGCTTCAACATTCTGATCCAAGATCACAATATTGTAATTTTGACTTTCTTCGACAATGAACCCATAGCGATGACGATCAAAAGCAATTGTGCGCATTTGCTTCCCAACAACATATGGAACGCTATTAATAATGTAACAATGTTCTATCTTTAAAAACTGAAACAGTGATTCTTTCAATCCTGTTACTAAACAGCAGTTCTTAAGGTATCTAATGCCTCTAAAGGTAATGGAATTGCACTGAAATACTTCATTTAAGCCATTTGAAAACGGTGAGAGAAGATTTTTTACTTGATTTAGTAGCAAATCAATAGGCATCATTTTGCCTCCAACAGAATCTAGCTTATCAGATTTTAAAAATAGTTTTTGACTTTGTGAGACACATTGCATGAATTGGTGCCTTTTGGCTAGGGATTTACATAAATTCTTTTTACATTTATTTCTTTGGGCAAGTTCTTTAAAGTAACTATGTTTTGCCTCAAATCTTAAAGTCTAGAAGTGCACTAGAGGTCCAAATGTTAAGATTTGGTCTGGATAATGAAGCTTGAAATGAAATTTTGGTTTCAATGTCTCATTAGGGAATTCTCTTAAAAAGGATTCAAGAAAGTCCTCAATCAGTTCTTTTAGATATTCAGTATGACATGGTCGTAATGCGGGGGCACAAACATAAAACACAACATCATACAACATAAGTATTGTTTCCCATTTTGGATCATCAAGTTGAACACACTCACCAATCATCAATGGTAAGAGTCTAAAAAAAACACCACATTTGAGATGCAGATTGACTGACCTTAAATTTGGAAACAATTTCAGGAACTGTTTTTGGTTTGTTAGCTTTGTCAATGGAGGAATAAGGAAAATCTTTTATCTGCCCGTTTAAATAATTCAGACTAAAGAAACCACTCTGAACACAGTATTTTATAACATGTGTCATAACCTGCGGCACGACTCCTTCAAACAAATCATGGGCCAAATCAGACGGCATTCCTCCCACAACATGATAATGACTTAATTCGTTTAGAGCTGAGTTATGATTTATGCCATAAGTAGTTCTAAAGTCTCGATTATTTGCAACAATTGCTACTTGCTGATCATACATTTCTCTTGTTCTCAGTGGCAAATTTTCACAGTTAATACACACTTGCAATTGTGGTCTAGGGATAAAACAAAATCTACAACATCTCAGTGTAGTAAAATTTTCTGTAAAACCCCCAATAGCATGGGCTCCAAGATTATCACCGCTAAGTGCAATGATGCTTCCTTGAATACTTATTTCACCTTCTGGTTTATGAATGATAATTCCATTATTTTCCAGTACCTTAAGATCTTGAATTAGAGGTTGTAGAACCTTTTTAAAACCAAAAGTTTTCAAATGAATTGCTTCCACCATAGCAACAAGCTGTATTACATGGAGTTGTGACCTATACTTAGGTGGTAGATTTGCAAGAAGCATATAAAATGCACCAATTTTGTATTTCTTAACTGCATGGCCTATTGGATTTGTTACTGTAAAATCATCGTAGAAAAGTATAATCTGGAGTTTATTGTCTCCCTGAGCAAAAAAATCTGAATTCAGGTGTCTTGTACCATCACATATATCTCTAAGCACACCATCATTTGATTTGTGATTATTCATTACATAAGATAAAACATCCTCATGATTTAGAAGTTTTTCAATGGTTTTAATGATAGGAATATACTGCATAGATGCTGTTTTAACATCCTGATCATTGTTTAAAATATATTCAGTTGGTTCTACCATACCCATATTTTCAATTGCATACTGATTTAGCTTACTCGGTGTATCAAATGATATAAATGCAGACTCAACATTAGAATTTTCCTTCATTACTGACTTAATTTCATCTTTGATATCCTGTTCAATATTAAAGCTTGACATAACTTTTTCAAGTTTTTGTGTCATTTCAGATTGATGTAAGCATATCATATCACTAAACTCTTCTACAATAATCGGTAATGAATTCAGGGGGAGTTTACATTTTTCTCGAAGATTTAACATAAAAACAGCAGATTTTTTCATAAGATCAACCTCCGTTTCTACAGATTTAGCATTTATTTCTCCATCTTCAGTTGCTTCATTACATGTGTATTCATCATCATCTTCCTTATAGTCCACCAAAGTGAGATTTTCTGATATATCTGTATCTTTTTGACTAGCTCGAAATTTTGAAATATTGGTATTATAGAAAAGATGATGATTACGTTTCATGTGTTTTAATAAGGATTTAACTACGGAGTAAATTCTCTGGCAACCATTTACACCGCAAGTTATGGTAAATCCTAATTCATGACTATGCACAAATCTATAGTGTAAAAGTAGTCTTTTGTAAGTCCTACATTCAAATGCACATCTTGTACATGAATGCATTGTATATAGAATTTCTTAAAAGTAATATTAAAATTTGTATTAAAATAAATACACAACTTTACTATATTTACTGTACATTTGTGCATGTACAATGTACATACACTGTACAATGAATGTATGTTAAATGACAGATGCTGACACAACTTCCTTTTTATTATACATGTACATGTACTTGCCTTTTATTTTCAATGTCTCTTATCTAATATAAGAGCTTTTATCAAAATACTGGTATTTCCAATCTTAACCAACTGACTTAAATCTGTGATGAAAATAAATATATATATCATTTATATAAATATTAGAATTAAAAAAAAAGCAAGGAAATAATCAGCATTTATAGCAAACCAGCTTTTAAGTTATGTACTGTTCATGTTACTTAAGAATACTCCCATTAAATACATGTACATATTGAATACATTTTTTAATATAAATAAGGCTGTGAGTTTTCTCATTCGAATTGTTTTACATTCAATTTCAGAGCCTTTAATAGCAGACTTTGCAGTATGGGCTGTGCTCATTGTCGAAGGCTGTACAGTTACCTATAATTGTTAATTTCTGTGTCATTTTGGTCTCTTGTGGAGAGTTTTCTCATTGGCAATCATACCACATCTTCTTTTTTAATATGAATATCATTTATTGGTTATGTACATGAAAAACAACGGATTAATTCCTGGGGACTAAACCTTTTATAAACAATGCATAATTTCAGAGCATACAAAGCAAGCATACTGTGCAAAACAGAATGGGACCAGTATATACATGTATATTGTATTTGTAGTTCACTTAATTTCATTTGAAACTGCCAAGATTTGCAAAAGCATCACTTGCTGTTAAAAACAAAATACCAAGATAACCACAAAACTCCAAGAGCCCACTGATCATGCTGATAAGACTATACCATAAAAATGAATTTGAGCACAAGGAGACATTTTCAATTTTACGCACACCTGCAGTCTAGAGAAAACCAGCTGTAACTAACCAAATTAAAGCAAAATATTCAATGCTACTGAGCGAAAAGTGTACAGAAATAATATTTAATTTACACATAATTTATGTATATATATTTTCATACTTTAACAACATTGAGTCTTGAATGGAGAGTTATTTCATTGGCACTCATACCACATCTTCTTATTTTCATAATTACGTGAATTTAGAACAAGAGTAGTTCACTTAATTTCATTCTAAGCTGCCAAGATTTGCAAACGCATCACTTGTTACTAAAAATAAAATACCAAGATTACCACTTATGGTCAGGTTACAAGTAATTGTGTATATAAGGAAAATATCCACCAGTTTGATCAGGTTTTAAGATAAACATGTACATCAAATTTAACCTTCCCAATCAAGAATGGTATTATGTATATGACAATGTATCATACATGTATATGCATGTATATGCATGTATTACTGTGTCTGGTTAACTCAATAAAATTGAGAATGGAAATGGGGAATGTGTCAAAGAGACAACAACCCGACCATAGAAAAACAACAGCAGAAGGTTACCAACAGGTCTATTTAAAACAGAATATTGATTTGTAATAATAAAAAATAAATTTGATATATCTTTCCTTTTTAATATTATAATTTGTGTTTGACTTCATAACAACACATGGTCAGTTAAGACATCTAACATTTTTTTTATAAGCTTATTGTTCAATTCAATCATAAAATATTAATATGTTGTAAATCAAAATTTGTGTCGCTTGATTTTCTGGATTCTTGTTTGTAACAGTTTATATTCTTCCCATTTTACAAGAAGTGGATCTGTTGCCTGAGCACGTTCCCATGAAAATGATCGACTGGACCTTACAGAAAAGTTAGATGAAGTTGCTGATTTCTGATCACTTGAATTATGAAAAGGGGATTCAGCGGTTGTTTGGCTTTCAGTATCACTCATTTTTATACTGCTTGAATATCCTTCAGAAATATTTTCATTAACTATTTTCTTTTCATTTGCTTCTTGCAAGTTAATTTGTTCTTGTTTTGCCTTCTTTTTTTTTTAAGTTTTTGGGCTTGTCTTCTCTTCCTTTCATACTCTGTTCTTGCCCTTTTGTTGTGTTTACTCATTGTAACTGAAAATACAGGTATTTGAACCTGGGATAAATACAAAACCAAAACATTTATTACTTTTTTGGATGTACTTATGAATGAGCATATAAACGCAAACATTCACATTGACTGACCTTTCATATAAACAAACAAATTTATAAACCTTGATCGGCAAAGAATAAAGAGCTTATACCCACTTTATTTGGTCTTCTGTGGACTTACTGACGATCATACCATATTTTGAATTCTATTTGTATGTTGGCATCCATGTATTGGATAAATATGTCAATTGTGCTTTTGAATATCTATTTCATGATAATTATACAATTTGAATGCTGAGATTATGATTTATGTACTCACTGCATGTGTGCATTTGTACTAGTAGTATTACAATTTCATGTATTATGTTATGTTTATCATATCCACGAGTTTCTGAACAACGGAAATGCTATAAAATGAGCTCCATTAGCTTCCTTAAAATGGATAATCATCATTATATCCGAATGTATTCCACAATTTAAAGATTTATAAGTCATTTCAACATTTCAATGAAAGTTATTGTTTACAAATATTCTAAAATCCTTACAAGTCCGAACCAACTTCCGGTTGTTTTCCGTGTAAAAATTTAACAAAAAACACGTTTTATTTGAAAGAAAACATTGTTTCCATGTTCATACATAATTTCATCTTAAAAAGTATAAATTTATATTACAGTTGACACATGTTTTGCTTCAATAATTTGTTTGGGAAGTTGACTATCCTCAAAAAATGTCCCCCCCCCCCCATTTTTCCTTGTTGCGAATTTAGTTTTAATTTTATCTTAGAATATATGATTATTTTATAAATACAACATTTAAATAGTTCATATGTAAACAAAGTATACTTACAAAAGTTCTAAATGCAATCTTCTTGTGCGAAATGTAGTTGCTGTTTTTGGATTTCGAATGATTTGAATTACTGTGTCACTGACCCACGCCGCGTATGCAAAGAAATACCGCCAAAAACCGCGCACGCGTGCTTTCGTTTTATTGGACAATTACCGACTATTTTCATGGTCAATTTGACAATGTAATTAGTAAGAAGATTATCCTGACCACCCACGTAGTCATGTGGACTATCTTAGTTGGTCATTCCCATATTTGACTACCCAAAGCCGAGAGTTTGACCAATCAAATGGTCAATTTGACCAATTTAGATTTTCAGTGAATGCAGTGAGAAAATTTCGGCACTGGTCTTCAGCTCATAAATATGTATCAGAAATGAAAATGAGATACAGCTTTCAGTTGTATTAATAAAAACCTCACAATAAGTTCTGAATATCAGAATATACAGTATTACAAGATTCTCTCAAAATGTACACATAGAGCTGAGAAACTGTAAAATTAATCATGCTTATTTAACATTAAAGTCCTTGGAGTCCATCTTTATATGCATACTCTAGTACAAAGGAATATAAGTATGCAATAGACATCAAGTTTTCAAAAATAAGAGTATCTATGCCATTAATTTACGACAAGATCTTAATCAAGTAATAATTTCGGTTTGTTTAAATATTTCGGAGGTAAGTATGACCTCCTTTTTGGTGATGATGTTTTCGTTTTAAAGTTGGGAAAATTGTTTGTACCAACAAAAAAAAAACACAAAGTCAATCTAGAATTATGTTTTTATAATTTTTTTATGTTTAGGTTGTCAGCAAGATGAAAAGGACAAGTATGCAGTTCAAAATTCAAAATGTGTATAAACTGAGTTTTATGCTCTGTTTTGATAGTGTTAGTGCATTCATCTGTCCAGTCTTTCCTCTAAATTGTATCCTCTTTTAAGTTTTTGGTGAGTGTTCGCCATGAATTTCAGTAAGTAACTTGTGGATTTACATGTATATACTCAAAATTTAGTACTCAATATTAATGGGATTCTAGCATGACATCCTTCCAAATGCTTGTTAATCATGTTTATGTTCCAGAACATACAAGTATTTGGACTGTCTGCCCAATTTTAAGAAGTTGGTCAAGTTTATTAGAAACAAATGTACAGTACAGATCAACATAACTGAAATCTTTAATAGATAAATACAAAAAGTTTAATTCAATTGAAATAAAAACACAGGTTTGGTCGAGCTGGTACTAGACAGTACAAGTATACTCAAATGGTCTGACTGTACACATATGGTGGGACTGTAAGTCTTAGTGTATACTTTTATGTTCTGGACCGTTAACGTAAGGTCCAAATACTGGTATGGTCTGGAACATTTATACATGTCTTAAGTTATTTGATAGAACTATAATGTTTTGAGATTATCAAAATCAAAAATATCCCATTTTTACTTTTAATTAAGAAGAAGATTATTGATGTATGTATAAATGTATATTAAAATGAGACAGCAAGCCAACAACACAAAAAATAAGGATAAAACAATATAATTTTTTTTGTATCAATGTTATAATTTCAATATGTTCAAAGAGTTCAAGGTATTTTTTCATTGAAATAAAACACAAATTGAAATCTGTCCGAACTTCAAAAGCTTAAATAAATATTGTTTCTGTTGTCTGTTTTTTGTATAATTATTGGGTGCATTTATTGCAAATAAAACTGGTTTTGGTTTTAGTTTAAGGTTTTGAACTGGTTTCCAAAACTAGTTTAGGTTTTATCGAACTAGTTTGAAAAATAAACCCAGTTCAGGCACATTTAAACAAATGGGTGGTTTCCTTGAACAATGTTGAAACCATAACAAAAATGGCTGAAGTATATCTTTTACTACAGGACTTGATAACACAAACAGAAGATGACAGCATTGATAGGCTTTATAGCTAGTTTTCTCAGTTGTATCATGCTTGGCTGCTAAACGTAGACACATCGCCAGGGTGAAAAATTATGTTGAAAATGTTATCCCCCAACTTTAAGAATCGTTTTAGAATGAGCAGATCAACATTTGGGACAACATCCCTAATGCGCCTCAAAAGTCACGTGTAAAGAAAAAATCTCTGTGTAGTGATATTGGACATGTTTCTATTTTTAACAAATTACTGAACTTATTTATTTGTGGTGATTAGGAAAGTAGAGGAACATAGAATAAATGTGTTAAAACTATGGAGCTATTGAATGTGTTCAAAGTATTAAATTTTCAAATAACTTATTGTGTTAAAAAGGGGATATTTTACCACAAGGAGCCGCATCACAAAAGGATGTTCGGGGTTTGCTAATTTACGGAAAAAGTAATCTCACTTCGTACCCCGAAAATTTAACCACATATGTGAAAATGCCACAGCTTCGAAACGAGCTATCATACATATTCAAGTTTACGATATGGACTGAGCTACAGGAAAAAACGTTACCATTACCGCCTATGTAAAAACAATTAAAGATATTGACCCATTTGATGCACTAGTTCTAAGCTTATCTCCTCGATCGATCAGCTAGCGGTGGGTCTTAAGGGTGGCATCATGAAAGTTTCTACTGAAAAGCAGCTACTGATTTTCATAAGATATGCATCATGTCAACAGATTTTGACTGAATTAGCTGACAACTTTGGTGTATGTGAAGCAACAGTTCATACTATTATACATCGAACATCTTCAATTATTTGTTCAGATTTGCTTCCTGCATTAGTTAAATGGCCTTCTGGAATGAAAGTGCAAGAGACAGTTGACATGTTTTTTCAACACAAATGTTTCCCTGGTGTTTTAGACGCGATTGACGGATCACATATCCCCATCAAAACTCCTAAAGTGGATGGTGAACAATATTACAACAGAAAAAAGTTTCCTTCTATAATACTTCAAGCAGTATGTGACAAAAACTTACATTTTTCTAGATTTATATTGTGGGTGGCCAGGTTCTGTGCATGTCTCGCGAGTTCTTAAAAACTCGCATCTGTTTACAAGTGCATCTGATAACAAAGAGAGAATGTTCCCAGGTAATACCCATCTAATTGGAGATGCTGCATATGCTTTGAGTCAGTGGGTAATGATGCCTTTCAAAGACTTTGGCAACCTTTCGGCTGAACAAAAACGTTATATCTACATCCATAGTTCGAGTCGGATGTGTATCAAAAGAGCCTTTGGTGCATTGAAAGGTCGATTCAGGCTTTTAAGATACATTGACATGAAAGATATGCCTAAAGTGGTAAAATTTGTGCTCTCAGATGTTGCACATTACAAGAAGTTTGTTTAGCCAATTTTGATGATTTTGATGAATACATTGAAGAAGGACTAAATGCCAATGAAGAGATCAATGATTTCCAAGATTTTTTAAGGAGAAGACCTTGCGCACAACATGAACGTCAGTCAATTGTTGATATGCTGGGATAAAAAGATATTGCTCATATTTATCTCCCTTAACCATGTTAACAGAACATGTGTAATCAGTTTTTTAACTGTAAACTTTAGCCAAATTTAGATTTCCAATTCTTAATTAGTGTATTGTTTTATTTTGTATCGCCAGCTTTTCACACATGAATGACTCGGTGTTCATTTTCATGTTTTGATCCATAACATGTCACTGTGTATTATCAATGTTATCTAGGTACTGTTATTTGACTGTTGCCCTGTTTATATGCTGAGTTAGAAAGGCAATACTTTATAAAAATAAGAAGATGTGGTATGATTGTCAATAAAACAACTATCCACTGAGTTCAAATAAAGTGGATGTAAGTAATTTAAGGCAACCGTTCGGCCTTGAACAAGAGATAAACACATACCATTTACTGGGCTATAAAAGGCCCAGACATGAAAAGTATGAAAAACTTCAATTGAGAAAACTAACAGCTTAACAAAACAAAATACTAAAAAGAAATGATCAACATGAACAAACAACAACCACTGAACTACAGGCTTCTGACTTGGGACAGGCACATAAAGAATGGACCAGGAGCCTCTGGCCTTTGTTAGTCTAGTATGATTTTTAATTTTAGTTTCTTGTATATAATTTGGAGTTTAGTATGACGTCTATTACCACTGAACTAGTATGTATATTTGTTTAGGGGCCAGCAGAAGGACGCCTCCGGTCCGGGAGTTTCTCACTGCATTGAAGACCTATTGGTGACCTTCTGCTGTTGTCTGTTCTATAATCGGTTTGTTGTCTCTTTGACACATTCCCCATTTCCATTCTTAATTTTATATCAGTGCTACTAGCACGACTAGCTATACACTGTGCAGTAATATAAACTCAATGATTATTTTCAGGCCAAATTTTAGGGATCATGGAGTTTCACATGTTCTAGGCCCCTGCTATTTTTTTGTTCCTTGGATGGAAAAAAATTATATATAAGTTGATATTTTTTTCAATATGTGTTCAACAATGAAACAGTTTCATATAATGAAATTTGTATTTTTAACAATAGAATAAAGTGGAATGCAATACTAATATGTCACTCTGACAGTGCTGCAACTCAGAAAAACATAGTAAAGTCAAAAAGAATTTTTTTTTAAATCTATCCAATTATTGTAGTATGTCTATTTTTTCATATGTTCAATAATCTGACACATAAGCTGAATTTTTTTGGTCTTCTTTGTCCATTTTTGCCTTATGCTGTTCCTTTATTTCAGATAGCAACCCTCTCTGTTCTTCTTTAAACTCCTCGTTCATGGTTTCCAAAAACATCAAAACTTCATTACTTTTTTTTACTTTCTTTCCCTGGTTATTTGTTTGATCTGAATCACTTGCCTTCTTCTTTCTTTTACCCTCTTCTGCCAAACTACTTTCATTTAAAGACTCTATATCACTATCCTCACATGTCACAGTTTCTACTGATGGCATTAATGAGCTCATTGTGAAGATAGGTTTGACATTTGCCTTGTACCCATAAGCTTCCTCCATTTCACAAAAATAGGGGCTCTTTTTTACATCATTCCCACTTTTTTGGTTGTGATCAACAGTGTCACGAATAAGTTTTTCCACTTTTGTTCACATTGCTGGGAAGTAAATGTACTGAGCTGCTTCGTCATGTTCGTCTGCACTTCTTCCGCCATATTCTTTTTCGAAACCAAACTACTAAACTGCCCCAAGAGCGGTTTGATAAGTTTCCGGAACTGGTTTTCGTTTTGTCTCAATAAACAATCAAACCAGTTCCAGTTTTAAACCAGGTTCTAAACTGGTTTGTCAAAACAAATGAAAAGTTTTGAAAACTGTTGCAAAACTTAAACCAGTTTGCTAGCAATAAATGCAAATTCTTGTGAATAATGGAATGTTAATATAGTTGTCTAAAGTTTTAACATTGATCTTTAAACTGTAAATTCATAAATTATTGCGTGCATTTATTATTTCGATTCTGTCATTTTAGACTTAAATGCGATTTTAAATTTTACGATTTTGAGAAAAATCCTGTTTAATCCATATACAATATTTCATAATGCGAGTTTAAATTATTGCGTTTACAACTCTTTTGCATTTTTCCCAATAAAAAAAACCTCGCATTTAATAATTTCTGAATTTACATTATATATATTATGTATATAACTTTGGAAAATACCCAAATGTTATAAAGAAGAAGAAATTAATCGATTGTTATATAGTATTAGAATAGGAAGATGTGGTATATTGCTAATTTGACAATCCTCCATCAGAGACCAAAGGATGTAGGAGGTTAGCAACTGATGACACTGGACAATCTTTAACAATCAGTAAAATCCATACCGCATAGCTATTTTTATTGAAAATCATATTATTGCTACATGTATGCAAACAATTCTGTATAATACATTACTTTAGATTTTATTGGTTCTTTTTCAGAAGGATTGAAATTCACCACCTAGAATAAATGGAGAAAACATAGAAACAAGACCAGAATAAATTCAAAGACAAAAGTTGGATCAGTTATTATTTTCATCACTCAGTCAATGATTTGAAGTTCTTTTAAATATCAAAAAATATTGAAACCACAATAATGTCAAAGTTCTGTGCTGGATGACCAAAAAGCGTACTATACCATCAAACAATGCTGGATGATAAGAAACTATTAATGTTTTGTGTGGAGGGATATTGTGAAAAAAATAGATTTACTTAAATAGTTACTAGTATGTTAAGCTTAATAATAGAGTTTTTATTGATTTCAAATGGTAAATAATTGTATAATTCATGAATAAACATATATTGATACTTATATTATCTGCTTTGTTGTCTAAAAGTTTAGCTTTGAACAGTTATAGAACAATATGCTAAATTAACATTTCCAAAGAAAAAAAGATATTCAATTAAAAAGATTCATCTTATAATAATTTAATACCAAATAGAATACATTGTAACATACACATTACTGTATATTTATATCTATATATTTATAATTAGAATCCCATAGGATTTTAATTTGTCCCATGGGATATTAAAAACCCCATGGGATAATTATAATCCCATGGGATTTTTTTTGTCCCATGGGACAACAAATATCCCATGGGACTACATTTATCCCATGGGACAAAAAAATCCCATGGGATTTAACCAAAATCCCATGGGATAATGGTCAATCCCATTAGATTTTGCCCTGTCCCATGGGATATTGAAAATCCCATGTTTTTATAAATCAAATAGCAAAATAAATATAAAAGTAACAGTAGAAAACCAATGAAATTGTTGAATCCCATGTAATTCCGCACATTTTGGTTATATACATGATATTGTGGCTCTTGTTTGAGGCGGCGGCGGATTTGCAAATGAGTGTTTTGCAAATTAAAAGTGTCCAGTGTTATGTATTCTTCTGACGTTTCAGTCTCGTTGAAATATCATTCTGGAATTATTTCCAAAACATGTAATTCAAGTGCAAATTATCAATGAATTATAAAAATATCATAATCAGACATAACTCTGTGATTTTTTTTTTTATTATTCGGGATTTCAGTGTTAATGTTGACAAAGTAATAGAGAAGTTTTTGGACAATTTTTAGTAAATTCTGTATCACAAATATGTGTTATTTATGTATTACTATATTCAGAAGATTTATTAATAGTTTTACATTCATAAATTTTTATCTACATATACATATACATGTAGCTCCTCTTTTAACCGTCCTATGACCGAAAACCGCAAAAAAAAAAAAATTCTGCATAATAGGGTCCCAAAATTTTTTCGCCTGGCTCCGGTCGGCGATAGTTGCTTCCACATCGTTTCTTTCTAGCTACGCCCCTGATTAACACCTACCTACAGTTTTATTTAAGTTAAATTTATTCAGATTGGTCCAATCCGTCTTTATTGAAAGTATGAAAAACAGTTTAGTTGTGGAACTGTGATTTTTTTTCATGATAATAGCCTAAAAATAGGTAAAAATTGATGAACAATGGGAAAAAACGTGTGATAAATACATGACTTTCCTGCATACACAAATGAATGTACTGAATGTCAAACTCCTACATTATGTGCCTGCGTAATAATACATTCCCCCTCATACACACATACGTCTCTTTTTAGCAAAGGTTTTTTTCTTTCGCTGGAAGAATGAGTTTATATAACGTAAGTTATAACCTAGTACACCCTTGTGGCACCGTTAAAGTCCACAATTCCTCTAAAGTCCACAACACCGCTAAAGTCCACAACAATTTTCCGTTAAAGTCCACAACGCCGTTAAAGTCCACAAACTTTCCGCTAAAGTCCACAAAATGACCTCCGCTAAAGTCCACAAGAAAACACCGTTAAAGTCCACAACAAGAAGTTCCGCTAAAGTCCACAAAAAAGCACCGTTAAAGTCCAAACATTTTTTTTTTTTATTTTCAAAAGATCAATTTCTGTTTTTTACAGTTTTTTCTTAGAAAGTATATCTTGTCAGCATAAATTATATTTTTGGTAAATGAAAAGATAATACTATTTGCTTTATCACCATAAATGTGATCTTTGTGTTGCGATTTTCTATCAATCAAACAGACAATATTTCTGAAAAGTTATCTAGCTGTTACACTCTTTTTATTCTTTAGTAAACATTTGTTCATCCACAAGAAACTCCAACATAGCGTTCCCATTATGTATATGCTGGAGACATAATTAGGAGCCTATATTTGACATTTAAATTTCCTTTGCAAATATCTATAAAGTTAGGTTCACACTGCCGCTCAGATCAACTCAATGATCCCGATTGTCCAAATTTCCACGACCAAGCTCAACCAAATTCTTGATCGGGCCTGTTTACGACTTCTACCTGACCGCCATCCGACTTTACACGACTATAACTCGACCATTCACGACTCCTTAATGACTCCATCACGACTTCATCTCGACAAAAAATTAATACTATTCGATAATTCAGTTCAATTCACGATCTTTACACGATCTTTAATCGACTATCAAGACCATATCAACTATTCACGATGTCAGCCTGATCTCGACCAGACCAAATCGACCAGATCGTATATGTGTCGTAGGGATAAACGGGATTTGGCCTGTGTGCATAATTTTAGTATAAAAACGTCCGAAATTTTTATCCCCCTCCGCTTCGGGGTGGGCATTAAGTGTAACCCTTGTCTGTACGTACGTCCCAACAATATTAGTTTTCGTTCTCTAATTTTATTTTGCCTCAACCAAATTTTATGAAATGCTGTATACACAATGCTTATTACCATAAAACACGGATCAAATACAAATTTGGGTGGCCGTTCTTCTGTAATAATACTTTATAATGTTATATATACTAGCTGGACACATTCTCCGTTTATTTGGTTATATTCAATAGAAAATCCGAGTAAAATCATACATTTATAAAACATCTACATAGAAATAAGGCAGTTGGATATGTGGGCAAGGTGGTAAGAGCTCAAAGAGACAGGTAAATAGTAATGACGGAGATTGGAAGAGTGCATAGAAGAAGGTGTAGACAGAAACGGGCGCAGAGAAATCTAGGTGAAGCAATGGCTGACACGATGACCACTATGTGTGGGTAGTATGCGAGACTTTCACTCACTCAACAAAGAGGAATCCGATGCTTATAAAAACTTTCTTATATAGTTGACACTGATATGTAATGGTAGTTTCATTGTTCTTTTTTTTAGAAATGACACCACAAAATGAGATTTGGCTATGGATTAGCACTTATGATAGACAGCAATATACATAAACTTTACCACCCCCTTGTCCTTGCTATCTTACATATAAATCGTACCGTTTGTGTCACATATTGTGCATACGTATGTAATCAGTATTTTTCATGTATTTTCTAAACAATATTGCAAAAGAGGGCAAAGATGTCACATATTTCCCCAAAATTTTATCAAAAGCAGAATTTCAATCCCCTGGAGTGATACCTTTTCTGAAACTGTTTACAACTTTACATATATCTACCAAGAGATCAAGAGTGCATGTCTTTCTAACCAAAGTTTGGTAAACGTTGTGTGCCGTTTAATGCATCGTTTAATCAGAGTTTGCTTACCCTGTTTGAACTGTCAAAAACGCATGCACATTTAGTTGTTATTTGAGCTTATTACGCGGGGAAAGTAGCCTCCGTAGAAATAGACACAGAAGACATCGACCCTCTATGCATATTTAATTTTATTGGCAATTCTTCATCTTAATCAGATGACTGATATGATGGTCAGAAGTATTTGTCACCTACAATTGGTTGTTATATATATCATGAAAATCTACTTTTTTTTCATAACAAATATTTAGGGACTATTTCATGTAAGATTTTAATAAAAATTAGTACCAATAGAAGCAGAACTCTCATAACTTTATTTGGTAATATATCTATTTTGAAGCGTTAATTATCAATTTCTGATGACATAACAAAAAGTTTATATTTTATCCAAAAATATGATTTGCACCAGGAAAAAAACAAAACTTACCGAAGAAAAGTATGACCAAATAAACAAATATATATTCAGACAATTCAAATGGTTTGTGAAAATCCAACTGTAAATGCCGTCAAATGTATTTTGTTTTGTTTTTTGCATTCACTTGCCGATGTATTTGTGTGTTGAGAAATCCAGAACTAATATAAATATGTGTCTATGGACATTGGAGGGTGTGGATATAGGATAAAAGCAGGGTGTGGATATAGAATAAACGCGATAGGAAAGTTCATCTTGCATTGACCCCGAACACCAACAATTGTTGAACTATCCTATATATATTGATTGATAAAATGTACGTCACATCAAAGTTCACGGTATCGCTTTCAGAGTTAATTTCCTTTCTTTATTCTCTTTTGAAGATACTGTTTTAGTATTTTGAAAAAGCTAAATGGAAGACTAGTATGAAGTTTTAAGCAGAAACTTTTACGAATTATATAATATCAAAGAATGTTTTTGTTCATTTCAATACAATTTTATTGGTTACTGTAGAACATATTTAGCGTTTTGTGATTTTATACATATTAATCTAGTGAGTAATTTTACATGTGATTAAAACACTTTACCAAGATAAACAACTAGTGTATGTATAAATTTTTTAAGCCCCATTTATGGGCATTGGTTTTCCCGTTTGAATGGTTTTATACTTGTAACTTTTGGGGACCTTTATAGCTTGCTGTTCGGTGTGAGCCAAGGTTCCGTGTCGAAGCCCGTTCCTTGACCTATAATGGTTTACTTTTATAAATTTTAACTTGGATGGAGAGTTGTCTCATTGGCACTCATACCACATCTTCCTATATCGATCAAATCAGGTTTCATTGTGACATTTTGATAGAAACCCATTCAAGGCATCCATTTCCGATACTAATCGATAAAAATGTTATTTAAAGCATAATAGATCTTTTTTCATTATGGCTTCGCAACGAAGTTGTCGGTGCCATATAGTTTTACCCTTTGTTCGTCTTTCCGTAATTCCGTTATTCCGCCTTTCCGTAATTCCGTCTTTCCGTAATTCCGTCATTCCGTCATTCCGCAACAAACCATTATACGGAGTTTTTTTCTAAACGCCTTCAGATATGGGGCTGATTTTTGGTATGTAAGTTAACTACGATAAGTTACAGATCAAGTTTACGTTTCGTTCGGCTCCACTAATTTTTGCCGAAATTATGGGCTTTGGACTTCGAGAAATTGTTGAAAATCACAGTTATACGGACTTTTTTTCTAAACGCTTGCAGATATTGGGCTGATTTTTGGTATGCGAGTTAACCATGATGAGTTACAAATCTACCAAATGATATACAGTGTTCAACCTTAAAGCCAACAATGACCATGATTATGCGATATGGATGACTAAGTTTATGATATATGAATGCATTGGATCACGAATTGTTTCAATATTATTTTTCACCGACCACTTGTTTCATTTGACTTTAACCTCAAATAGAAGTGAGTTTACTTCTTGGGAAAATTAAAAAAAATCAAATGACATTCAAAAACCAAGGTCTTTCCAAATACATTTTATAAATTACTGATGACAATCTACTTTCGGTTTACTCAAAGTTACGTTTGGCGTCCAAGCATAGGTTTTTTCATACCGATTCAATATATAGATGTTTCTATGTATTTTTGCCTGAAATAAGGGAGATAATAGGTTTTAGAAATGTCACTTCCGGTCTTACATGATAGCTTTATTTCCACTGTTTCCAAAATATATGGTTTATTTATACTTTTGTCTGTAATAAGGGAGATATTAGGTACTTCTGGTTTGATAAAATTTACTTCCGGTCTCAAGTGGTTTATGTATGCATATTTTAAAAACATATTTAGTTTCAAGGTACTTTTTCATGAAATAAGCTCAAAAATAGCTACTTACGGCTTACTCATTTCATGTCAAATAACAATATCAGATGTCATTTGATCTTGTGACTAAATGTATCATATATTGATCACAATTAGGCAAACAGTTTGCACTAGTTCTTTTACATATCTTTAAACGTGACAGAGAAGATCAAGGAACAAGTAAAAATCTAAATTTATAATTTGATCTTGACCTTTGACCTTGACCTAGTTTTTTATTCTTTGGACCAAGAACCTTTAATCAACAGACCCTAGGTCTCTTCTACTTAGGGTTTACCAGTTACAATTGCATATCACTTATTTCAAATGCATTAGGGGAAAAAACTCTCATATTGAGTCTTCGTAAAATTGGAAAAGAAATTCTGAGAATATAGCTAGCAATTTGGTAAAATAAATTTTTCGCTTTTCTTATGGTTATGGAGGAGATTTTACCACAAAAATAAAACCAGTGTTTTGGGGGATAACTCTTACAATAAAAAGTCTTCGACTAAACAGCGCTAGTGTCAAAAACGCAATAACGGTTCGATATCATATGCAAAAATTCTTAGCGACATCTTGCGAAACCACAAAACAGGGCACGTACAATATTTGGCGGAAGGAGAATAGAAATAATCAGAACAAATACAATCGGTCTTTCTACAGAAATGTGGAAAGACCTAATTAAGGTACTACACGATCTAAGCTAGTTTTGGGCCATTTATAAATAAGGTCATCATGCGAAATATGCTCTTAAACAATTATGCTAGTTTCTTGTTGTTTTTTTTTTTTGTTTTTTTTTTATATTTATGTATTGTTGTTATCTTAGCAGCCAATGGCAAATATGTCAAACATGTTCAGAACAATTCATTTTTTTTTTTCTGGTAAAATTGAGATAGACAAATTAGATGATTTTAATCTTTCAATGTATTGCCTTCCCCATATGCTATCATTTCTTTTATTTGAAAATCATACCCGATCGTATTTGATATCATATCAATCAGTGAAAATTAGGTTAATGTGTCTGTATAATGGAAGTGCATGATTTAAATGTGTATTTATTATTCTGTAAATATTAGAACTTTGATAATAATTCTTATATTTATTTGGTGTACTTTATTTCACTTTCACAATTGTTAACGTGTCTCTCCATTGCCCTCCAGACATAATATAGTTAGCAGGATTGTATATCGACACACTATCATTTGGAAGTAACTGTAGTGCTATAACAACGGAGCCAGTTATTTGCATTGTAGGGGAATTACTGTTGTACCAAATCTTTGTGGTAGATATAACTTTACCATTCATGCGAATATAGTACTCGGCTGAATTTGTAGTGGACATGATTGATGAAGAAATCAAGATATAATCCCTATTTCTCACAAACAAATGTTCCGTTATTTATATACACTGATAGGTGTCTGATTCCAACACTGAACCGGACGTCGACAAACTTTAGTATATCTACTGAAGATGTACTATATGTAAGATAAGCTGTCATTGCAAATTAAAAAAAAAACATTTAGATAGTACAATTATTTTTATTTCAAGCGGTGTCATCAATCAAAGATATTCTCTGATTTGTTTCAATATAACTAGCTTTTAAAAATACCATATAGCAATTACCAAAATTCAATACACTTCAATAGGATTCACAAACAAATAACCAAAAAAAAAATATCAAAAAGTCAAATAAAATTAACAAAATTTTCCCTCATTGCTTTGAATTGCCGTTGACAAACGATCAATCCAAATTCTTGCCAAATCAAATGTAGGATGTACCCCATCCACTAATCTGTTATACAAATATCTAAATTTTCCACTCTTACATTTATGTATAGGAGAATGAAAAAATGGAGTAATAACATGATTTGTATGATTAAATTCTGTAATAAAATTATTCACATCCTGTATAATAGAGTTAAGTTCTAGCAGAAACTCATAGTTGTAATAGTACCTTACAATTTATACTTTTTGATTTGGTTTCTGTATCTACTATAGAATTCGTCAGTCTCGATGCATGATCAAACCAACCATTGTCAGTTCTTTTAAGAAATGATTCTTCATAATTTAATCTACGATTTCTTTCTAAAGAACAAATATCCGGTATTCCAGCTATGAAATACACGATTTTCAGACCGTCTATATCTTTAAGATCATCATATGCATACATATTTGCACAAAGTTTCCAATTTTCCTCCAGGCACTACACGTAACGTTTTACAATGAACTTTGCCTTCTAGAACTTTTCCTCTACTAGACGTGTAAATATATGTATGCTGATTCATTTCTGTGAAACAAACAAAAATGAAACTAAATAGAAATAAAACTAAATTCCAAATATCAATAAAAATATTCAAAAGTTAAAACATTAAAATACTAGTATCTAACATAATCTTGAAAACGGACTGGCGGTTTCACTTGTCTACTCGACCGCCGCACTTGAATTTTAGACTCTGGTTGGACATAATCTAAAGCGCTCGGCGCATGACTATCAGATACGCTTGACGCTTGATTATCAGAACTGGTTTCTGATTCACTACTGCAGGGGGACTGGGTTGCTAAACTCATAAACACCTAAAATACTTGACCTCTGACCATCAGATTGTTCAATACTACTGTCAGGACTACTAGATCGCTGACTTACTTCATCTATATTCAAAATGCCCGGATGAAATTCATCCGCTAAAGGGTAAAGAGGCGCTACTATATCTACTCGACGCCTCGGGCATTCGTGAACTAAAAACGCTTCTTCTGAATCAGAATCAGACAATTCAGATGAAGCATTTGAAACAACTTGGTCGTCAGTAGTGATTTCGTCCACTGTTTTATCAGAGTCTAAAACTTTGTCTACTAATACAGACGGACAATCTTTCTTCTTTGAAACTACATTTCTTTTATCTTGAAAGTTACCAATACACTGAGGGTTTAAAATGGGAATGGAAGTAATGGGGAGTAACATATTCCTATGCACTGTTTTCCGACCTCGATCATGCTCCTGTCTTATAATATAAACCGGAATATCAGAGTCAGGTTTTGAAACTATAACATAAGGTTGTTTACCCCACTTATTTTCTAATTTATGCTTCCCTCTAAACGCTACATTTTTAAGTAGAACTCTATCACCAGGTTCCATTCTGACTGTCTGACCTTCAAATCATATTGCGTTTGATGACATCTCCCAGTCCTTTCGGTTGATTTTGCAGCTGTTTTATAGGCAACTGCAGACGTTTTTTTTTTCAAATCACTCACGTATGCGGAGTGATCCTTTGCAACATACTGGTTTGGGTTACCTATAAAAGCGTCAATGGCAAGCCGCGGATGCCAACCAAACATCATATAATGTGGACTGTATCCAGTTGTATCGTGTTTTGTTGCATTATAGGCATGTACTAACGGCGCAACATACACTTTCCAATTGGATTTCTTTTCATCATCAAGGGTACCCAACATGTTTAATAAAGTCTGGTTAAAACGCTCGCACTGACCATTCCCTTGCGGTTGATACGGAGTAGTGCGAGATTTTTTTATGCCTGCTAATATACACAGTTCCTGAATAACCTTACCCTCAAAATTTCGTCCCTGATCACTGTGAAATCGAGATGGAAAAGAATAGTGCTGAATAAAATTTTCCCATAACGCTTTAGCTGTAGTTTTAGCGGACTGGTTTTTCGTAGGTATAGCTTGAGCGTACCTCGTAAAATGATCCGTAATGACCAAAATATTCTCATATCCTCCCTTTGACTGTCCAAGAGTTAGAAAATCTATACAAATGAGCTCCAAAGGGTAGGAAGAACATATATATTCTTTACCCTCCTGTTCTTGATACAAGACGGCACCTAACCCGGTACCACTTGCATCAATGTTTACAATGAAAGGTAATGAAAAATCTGCATATGCAAGAACTGGTGGGTTTGTCAACTTTTCAATAATTAGATCAACAGCATTCTGTTCCTCGGGACCCCATTTCCAAGGACTAGGCTTACTAGACTTCAAGGGTTTTCTTGTTCGTAGGGTGTCCAAGAAATATGTCATTTAGAAGCTTTGCAATCTTAGCGTAGTCTCTAATGAATTTCCTGTAATAGGAAGTGAAACCTATAAACCTACGAAGGTCCTTAATATTCATTATAGCTGGCCAATTTTGGACTGTTATAACTTTCTCCGGGTCGGTTTTGATACCGTCGGCGGACACTATAACACCAAGATATTTAATCTCCTTCTTAAAAAAGTCACACTTGCTACCTTTTAGTTTCAAGCCGTGGTGTTTAAGACGACTAAAAACAGACTCAAGCCTAACAAAATGGTCATCTATGTTACGTGAAAACACCACAATATCATCTAAAAATACCAAGCATTCACGTAAATGTTCTTCTCCCATGCATCTTTCCATCAATCTCTGAAACGATGCTCCTGTGTTTGTCAGACCAAATGGGAGCCTATTAAACGCATAGAACCCCAAAGGACCTAACGAAAACTCGGTCTTATGTTTGTTTGACTCTTTAATGCCAATTTGCAAATATGCCGACCGAAGGTCAAGTCGTGTAAAGTATTTAGCCCCAGCTAGACAATCAATCGTCTCGTCTATGCGGAGCAAAGAATAACTGTCACGAATTGTCTTCTTTTTTAAAGATCTAAAATCTAAACAGAACCTCAGAGAACTGCCCTTCTTCCGAACGAGTACAGCGTTATTAGCGTAAGGACTGTTTGACTCCCTTATGCAGCCCGCATCCAACATTTCACGTACATGTTCTCTTACCTCATCGAACAATGCTGGTGGAATACGCCTGTAAGGTTGTCTAAAGGGTTTATCATCTGATAACTGGATCTCGTGCTCCATCAGATCTGTGAGCCCAATGTCAGTGGGGCCTTGGGAGAAAATAGACCTAAACTTACTAACTAAACCTTTCAATCTAAGTTTAGTGTCATCAGGAACATCGAAATTCTCTAAGTTAATTCCTAGAGATGACAACTCCTGATCAGACAAAATACTTTTCTCATCCTCTACAGCGCTTTCAGCACTTTGAAAATCAACATGACGGACAACCTTAACCTCATTCAGAGAACACAAGTGTGTTTTAGGTTTATGACCATAGCTTTGGCAGTCATGTTAAATATTCTAACTGGGACCCGACAAGTTGACCCCTTAACTAGATAAAGGCAGATGTGGTGTGAGTGCCAATGAGACAACTCTCCATCCAAATAACAATTTAAAAAAGTAAACCATTATAGGTTAAAGTACGGCCTTCAACACGGAGTAACGTTTACTACCCGTGGGCATACTGACACATCTGACAAGTCATTGTAGAGTAAACTTGACCTATTGCTTCATCTTTGATAGAATTAAAAGCAATATCCTACTCTCTTGGGATCTTGTCTATGTTAGTTTGCTGTCTAACAACCCTAGAACATGAATCTAACAATCTGATTACATTTGTACCAATAATAATAGGTACATTTTTGTTATAATCAGTAAGAGAGACAACCAACAATGGTATCATAAAATCTTGCTCTACAAAATCAACCTTTATACTAGCTTCTATGTAACCTAAATACGGTAAAATGGTACATCCTGCCACACTAATTGATAAGCTAAAGTCATCTAAACTTTTCAATTCAGGTGGAGGAGTTAACTCATTCAACATACCTTCAGATATTGTTGATATCAATCAAAGCCTTACACTTTGTATTATTAATGTAAATAAAAGATTCATTTGCTAAACCAATCATACGTTGAGCAAGAATGCTCTGCGTAAGAGTGTCAACACGTTTGGGACTAGGCACATGCTCAGGCCTATATAAGTCTCTGGTTTGTCCCTCATGTATGCTGACCGTGCATGTTTCAGTTGAAATTTGTAAATTGACTTTCACTTATAATAAATAACATCAAACATATTTACATGATGTAGTATGAGTTTCCCGGTAGATATGTGCATTATACATGTTATAAGAAATATGAATTTCAAATATACCTTTCAAACATCAGGGTTTTACAGTCGTAAATTCACTATAGCTGACATCAAAGTTGACAAATGGTTGTTGTCTTACCATAAAGTAGCGGTACGTTGTTCCGGAACTACTTTCTTGAACTTGACTGTATAATAATAAACGGCAAACGCCAAATACTGGTAATGACGGACCTGGACTTCACAAGACCATTCTAGTTATATACTGTAGAAATCTACGTTGTCAAAACCATATAAAGTTGGACTATCTCGGTGGAACCTCCAAAATGTCGCATGAAAAATGGGACACCAACACAAAATCGACTTGGGATGAGGAATAAGTCACCATAAACCAATAAACTAGTCGTGGTAATGCGTGTGGGCCATTTCTGCATTTAATGAGTCGTCCAATTTATATATATTTTATTATATAATCTGCAAGTATACAAATTGTAAACCAAGTTTATAATTATGTTCCAATAAATATGAACAATATATTTGACTGAAATATTTGCATGCAACTGGAGCTTTATTCTGACCTTAACTTACATACCAAAAAGCGGCTTTCAAGACATACTGAATTCTATATATTTGAAATATTAAAGTAACTTTACTTTAATTGAAACATTTTAAACATAGCTAAAAGAATAAATAAAGTTACAAATACCTGCGGTGACTTTAGTCTGCCGCCCTCATGATTGTAAGGATAATGACCAGTGACTAACCCAAATAGTGATTATCTTAGTATATATATGGTTAGTATTGCCGCGCTTTGAGCTCATGCATAACTCATGCTATTTGAATATAAATATATATCATTTCAATAATAACAAAGAATCGCTTTAACTTTCTATTGTACTAATTTAAATATTCAGTACGTAAAGCAAAACATAGCGTACAAAGCTATAGTTAATATTTCAGTTTCATTATATATATCTCTTTCATATTCATTTGTTAACATTTACTGTTTGCAATAGCATTAAGTATTCTATATAATAAGGATGTTCTTATCCCGTGCATCAAAACAATGCCGTATTTGTCAAAACCTTTTCAACTTTTAATCTTCAGTGCTGTACAACTTTGTACCTTTTTCACGTTCGATCTTTTATATCTAGGCGTTATGTATTCAGGTTTAGTTTTCTGTAATTAGTTAATACTTTAGTTTCTTTGTGTATATCTCTTTCATATTCATTTGATAAAATTTACTGTTTGCAATAGCATGAATTGTTCTATATAATAAGAATGTTCTTATCCCGGGCATAAAAACAATGCCGTATTTTGCGAAACCTTTTCAACTTTTGATCTTCAGTGCTGTACAACTTTGTACTTTTTTCACGTTCGATCTTTTATATCTGGGCGTCACTGGTGAGTCTTGTGTGGGCAAGGCGCGTTTTTGGCGTATTGAATTTTGGACCTGATGCTTTTTGTTATCTATTAATCATGTTTTTCTGTGTCTAATATGTTCTCCTGTTTGTTTGTGTTGTGGTCCTGTGGTGTTGTGTTGTCGTTTCGGTGTTGTATTTAACTTTGCCATTAAAGTGCGAGGTTTGGCATGCCTTAAAACCAGGTTCAACCCACCACTTTTATTCCCCTTTAAAAGTGTCCTGTACCAAGTCAGGAAGATGGTCATTGTTATAATATTGTTCGTTTCTCTTTGTGTTGCATTTTAACGTTGAGTCGTTTGTGTTTTCTCTTATTTTTGAGATATTGAGATAAGACGTGGCACGGTACTTGTCTATCCCAAATTCATGTATTTGGTTTTCATGTTACATTTGTTATTCTCGTGGTGTTTTGTCTGATGATTGGTCTGTTTCGGTGTTGTGTCGTTGTTCTCCTCTTATATTTAATGCGTTTCGCTCGGTTTTGGTTTGTTACCCCGATTTTGTTTTTTGTCCATGGATTTATGAGTTTTGAACAGCGGTATACTACTGTTGCCTTTATTTATTTCAAAATACGCAGCGTAAAACTATTATCGTCAATCGTCAAGAAACATGAATATGAAATATGAATATGATATGAATGGAAAACATATAACACTGAAAACACAAATAATATGAAATGCTTAATAATGAAAGAAAATGGATAAATATATCCGGTGACATTGATAAAAATAACAATAAAATCGAATACTATAATTACATAACAAAGTTAATGTAAATGTAGTTGTAATATAATAAAAAAGATATAATATAATTGAAATGTAGTATTAACACGACAAACACACTGTAAAAAGAGAATAACATTGAACTAACAGATGATACGTGATAACCTTGGAAATTCCAATTCATCATCGACAGTATGTTTATGCTAACTTCACAAAAGCTGTATTGCAATTAAGATGCCATACGCTTAATTGGATGAACTATCTTCATAGATGTTTACACGTTTGTCTTAGAGGTTATTGGAAACACATCCATCTGACAATGTTATAATAATTGTATTGTACATACTTAACCCAATAATGTTTACTGTTTACGTATCTATCTTAAGTGTTTAGGAAAATCCACGTCCTGTTCTAATAATTATAGTCTATATAGTTTTTAAAACAAACGTTGAAGTTTCTATATCAGTGGGAAATATATATATCAGATATATTTAGCTAAGACAGACATACTGCAATGTTTTATAGTAAGTCATTATCAGTGTTTATAGTATACTTGATAAAAATGGCAGTTGTTATATTATAGTTCTTTTTTTTGTGTGTGTCGTTTGTGGTTGCACTTCATTGTTTCTGTTGTTTTGTTGTTTTCCTCTTATACAGTAGCATACCGCTATTCAAAAGTCATAAATCGATTGAGAGAAAACAAATCCAGGTTACAAACTAAAAACGATGGAAACACATCAACTTTATAACAAACTAAACCGCGGAAAACTATAACAAGACATTAGTTTTACAGTATAAAAAAGAAGATGTGGTATGAATGCTAGTGGGACAACTCTCCACAGGAGACCAAAATGACACAGAAATTTTAAAACAACTATAGATCAGCGTACGGCCTTCAACAATGAGCAAAGCCCATACCACATAGTCAGATATAAAACAAGTTCGTTTGAATGCTTCATAAATATGTCTGCAAGATATACCTGGCTATATCAGGAATTTTCTTCTTAAACATAAGATTGTCGTGAAAATCGTGTATATCATCGGGTTTAGCTTGCTTTTAGTAACTTCATGAACTAACATTATAAAAATACGGTCAAATTATATTTTTATATAAAAAAATATGTTGCTTATAATTTTATCGCAATATATAATAAAGTATAAAAAAAGGAAGATGTGGTATGATTGCCAATGATACAACTATCCACAAAAGACCAAAATGACACAGACATCAACAACTATAGGTCACCGTACGGCCTTCAACAATGAGCAAAGCCCATACCGCATAGTCAGCTATAAAAGGCCCCGGTAAGACAATGTAAAACAATTCAAACGAGAAAACTAACGGCCTTATTTATTTAAAAATAAATGAACGAAAAATCAATAATGTAACACATAAACAAACGACAACCACTGAATTACAGGCTCCTGACTTGGGACAGGCACATATATAAATAATGTGGCGGGGTTAAACATGTTAGCGGGATCCCAACCCTCCCCCTAACCTGGGACAGTGGTATAACAGTACAACATAAGAACGACAAAAGGATTTGAGGAGATCCACGCGTAGCCTCTGGCTGTTGGCAATCCTCTTTAAATAAAAAAAGAATTAAATAAATTAACATAAGAACGAACTATAAAAATCAGTTGAAAAAGGCTTAACTCATCAGATGGACAAAAATACAATTGGAAGTGGCCCGGTACTTATACATCCCGACACAAAAAGACACAATGAACAGCTCTGAGAGTACTTGCAGTTATCTGACAGCTAGTTCAAAGCCACTAACAACTAATAAAAAAATCATGCAACTAAGTTTAAACTATCAATCCGTACACATCCAACATACAATGTATAGTAGGCGAGTGTAATATTTGAAAAAGACGTCTAGTTAAGGACTTTAATGCACCCACCTAACACACGGCTAATTTTTTTTTTAAATGAAAGAATAATGATTAAACTTTGATTTTTGCCCGGTCGTCACAAAATCGTACGGTGCAGTTTTTGTAAAATTGACGTTTATTTCAGAAATTAGTTGAAAATTATATAATTACGACATGTTTTTCAAGCAAAGGAAATTAGTCGTATCTCTTCTTTTAGACAGAATAATTACGTGAATTAGATTCTTAAAATAAAGAAAAACAATATTTACAACTGTAAGTCCGCATGCTTTTGCATTCCTTCTAAATATTTGACATTTTGTACGAAAATTTTCATAATCCCGACCTTTTCGGATCTACAATTAGATTTTTATTAAATGTTTTTGCAATCTACCCGTTTTAGATCACACCAAATTACTCATCAGTTATCGTTTTTTCATTCAAGATCAAGACTTAATCTCAAGATTTCTTAAAATCACGAATTTCTGTAATTTTATGATGTTGGGTAAAATCACTATAATTTCCGGAATCCCTTATCTATTTCGTTATCGTTTTTTACTGAATATATTAGTCGATTTCCGTGTACTTAATAGTGCTATTAGAGTACGATAAATCATATTTAAACAGTTATATTTCTATCTTTAACTTCAGTGTAGCTTAAATAGATATAAAATCGTCCAAAATAAAGATCAAATCAAAGTAAAACAAAGTTTTTGAGTTCTGTAGAATTCACCCCTTTCTAAATAAGGAATCGTATCGGAAAATTGTAGAAAATCTTCCGAGTCGTGTCAAATTTTCAGTCCAGTTCACAATGAAACCCTTCCTTTGCTAAAAAGCAAAAAAACTATTCATTTATTGACACAGATGCATAGTCTGTCATATATTTATTACATAGAAACTATGTAGTTAACACTTAAATGAAGATACAGTTGTATTGCCGCAGTGGGAAAACGAAAAGATGAAGTTTACAGAAGACTGGTCGATGAATATGAAAAAAATGAAAACATCCCATTTGAAAATACAAAATATCATAAGAGTTGCTATAAATATTTCGAAAGTAAGCACAACCTATCAACTTCTGTTTTGTCTGTACAAAGACTTTGTACTACATGTACCAATTCTACCGACCAGTAGATCTTCTCATATATCAACGAGGACAGTAGATCTACAACTCATTCTGATTTGTCTGTTTGTATATTTTGCAAATGTATAAAGCCTATAAGCAAGTTACACAACTTCATAAGGTATCCTCTGAGGAGCAAACGTAAGCTGTATTGAGTGTTACTACATATATCTCCTACAATGATCTGATTTACAAAATAACTCATGATAATTTTACTATTAAATCTTTATACCATCGAGCTTGCATCGCTAAATATTTGCTACAAAATTTGAAATCAGAAATTAAAGAGCTATTTAGTTCTTAACATAAAACAGCTTTTACTAACATTTCGACGATTAAAGATGACGTGCCTGTACACAAGGAAGAATTCTGGTTAACAACTTTAATTACTTGATCAGTTAACCGGGCTTAATTTCTGCCCGAGGATCGCCGCCGAGAAAACTACACAACATATTATCAGCTTCAACAAAAACTAAAAAACCATAATCAATTTATAGTTACATGTATACAGCTTCAACAAGGTCAAGGTACATCCAATATTGTATACAGTAGCTCTATAATTTTGTCTTATGACGGAAAATTACCCGTTTAAAATGACTGTGATATTCGGTCTGTAAAATTTAAAGATCTGAGCAGTGACTGCGAAACTGGTTGCAAGCACTTAGTGCAGCTACTTTACGGAAGCAGATATAGGGTAAAGTTGTAATCCAATCAGATGAATATCCATTATCTAAAAACATTTCACTGGATTATTCAATTGAAATTATGCCACCTGCTTTTAAAACATTTCTGTGTTGTCTTTTGGATGATGGCACATCTGCGGCAGTTAATAAAGCGTACGATATTCCTATTGACAAAGTTCTTAGATGTATGGCTTTAGTAGAATGTATATTATCTATAAATATCTTTTTTACTCTTTTTCATTTAGGTTTAATTATCACTACCAATGCACCGTATTTATGGACACACCTTTGATAACTATTAACAAGTTTGAGTAATCAGGAGATTAGAAACAATGAAAATGGGGCATACATTCTACATGGCATTATTTTTTTTTCTGGGGGTTAAAATTTTATCCAAGACAATGTCGACCCAACTACAGAAACAATAAAAGATCTCCGTATGACTTTGGTTGGCTAAAAGGTAACATCGGTCCGGTATGATGTCATCCAACTTTCTACAAGATTTGATCTGTTCACGCATTGGTATAGATATAGGGGGAGGGTTGAGATTTCCAAAAACATGTTTAACACCGCCGCAATTTTGCGCCTGTCCCAAGTCAGGAGCATCGTGCCTTTCTTACCTTTGTATGATTTTTTATTGTAACTTCTTGAGTATATTTCGAAGCTTAGTATGACGTCCATTATCATTTCAAAGTAGTACATTTTTGTTTAGGGGCCAGCTGAAGAACGCCTCCGGGTTTGGGAGTTTCTTGCTGCATTGACGACCCATTGGTGGTTTTTGGCCGTTGCCTGCTTTTTAGCGGGTTGTTGTCTCTTTGACAAATACCTCATGTCTATTCCAAATTTTTAATTCAATCTGTATATAGTAGATCTTGTCCCCGCTTTGAGCAAAACCTCTGCTGTACTGATGTATGCCCATGCCAAGGAAGTTGTCTTTGTATGGATATGTTGACCGATAAGAATGATGAGATTACAAGTTAAAATGAAGCTATAATATTCCGATATCGCAATATTCTGACACCTAAATGGTCCAACATCCCATTGGTCCGACGTTTCGATCACGGGATTTTAACATTAGAAAGCCAAATAAAAGGTTCAATATTAGGATAGCCTTGTCCTCCGTTTGAAGCGGTGAAACGATATAAAAATAACCGTAATACTTAGTGTCAAAGTAGCCGAACGTCATCACTAGTGTAATATTTAAAAAGAGTACAAACTACTTTGTCAAGTGTTGTTTGATTAATTATATATCTCAAGATACACGGCGGCCGACTGAAGTAAAATCAAACACATTTTGACGTACAATGAGTGATCATATTTTCCTGATGTTATATATTATAATTGTCAATTTGTTGATATAAATATACCAGTAGCACTTTACTCATTTTAGTTATGTTTGTTAGTACTCTTATCATATCTGATTTAGTGATGTATGAGTTGTTATAGATGTCTGTGTCATTTTGGTCTTTTGTGGATAGTTGTCTCATTGGCAATCATACCACATCTTTTTTTATATATCAACATATTGCAACATATTGCAACATATATAAAAGAAAATCTGCTCTATGGTTGTCAGGCTTTCAAACTAACAGGAGACCATACGCTTCCTCAATTTTAATAAACAGCTCATCATGGGACTTTTCTAAACAATTAAAAATACGTCATATGTTATATTTTCCCCTTGCTTCAAATATTTTGTTTCGGATTATTTACATAAAATTTGCAGATATATATGTTTGTAAATACGTGCAATCAAATGATATGGAGGTATTATATGATTTAGATAATGCAAGGGCGACTACAGATACATTTGTGTGACTTACATGTTGATTTTCAAAGACTCCGAGAGAAAACGTTATGTAACATGCGTTACCGTTAAAATCAATCAAAATTAATTAATATTATGATAGAAATATATTTTCCCAACAGTAATACAGCATTCCTATAAATTTGTTTCGTTTTTGCATTTGTTTTGACTCGATTTTACAACTGGAAGTATCCGTGAATTGAAATTGCACCCATGACCTTTGACCTCGATTTAAAAAAAAATGCACCATAATTTCTTTTGACGACCGGGATATTTAGAAAGTACACATTCTTAGCTTTCTAGTGATATATAATTTAGCCGTGTGTTAGGTAGGTGCATTAAAAATGTAAATTTGGCTCTCATATCACTCGCCTATAGCACGTGAATAACCTTGAGGGATTGGGGTTTAGTGTTTTCTTACCATTACGTAAAATCATGATTATTTAAAGGTTACGAGAAGATAAAATGAGGCCGAAAGTCATAACATTGAATTAAAAGTTACAGTAACGGAATATATAAACAATTTATAAAATAGTCGAGGAATTCTTATAAAAACTATATTGAACAGCCCGACAAACAATGACGTGATATAACTGTTCTTCATTGCATAAACTTATCGTAGATTCTATGTGCGCCTGACGTATGTTTCGTCTAAAAAAAAACAATCATTAGTGACGCTCGAATCAAATAAATTAAAAAGACAAAAAAAAAGAAAAAAAATCAAAAGGATTTGACATTTACTACTGATGTAATATTGTTTTCACGTGAATAGCCCTTTTAAAAATAAGACGATGATTTGTATTGCTTTAACTTTAGTCATGATATTGTTTCCGTGTCTTCAAGACAAAAGTTAATCAGTGTTGCTTTCAATTATTTTAGAGACACAGACAGTAAACAAATATTCCACTCAGGAAGTCTAGGTTGTTGTTTGTGCAATGTTCTCAGATGCGTGATTATCGTTTACATTCGCTAATTACAACTTATTGATCTATTATTATTAGTTCAAGATGTTTCACGAGGTTCTTTGGTAATATTAACATCAATCGGTAGGGTAAATCATAATGTGTGTCAAGATATCGCAAGAGTCTTTAAATAGCCCTGACATTTAAAACTCAAGGTGGTACCTAACACTACAGGGAGATAACTCTGTAAAGTCAGCTAAACGTTTTAATTACGTTGTGTTGTAAAAGGAATATTAAACTTCTCAATGATCAAAATTGCTGTTTGTCAAACTGCTATATAACCAGTGTAATATTTCTGACAAAACGGTTGGTTCAAAATTTTTGAAATTTTTATATTTTTGTTAAAGGGTCAAAGTGAATACTTTGACAAAATTTTATGAAAATTAAACGAGCCAAATTAATTTTAGAGAAAGTGTTGGGTACCACCTTAATGAACTTTTGCAAGTTTTTTTAAATTTTGTAATTTAATTTGATTAAGAAAAAATGTATACTCGACATAAAATAATCTTTTCACGAATAATTTTAGGTGAAGACATAAATGAGTAACAACTTTCCCGAAAATGACATTAGAATCAGATTCACATATTCAGGTAAAGCCGACTGGAATGAAACATTTATTATAATCCTTTCTGTCGTCAGACTTTGTTTCTTTTGTTGTTAAATCAACTTTTTACGGAAAGAATATAGGGTCCAAATTAACATCTATCAAAAAGGACCTCAAAAGACATACTATAACATAAGTTTATAAAAAATACATTTCGAGGTAAGAACATAATCTTCAATTGAATATTACTTAGACGTATAGTGTAAATAGTTATCAAAGGTACCAGGATTATAATTTAGTACGCGAGACGCGCGTTTCGTCTTCATAAGACTCATCAGTGACGCTCATATCAAAATATTTATAAAGCCAAACTAGTACAAAGATGACAGTAAACAAATATTCCACTCAGGAAGTCTAGGTTGGTGTTGGTGAAATGTTCTCAGATGCGTGATTGTCATTTACATTCGCTTTTTACAACTTATTGATCTATTATTAATAGTTCAAGATTTTTGTATGTTACGTTAATTATGTATTGTCCATTAGTTTTCCATTTTTTATGTTTATACTTATGTTCATCTCTTTTCTTAGATAAAGTAGTTCTTAATTAAAATTTTATTTAAGGAATGACTGTAATATTTTTTCTGTCTATGAAGAAATAACATAAAAAATGTGGTGCACACTGAATAACGCGCGTAGCGGGTTATTTAACAGTGTGCATCACATTTTTTATGTTATTTCGAATAGACAGAAAAAATATTACAGTCATTTCTTATAATTTAATTCTAAATTTCATTTTAAACCGCAGAAAACCATGAAAAAACGTTGATGACGTCACGGTCACATGACTAAATTATGTCTATGGGCTCATAACAAAATAACGTCAGCCAATCAGAAAACGCGTTATATCAAAAATTAAATTATTCGGTCTTATATGGACATGTTTTCCATGGTTTATAATGCATGGTACTGTGGCTTCATTTATATTGGATGGATATCAGTTTTAGTGGATTTCGTGGGTACACGAGGACAACGAAAAATTTAAATGTTTAACGAATTACAAATTGTCTAAAGGAATGTAATACAGACCTTGCCAAAACAACGAAATTAAATATCCACGAAAATGAAAGTTTTCCTCAATCTAGAAAATTGGTATTCACGAACATTTGTACTTACGAAAATAAATGAATCCACAGTATGACATTGTGCACCAGAAATATTTTGCAGTCGTATTAAGCCACTTAACGTGGTACCTAACATCACAGGGAGATAACTCTGTAAAGTCATACAAACGTTTTAATTACGTTGTGTTGTAAAGGGAATATTATGTTTGTCAAACTACTATATCACCAGTGTAATTTTTCTGAAAAAATGGTTGGTTCAAAATTTTTATATTTTTGTTAAAGGGTCAAAGTAAATACTTTGTCAAAATTTTATGAAAATTAAACGAGCCAAATTAATTTTAGTGAAAGTGTTGGGAACCACCTTAATCAAACATATGATAAAGGTATTAACATTTTGTCTGAAATTACATTTCAAAAACAGTGTAATGTTTAATTGATGTAATTGATCATTTTTGCAAAGAATGTGTAATTTAATTAATTACATTCCAATGTAATTGACCCCAAGTCTGTTATTTAGAGACGGGATGGATACCCCTACAGTTGCAGAAACAAACAATTACAATCTACGAATCGAAGCAGTCAAAATATATACCAAACCTCTAGCAGACTGTTTCTTTATCAGGAATCATTTTATTCCATCTAGTATCAAACTGTGGAATTCGCTCGATTTAAGAATTAGAAATGAACTTTCTTTAAATATATTTAAATTAAAAATTAAACAGAAATATTATTAAAACAAATCACCCCGTACATATCTCAATATTTGCGATAGATATTTAAATGTTTTACGCGAAGATTAAGAAACAAATGCAGAGCCCTTAACATGGATCTGTATCACGCAAATATTAAACCTAACGCAATGTGTCAATGTGGTTATTTAAACGAAAATGCTCAACATTATTTCCTCTCGTGTAAAAATTATACAGTGCAAAGGAATAACTTATTTTTTTAACTTAGAAAAGAAAGTATACCTACCGACTTTGAAAATGTAATGTACGGCAATGCTTTGTTTAATATGAACATAAACACGCTAATTTTTATAAAAGTGCAGAATTATATTAAAAAGACCAATCGCTTTTCATAGTTTATAGACATTAGGGTTAAATATATACCAATAATAATGTAATTACCTTTTGTTGACTTCGAATGAAATTGTTCGTTTTTTCCTAAGACATGGATCATCACTTTGATTTTATTATAAAATCCTATCGGTTGACAACAACAATTTAATTTAATTGTTTGAAATACAATAATAACTTACATTTAGAGTGAATATTTTTTCCAAGATAAAAACAACCTATTTGGTAGCTAGGTCTATCAAAAAAGATTACGGTCAACTCGACGTTTAGGAATCGATGAGCCATGTCGTTTAAATTCTTGTTAATTTCATGTCTTCATATTAATATTGTTTATGATGTTATTATTATGTATTTTATTTTTGTTCGGTTATTTATTATTTGTATGTAATGAAGAAGACGTTCTAAGTTGCAAAACTTGTGTCTTATCCTATTGTCAATGTTTTGAACAATAAAATATGTTTAAACTAATATTATAAAGATGTGCGCAAATTACATATAAGTCATATCACTGCATACCACATGTGTAAAATAACCTTCGTCAAATAAAAAGAAAAAACTGTAAGCTGACAAATCTATCGGCCTAAACAATACATCAACACTGTCTTCATTTTAATTTTGTTCAAGCACATTTTCACAGACGCAACATTTAAATTGTTTATTTCTTTTCAGATGCGAACAGTTGTAAATGATTCAAATAGTTGACAACTACACAACGTGTCAATAACCATATAGTACAGCTATTGCATTATAAAATATTCAAAAGTGATCATCTTTGGATATGGATAGAAGATATGGATCAGTGAATTTACTGCAATTATTTTGTGTGATCTTATTTTTTCGGACGATTTCCACAAATACAGGGGAAATAGAGAGACTACAGAGAGAAATGGATAAGCTCTCCCGACAAGTTATGCTACAGCAATTATTTATAGAAGAAAAAATTCGTAGTGACGGTGATTCGGGTTTGAAACAAACGAGAATTATAAACGATGGAACCAAACCGTACCACTTTCCGACAACGAGGTCAAAAAGGGGAGTTGCAGCCATTCATGATCATTCCCATATGAAACGTACAATCGGTGTCGGTGAATTTGTTGCCGTGTTAAATGGAGTTGAATTCAGAACACGACACAATGATCCTGAACTGCGCATGCCAAGTACGACATCGAAAAATTTCTTAGAAACTGAGGAAATACCTTTCCCTGATGTTCCTCCTGAGGTAACACAGAAACCTACAGAGGCTGAACAGGTACAAGAAATGCGTGAGTGGTTTAGGGCCTTTAATGATCAAAATTACACAGAAAGGGACTACCGCAAATATTTTAAACCTGTTTTGTGTTATCTAGAGGGAATGTGGGTTTATGATAATCATACTGATATACTAGAACCTTTTTTAAGTGACAGACATCAGTTTGATGCGAGTACTTTTGATGACCTTGAAGAGAAAATAATGTTCACATCTTACGGTGGACGGAAAGACGGTCTTGAAAATTTTGGATGGCTCCCAAAAACAATAATCAATATTGAAAATGGGAAATCCCCATTATACGGCCAATGGATATATAGAATTGTTTGTCATCCGTTGAAGCGTGATCTTCCATTAAATCGTTTGCGCATGGCCGATGATTTGAGCTCGAGAATGATGTTTCTACGTTCAGAAGAGGAGGAGACGAAGACTAGACGTGCCCGTTTTAAACTAAACCAACGTGACAGTAACGTATGGAATGAAAGATTTAATCAAAATCCAGCTTTAATTGACAGCTTAATGGGCGAAATACCCGGATTAGACAATTATGGCGGGAACTTGACAGACGAAGCGTTAAATCTTCCAGCATATAGTGCTGATGGTAAAAACATGAAAAAGAAAAAGCTATTAAATAGTGCATATTATCATCGATTCTGGGAAGAGATTCGACCTGATTACATGCGTTTATCGTTACGAAAACGAGCATTTTCTGACAGCAATCTGTTTATGTCGATGACATCACAACCACAAGTTGGAGGGAAAAGTTTAAACTATTGCTCTAAAGAAGAATCATTACAGAACAAACCTTGTAAATATTACAACCAGCGATGGTCATACGCTGTTCCATTTGAAATCATATACCTTAACCCACTTAGCAATTGGAATCCGTATAATATAACCTACAAAGGTCATTACAAGAATGACCCGGAAGCACAATATGTTACCGAGAATGGGAAACGAAATGGCGGTAATGATATTCATACAGCATATAATGGTACAAATAGTTGGTATTTTTTTCAAACCCCACAAAGTTGTTATAGTGGAAAAGAAAAGAAAAGGGGAAATACGGGAAACGGAGGTATCGGTGTGCTAGATCGCAACGGAAAAGTCAGATATACCCGGTCAGCTGGTATCCGGGTGTTTCTTCCAGAAATTAAAGATATAGGTATCATTCGTCAGAGATTTTACAGCGAAGGAAACACCGCGTATAAAGCAATAGAATCTTTTAAAGACATAGTTTTGGAAAATAACAAATATCTGAAAATGTTCCACAATGTACTTGAAGATGAGAGTATTGAAAAATTGAGAAAGGAACAGATCAAATTGTCTGTGAAAAGTGGCATAACGCTGGTAATGTCAATGGCAACCATATCCAATCCGGGTCCGCATACTCATTATATTGATTTATCAGCAGAAAACGTCAAAGCCTTAAAATCGAATAAAAAGTTAAATGTTAGAAGCAGTGAGGATAGTGGTCATTTCCATCGTGTTAAAATTATCTACCGGCCACATCTTAGTAATCCGTTCGTTATGAAACGGTGTGACAACAAAAGGAAATGTTGGGATGGACATAAAAAGCTCTTACTTGAAAACGAGGCACAAATGCCGAAAGTTGAAGAAGCGGGAAAAGAAATAAATGAAGACGAGAGACCGGAGAGTTATAATGAATAAATTTTACTCTAATATTTTTCTGGATCTGAACACTTAAAAATTGCTCTACTAAATATTTGATTAAGATGGAAGTTATATGTATGTTGCATGTTGCAATTTATAATACCAGCTTAATATGGGGATAAATCATATTTACAGGGGCACTTGTAGTTTTAATGTAAATTTTTGTTAACATGCATAGTTCAGTTCATGCGAACAAGCTTTCGGCGAATTCGATAACGGGAAGGAAGAAAATAATTTAATTACAATACATTTCTGAAGATTGTGATAAAATAAAGGTTTATATATATATATATATATATATATATATAAGTACGTCTGAGTCAGTGACAACTCTACAACAAATGTATCCATCGGATCGCCATCAATGATGGTGATACATGGCTGTGTACATAATGTATATACAACTCGTCTAAACATCAACCCAACAATGTTAGATCTGTAAATTTGCTTTCGCAAATTTTTGGTTTATATACACTGTGAATATACCAAATATTTCCAAATAAAGCTGGTGTGTTGCTCTTAAGAAAAATATAAGAGACCTTCTTATATTAGTTGCATAGCACTGGGTTTCACTTAAAATGGAAATTAGAATTTAGATTCATCTGTATATATATACAACATCTACCATGAGTTGATACAACTTAAATAATGAGTTGATGATATGAAGGTATGATGCAGGAAACAACACATAAATATATGACAAATACAATAAATGCATTCAAATTATAAAGCAAACTCAGTGGTTAAATGAATATTGCAATCGGTTTGTGCAATTTGCATTACACATCTAGTTTGTAGAAACTGGAATTTGCAAATGGTTATGAAAATATGATGTATATATTCCAAGGTAATAAATAAAATAGCCTAGCTTTAGCATGTATATTCATGTAGTAGCTGTATATATACGCTTTTGTATTCACAACTATCCAGCATTGCTTTCAACTGACCTGTGCAAGAATGTACACACAAACATTCGTTAACAATCTTTTGGTGACCAGCGATCGGAGGTTCACGTATTGCTTTTCTTTTTTTAAAGAAAGCAAATTGTTTTTTTAATCCATATGTGATAAATATTGAAATCGTCGATAGGTTTAGCTGTTATGCATGCTACCGTAATATAAGCATGTGGAACATGTTACTCTAATGTTGATAGATAAATAGTTATTACGTCTCAACATTGGTTATTAATTTCCCTGATTCCAAACCTTTAACTTTAGCAAGTATTTTTCTTTATTAGGGTGGTACCAAACACCTCGATTAAAATTAATATGTCTTGCTTAATTTTCATAAAGTTTTAACAAAATGTTAACTTTAACCCTTTGACAAAATATTTGTAAATTTCAAAAAACATGCGTTTCAGAAATCTTCTATATAAAAGTTAGAATACTAACAGTTAAATAAACTCAAAATGGCTCTCTAAATTTTAATATTCGTAGGTTATTGTGAACTTAATCCATATTAGCATGTAATTGTTTTAAGTTTAATATTCTATTTTGTTTAAACATCGATTCTCTTTATTATTTTTATCAAAAAACGAAATTTTCAATAAAAGTTTGAATGTGTGTTAATGTGTAGGGTGAAAATTAAAGAAATTAGGACACATTTAGGTGTAGGTTCTATATTTTTTTTTCTTTCAAAAAGCTATTGCCACAATTCATAATTTGTTTTTCTATAAATTTGAGTAATATTATCGTTGTTTATGAAATTTGTTAACAATTGGCTGATAAACAATATGAACTATAAGAAAATATAAACAACATATGAATCCATATTAATATGTCTGATTTGCACTCCAGATTTTGTGAAAAAGAAACAAGTATGTTATCCTAAAAAATGCATTACATTTTATTCGTATCTTATTTTTGCTTTGTACAAAATGACCAGTTGATACAATTCAGGTGGTTTTCTTCGTAACTTAAAGCAATGACATAGTAAAAAATATGTTTTCCGGTGCTGTACTTCAAATCAATATCAACAGTATGTGTTATCCAAATTTTAAACAATCTTATCTATTATATAGATATAAGAAGATATGGTATGAGTGCCAATGAGACAACTGTCATTCAAAGTGTTTCTGTTTGTTTTGCTCACATTATTGTCAATATAATGGAATTCTATGAGACTGTCATACCAGTGATATGTTCAGATAGCTATAACTCAGATTTACTGTGGCTGCGTATTTCTTCATTGGTATAGAATACGGTTGAGATCCCACAACACACGTTTTAACCCTCTGCATATTTGTACCTGACCCAAATCAGAAGCTTCTTGCCTTTGTTTGTCTTGTATGCTTTAAAATATATACTATTTATATGTTTTAAAGTTTAGTTTGACGTCCATTGTCACTGATGAACTAGTACACATTTTTATGTAGGGGCCTGTTAAAAGGACCACCTCTGGTTACGGGATTTTCTCCCTACGTTTAAGACTCATTGACGGCCTTTAATGCTGTTCGCTGCTCTTTGGTCGGGTTGTTGTCTCTTTCATATATTCCCCATTTACACTCTCATGTAATTTAATAACACCAGGTTTAATTCACCGCTTCTACATAAGGCCATGGCCAATGTTGTTTTCTTTTGGCTTGTCTTCCTCCGTCTAGCAGTAAAACCCTTGCAAAAGTGTGATATCCGTTTGCTGTGCGGGATGTACAAATTTGCAGCTACGTCCGATAAGTTAAATCCGATGCCTCGTGTAAAGAGAGTGTCACGCTCTTTGCACGTTAAGAACCCTTGAGGTGTCCGTAATTGACCTGTTGCAAGGCTTAATTATGTCCCTATCCAATATACCCTCATTTCCCGTTGCAGTCTAAATTTCTCCGACTTTAATCCCGGACGCCTCTATTACAAAAACCTACCTTTTGTATTTATTGTTAAGTTGTTCTTGTCCAAAATGTGCATGAAGTATTTGCCACTGGACGTTAAACAACGAACAATGAGTCTGGTCGTTTGATGTGTTTGAGTTTTTGATTTTACCATTTGAAAAAGACTGTTTGAACTTTCCTTGGAAGGTTTTCTATGGAATTTAGCAGACAACGCAACTTGTAAAATGGCATTGCTTTACTTTAAAATAGTGTTCATGTATAACATAAAATATGATATCTTTTCTGCCCAATCACAATCTGCAATTTTATATTATCTCTTGGCTAAAATTGAAAGTTCGTGATTTTGAAGACGACCCTGACTGGTGACCTTAACGGGAAATACTTTTATAATCAAACACTTTCGGAAAACTTCATAATCGTAACATACAAATAATATATATGCAAATGTACCCGCTACATGAATAGTTAAATCACACTTCAGTGAGTTGAAAACAGATATTCAGAATACATTAATATGTAATAAAAATTTAAATGTTTACAAAAATCACTTTATATTTATTGTAAACTGAAAACGCAAAGGTAAGAAGTAAATAACTTTTATCAATATCTTCTAATTCTATATCAAATAACAAATGACTATTTCATGATGACTGGCAACAAACATTTCAATAGTACAAGTTGGTTGTGCTTTTGTGGTCTTGCATGTAAATTGTATTACCAACCAATCATATTTTGTCTGCACTTGTCCTTCGTCAAGTAATGTAGTAGTTGTCGTTTGCTGCTGTATATCATATTTACTTTTTTTTCCATTGTTGTGTATATATACATTGTTTCCCATATGTCATTTCGGGGTCTTTTACAGCTATAAACTATGTGGTATGGGTTTTGCTCAATTTTGAAGGCCGTATGGTGACCTAAAGTTGGTAATTTCTATGTCATTTTGTCTTTTTTTGAGAGTAGTCTCAATGGCAATCATTCCACATATTCTTATTTTCATGTCACCTTAGGAAAACGATAACCAAAGACGACAAACATTTTCCATGTTTCTTGTTTAATAAATGGTCAAGGGATATTCTGATATTTAATTTGTAACATACTAAAACGTGCAAATGCATCCAAAAAATAATAAAAGACTATAAGAAACATAAATCGGTACATTGTATCATCATTTCATACGAATTTTCACCAGAAACCATGAAATTAACTTTCGGGGTGACATGAAACAACTTTTGACGGTCATACGACTCGATATAAGCACAGGTATAAGCATATAGATTAGCGAGATGAATCGTATAATAACGATTTGTCTATGTCCGTTTGATTTAGTGTCACTAGAACACACCCGCGAAATCACGGGCATTTAGGCTTGCAAACTGTCGTAGGATGCATTTTTGTAAAAGATATTATGACTGGAGAATTTCATATAAGGTATCAACACTCCCTTTTTTCTAAAGTCCGTTATGGGTTTCCTTTCTGTTAAATTCAATTATTTTTCGTGTTTCTGGCCCAATACCACAATTATTCTTCCCCTTTACTACAATGCATTTTTTTTGTTAAAAGTCAAATTAAATTAAAAATTTGCAACGCTTCAAACATGAAATAAATGAAACTGCTTCTAGACCATTATTATTATAATAAAGTGTGCTTCTAGGACAATCCATCAGTGCTTTTCCTTTTGAAAGCCCTATTAACATGCCAATGGTAGGATTTGAATCTCGTATAAATGACTAAGGCTCATTTGAGGGTGGTCTGAGGGGCCCTGATCCCGAAATACCGGGCTTTAAAACATGAAATCCCGAGGTGCGTATTTTAACGAAATTCATATCCCGACATCCCGATATTAAAAAAAAAATATTCCCGCATCCCGTAAAGATCAATCCAGAAATCCCGAGCTTAAAAACACCTGATCCCTACGTCCCGAATAAGTCCTGCCTCCCTCTAATCTCTACCCTACTTTCATTTTGGCCAAATCCCTTCTTTCACTTTCAACAATAAATTTGAATGCCCCATTTATGGGAATTATGTTTTCTAGTCTGTTTGTCCGCTCGTTCGTTCGTCCGTCCGTCTGTCCCGCTTCAGGTTAAAGTTTTTTCGAGGTAGTTTTTGATGAAGCTGAAGTCCAACCGACTCGAAACTTAGTAAATATGTTCCCTATAATATGATCTTTCTAATTTGAATGCCAAATTAGAGATTTTATCCCATTTCACGGTCCACTAAACATAGTAAATGATAGTGCCGTATACTATAAATACATTCTTGTTTCCACAGGTTTTACTTATTTCAATATATATGCAACTGGTATGACCCTTAGATAGTAAATATTTCAGAAAAAAGAAGACAGAATACAGAGAGTCTCTGTATATTATAGAAGTACAAATCGTAGTTTACAGGTGGATTAACACGAAAACATAATTGTCTCTAAGGATGTATCATAGTTGTGGTTCTTGCGATCAAAAAACCATGATATGGAGAAAGCTTTGATTGGCTTATTTATTTTTCATTTTTGTAATCTATCATATGATTGGTTGTTCTTGCGCATGTTTAAACCCGGAAGTCCTATCTATGACTAAAAGTCAGTCTGATAACGGAAACAATATCCGGACACCTATTTTGTCGTTTTTCTCCCAAAATAATTCAATCTGAATAATCATAAGAATGGATGACAAATGCGACTATGCATGTTACCTAAAGAACACAGAGTTATGATGATTAATTTATTCTGGAAGGAAGAGAAGCGACACACAAAATGAGGTCTTCTCGTTTAATAGTATAAATAGATATATATTTTTTTAAAGGTAAATTATCTTTTCGCTTTATACTTGTATGAAGTTTTAATGAAATGGGTTTTCTCTGAGGCTTCCTGGTTTCCAATCTCTTGCAAAGGTTCAAAATTACGGATAAAACGGATTTTTTTAAGTTTTAAAAACATTGACTTGGAAGCCATAAAATAGATATACATGAGCCATTATGACCTTCTTTTGACAAAAGTTAACTTAACTGGCTGATAATATCGAAATAATGTTTCTGTTAATATATATATATATATATATATATATATATATATATATATATATATATATATATATATATATATATAATGTCTAAAAATAGCAACAATCAACATTCAATCTAATTAAGCGTGGATCAGTTTGTGAAAATAAACTGATACAGTTACTGAATTAAAATTATATAAATGTCTAAGAATATAACTAAAACACACTAATTGATACATTAAAAAGTTCTATTAGATGTTAAATAGAAATACGAAATATTTCGCTAAACAAATTAGCTTCATCAGGCGTGTGCATCTCTCAAGGTGAAATCGGATGCATGACAGACAAATATTTTTGTAGCTTAATCTATACAAGATTTGAGGGATGGGTGTAACATATTAATTCGGTCATAAAATATGTTTGTAGCTATAACTACATGAAGTTGGAATAAAAGTTTAACACATTTATAGATGTTCGATTAATTGTATGAATTTTTATAAATTAATTTGTATGATTTCAAGATAACTATGGTTTTGATTTGCTTTGAAATCTTTTTTCGTCTCTCTCATTGAGTCCATCAGGTTCAAGAGTTCGTAACTGGTGCATCCAAAATCTCTCTCTTTTTTGTCTTCCTTGTGTATCCCAATTTTGATTTTTCTCAATGATTTGAAATGTGATGTTTTCAAAATCATGTCCTGCTCTTAAAAGGTGTCTTGTAATTGGGCAGTTCCTTTCTTTTGTATAAAATGACCGATGGTTATTTAGTCGGATGTTAAATGGGGTTTCTGTTTCACCAACATATTGTAATTTGCAAGTTCCACACGTTAGAACATAAATGCAATTTTGCGTTTTGCATATATATATATATATATACATGTATGTTCGACCCGGTAGTCAAATGCGTTTTGTTTAAATATACTTTTTCACTTTTTTGGTCTTTTGGAAAATGTTGTTTGTGCAGTATTTAGACCCTTCTACAACGAAATTTGTTTTACATGCACACGTATAAAAATTGCGGTTTTTATCCAACGCAATCATAGGTTTGAACGTAGTTTCAATTTAGACTTGTATATACATGTATGTATATACCAAAACAAGGATATTTTATTTTTGTGTGTATACATCGTTGATTAGGCCTCTTTTAGGAAAATAGTATTACATTTTTATTTATTATATATACGTCTGCATTCATAATAGTAAAACGGTTGACTACAGAATAATTACATTCAAAATTTAGATCGTCAGTTCCTCGATTTGGGGAAAAATACAAATTAATAGCGCGAGACGTTGCAAGGACGAAATATGAGACAAAATAGACCATGCATAGTCATCCATCTATACGTAGGTGGGTTATTACACTTTATTAAATCATTTTGACCTAAATTATTTATGCATAATGGTGTCTACTTCAGCACTTATTTTGTGTATAACATGTATAATATCCAAATATCCAACGTGTTTTTAATTACTAAAAGCTGAGGACAATAACAGTTTAACAAATGAGGTAAAGTGAATTAATTTTATTAACCTGAGATGCAGTTCTTATTTATAAATATTACTTCCGAAAATGAAGATTTAGGTTCTGAGAACATGATGTTGACGATATTTTGATCTGTAAAAGTTATATAAGTTATATAGATATTGACCAAGCCAGTCGGTATAAAATATATCATATAATCCTCACGGCTCTGTTGACCCTATTTAATCCGAACGACGTAGGAGTTGATATTTTTAAATGCACGTGTATCCGAGCGTGTATCACTGCCACATTTTCTAGTCGGTAGCCTCGGCAGTAGTTTTATGCTATTTTTTAACATGTGTTACTGTTATACACATTAAATAGATTCTAGGCGGTTTTAGCTGGACCTATTTTATAGACGATTTTCGCTGGTTGAATACTTGTTTGTGTGTTGCCTTCTAGATGCTATTTTATAATTGTTATCGTTAGCTTGCTGTCACATTGACGACGTATACCTTACATCAACAATATAGATATTTTTTCGTTTGCATATAAAATCATAACTGATGAAACGTTCGACTTTTTATGGGGTAATGATTTGTATAAATAAATTGATATACGCAGACAAAATAGTTTAAGCAATAAATATATCTTATGTGAAATAATGATTAATGAAAACGTTTTAACGTTTTGTAATGCAACGAAGACTTTGTCAAAATATTATAATTTAAAGTCGGGAATGATAGCTTTCAAAAACAAGCAGTGAAAGTGTCCTTTAAACAGCATGTCCATGACCAGAGTATAAACAACAAGTTTTGACTTTGAATTGAATTTATTATTTTTAAATTAGGTCGTTAGTTTTCTGAATAGAAATGTTTCATATTTTTCATGTCGGAGCCTTCTATAGCCTACTATACGGTATGCATTTTCCCCATTGCTGAAGGCCGTCTGCTTGATTGTTAAAATAATTTCATCTACTTCATGTGAAATTTGGTGGAACATATCCTTTTTTTTCATGTATATATGCACGTTTCGAAACAGATATTTGAACATTACATATCGAAAATCTTTACAAACTTGTAGAAAGTCACATGTCATTCTCTTTTGCAGGCAACAGTTTTAGTTTCATTAAATTAACAGTGGAACATGTTTCTTATATTGACGTTTCTGATTGGATTATATGCATGTTCCACTGTAACAGTTGACAGTATAGATGGCGCTTTACTAGCAGCTGAACTCAGAAAGGTCAAGGAGGGGATTGGTGTAAATTATTTACAGGTAGGAGAAGGACACATGGGTTTCCTCTGTAAAACATTAAAAGATTTTGAATTTAAATGTACATCAAGTATTTTTTTTTTATAAAATGAATTTAGATAGAAATGATTTATTTATAAAGATTGTTATTTAGATATATAGATTTTACCATTGCATCGAGTGTGAAACGATATTTATCCACTCGAGACAGTTAATTTTTTTTAATTTAAAACGCGAGGCTCGCCGAGCGTGTTAAATATTTAAAATTTAACTGTCGAGAGTGGATAAATATCGTATTACACGAGATTTGGTGGTAGAATCTGTTTCTCTAATTATTTTCAAACAATATGCAGGCAAACGTATTCCTTCTTTTCGAATAATCTGCAAAAAGATGTGTTCTTTCTATGTGACGTCATCAGGCATGGTCGCCTTTTTTTCATGCCGTCACAAAAGGAAATTAAGAGGAAAGCAAGAAAATTGCCGTCATATAATAGGATTTTAACCAATGAAGAACTGAGATCAAACGAACCGCACGTTGATTAAATTTTTTTATACAATGGGTGCAGAAAGGGATAAATTGACGAAGAATTAGAGAAATAATAATACCAAACAGTGGAATTTACAGTAAAACCTCGCTAATTCATTTCTGTCTACAACAACTTGACGAGTTAAAGAATCGAATAAAATATTATAAACGTAGAACTTACTGAAAAACTGTTTAACAATCGTTAATCTATTATGACCAATGCAGTATAATTGTTTTCAAAATAGACATGGGAGACTGCAATTTAGTGGTTGTTGTTGATTTAATTGCTGTCTTTCAGATTTGTTTTATGCGTAAATCTGTCGGTTGGTTTTCCGTTTCGGTTGTTTTTTGGTTTGCCTTTTTGGGGCATTTTATGGATTATACCAGGTAAAGAAATTTCTCATGGCTGAAGGTTGTACGGTGATCTATATTTACTTACCTATTTATCATTTTCTTAATTGACAAGCATTCAATATACATATATGTTTTACTAACATACATGCATATCATGATTGACTTCATATGTTGATGAGATTATGGTTTCTTATAAGCTAAAACAAAACGTTATACAATACAAATGATATAAAATAATCATCAAATTGATTTCATTTTATTTCAGGATCAATTTAACAATTTTCCTTATGAAACAAAATCAGACACTGGAAACCAGTTGTTACAACGGGTAAGAAGACTGGAAGTGTAAATGATGTTATCGAAATAAAACAAGTGTACACCTTAACAAGAGTTACTGAAATGATGAAATAACGATGAGATGTACCAAAAAAGTTACCTAAATAATTACATTTGCAAAACAAACATTTATTAATTTGGTTTGAGATTGTGGCAATCGTGACATTACACATCAAAAACTACACTAGACACACGATACTGTGGTCAGGTCATTAAGGTTCCACTAAAGTCAAAATATAGGACACTTCATAAACATCTAAACTTTGCCTGTATTTTTCAACCTATTATGAATAAAGTCATAAACTATGAGAACATATGTTCATTTAAACATACTTTACATATACACACTGTGCAAATTGTAAATAAACTTGAAATTTTTATGTTGTGGCCAAACCGGTTCTTGGGGTGAACACCAAATTTTCCAAAAAATTCTGGAGGCCTGCGAGACGAATTAATTTGCTTAAAATTGGTAGGGACGAATACTGTTACATGTAATGCAGGGCAAGCTCATGTTGATTTGTCACATACATATGTTTTAATGGAATATTTGTCCAATTTCTGTATTGTACCTTCGATATTCGTTCACTTAGAATGTTAGATACATGAAATTAACTGAAACTCGAAAATCAATACATTTGATGAAAAATCAACATGAGCTTGCCCTGCATTAGATATAACAGTATTCGTCCATACCAATTCTAAACAAATTGAGTCGTCTTGCAGGCCTCCAGATTTTTTTGAAAATTTGGTGTTCACCCCAAGAACCGGTTTGGCCACAACATAACAATTTCAAGTTTATTTACAATTTACACAGTGTGTATATGTTAAGTATGTTTAAATGAACATATGTTCTCATAGTTTATGACTTTATTCATTATAGGTTGAAAAATACATGCAAAGTTTAGATGTTTATGAAGTGTCCTATATTTTGACTTTAGTGGAACCTTAAAGATTGCATAATTTGGCGTTAATATTGATCACCTATAGGGTCTTTGCATCGGAACTAAACACATTTATTTAAAAAAAAACAGTTGTTGACATGACACGGGTTATGTTCTTCTCATATATGTTATGATGGTATGATACTAAACTGCTAACGGGAAGGATTGTGCCTGATATTCATATGATTAACTAATAATCGTTCAATCAGTTTAATTGCAGTCTGGAGCTGGCATGTCAGTTAACTGCTAGTAGTCTGTTGTTATTCATGTATTATTGTCATTTTGTTTATTTTCTTTGGTTACATCTTCTGACATCAAACTAGGACTTCTCTTGAACTGAATTTTAATGTGCTTATTGTTATGCGTTTAATTTTCTACATTGGCTAGAGGTATAGGGGAAGGGTTGAGATCTCATAAACATGTTTAACCCCGCCGCATTTTTGCGCCTGTCCCAAGTCAGGAGCCTCTGGCCTTTGTGAGTCTTGTTTTATTTTTATTTTAGTTTCTTGTGTACAATTTGGAGCTTAGTATGGCGTTCATTATAACTGAACTAGTATATATATTTGTTTGGGGGGCAACTGCAGAACGCCTCCGGGTGCGGAATTTCTCGCTGCATTGAAGACCTGTTTGTGACCTTCTGCTGTTGTTTGTTCTATGGTCGGGTTGTTGTCTCTTTAACACATTCCCCATTTCCATTCTCTCTTTTATAGGTCAACATTTGATTTCAGCTGTACAGAACTTTGACTTATAACCGCACCGCAGCTTTTGATTACCACATGGATTAGCTTTGTACTTTTATTTTTTTTAAATATTATTAGATTTTATTAGTAACATTGTTGTTATTTTCTTCGAAAGTAACACACATTGGTCCAATAGTGTCAATATACCTGGACTGACAATGATGGTACAGAGGGACGAAAGATATCAGAGGGACATTCAAACTCATAAATCGAAAATAAATTGACAACGCCATGGATCACCTATAGCGTCTTTGCATCGGAACTAAACTCATTTATTTAAAAAAAAAATAGTTGTTGGCATGACACGGGTTATGTTCTTCTCATATATGTTATGATGGTATGACACTGAACTGCTAACGGGAAGCGTAATTTCTCGCTGCACTGAAGACCTGTTGGTGACCTTCTGCTGTTGTTTGTTCCATGGTCGGGTTGTTGTCTCTTTAACACATTCCCCATTTCCATTCTCACTTTTATAGGTCAACATTTGATTTCAGCTGTACAGAACTTTGACTTTTAACCTCACCGCAGCTTTTGATTACCACCTGAATTAGCTTTGTACTATTACTGTTTTTAAATATTATTAGATTTTATTAGTAACATTGTTGTTATTTTCTTTGGAAGTAACACACATTGGTCCAATAGTGTCAATATACCTGGACTGACAATGCTGGTACAGAGGGACGAAAGATACCAGAGGGACATTCAAACTCATAAATCGAAAATAAATTGACAACGCCATGGATAAAAAAAGACAAACAGACAAACAATAGTACACAACATAGAAAAAAAAAGACTAAGCAACCCGAACCCCACCAAAATCTGGGGATAATCGGAGCTTTTCGTATAGGCCACTATTCAACTATACTTCAATAGATTGGTTAGGGTACTTTGTTTACAAAACATTTCATATCATACTTCCAACATGAAATTCTGAGGTTGACATTTTTTAGTTCAAACGAGATATATTTTAACTTGAAACTGAGGAATGAAAAAATGTTCAAACTGATATTAACATGAACTTACTTCATATAAATCGTAGCAGTTTTGTCAATGTATTAGCTACAGTGCTACATGTAATCAATCAGCTAATCATTGTAATTTAATAATGGTATCTGTAATGTAACACTTTATTTTATCACAGATTCAGTCTAGTCTCGACGTCTCGTTAACACAATTAAACAAAGTATTGACCGATGTAAAAGATAAAATAGTGAGCGTTAATACAGATACTGATAGTTCGAGTCTTCCAAGATGTTGTGATATACCAGATGGCCAACTTACCTACATACCAAAGTTCCAAACAAAGGTAAAAAAAATATTTTAGAAATGGCGAAAAAGGCTTATACAGACTTCTGCTAAAACCCTTTAAAAAATTCTCTTTCTCTCCATGTGATCACACAGCTCGAAAAAGTTAAAACAATGGTAACATGCTAAAATGTTTTCTAACCATTGTTATGTTATGTGGTTATATAATTATCGTATTTGATACTTTTACTTAGATATGTTTTTTTTTGCCTAAAACCTAAATAAGTCTATTTTGTCCGAATAATTTTTTTTACTTAAAAAAAGAAAAATCACAAAAAAAAACTCCGAGAAAAATTTAAAATGGAAAGTCCGTAATAAAATGGCAAAACCAAAAGCTGAAACACAACAAATAAATGGATATCAACTGTCATATTCCTGACTTGGTATAACAATTTTCTGTAAGAAGTTGCTTTAGAGATACAATCATTAAAAATATGAAAGTTTTTAGTAGACAAATCTGTGCACGGCTTTATATTGCGATTAGACTGAATAAAAAAAAAGGTGACTTTTTAAAATTTTAAAAATTGCCAAGGAATACTCTACAAGTTACAAATCAAATACCAATGCTGAGAATGTCAGCAGCAAGCATCCATAAACATACTTTAGGCATTCGTCGCAACTCGGCCGGTTCCGTACTTTCATTTAACAGTTTGAGAGAAGCGGAATCAACCGATTTTTGTCAAATGATATTTTAGGTAGATGTTAATACAGCGTGTGTAACAACTTCACCTATTGAAATGGACAACTTTAAATATCAAATCAGTGCAACCATGAAAAACAATTACGACTTAAACAAGAACGTTTTGTGGCAGCATTACAGCACGAGAGAGGGCGTGCCTGTAATTTATCCTGCAACTAATTGGGAAAATTGCAGAAATTTTGATCCCAGATACACGTAAGTTTGAATATGTTTGTTAAATCTGTAACCAAGTACAAAGTACTTTTAACATACAATTTAGGATATCAAATAATGCTTTCAATATAATTAATTGAGGTGTATGTTGTTTACCGATGTTCATATCAAGGTAAAAAAAAATACCGAGTAATCGTGTAAAAATTAAAAAAACGGAGAGTCCCTAATCAAATGGCAAAATCAAAATCTCAGACATTTTCTGAGGTACATGTAGATGAATAGTGGATTAAATCTGCTTTTATATGTAGCTGAACATCTCACTTGTATCACAGTCGCATCAAATGGCATTATATTTAAAACAATGTGTGAACAAAAGACAGGATATAGTGACACATATTTACTACACACCACCAAGGGGCGAGACCAGATGCGTAGACAGGGTAAAACCAAACGTAGAATATCGATCGAAAGACAAACTGTAGTAAAACAGTTTTTTTCGAAATAGTACATATAAGTGTAATATCACAAAACACAAAAAGATATTTGGTATAAAAAAAGAAAGAGATGTACATGTAATATGATTGCCAATGAAGCAACTATCCGCCAAAGAAAGAATGATATGAATTTAGTCAAACCCCTACATGTATATATACAAGATTAGGTCTATGTCAGAAAAAAATATTAACTTTTTTGTATGAGGAGTATTCGGCGCAAAACTTGGGAAGGGCTCGATAGAACCTCGCCCTTCCCCAGTATTGCGCCGAATACAAAAAGTTAATATTTTTATGACATTGACCTAATATTGTTTTGTACTGTAACTTATATTAATTCATTGATAGCAAATTAATTGTAAAACTGGTTTCAATCTTATTTCTATCTGTTAAAGGACCCCTGATTATAGGGAAAAGTTCTCCATAATGAAATTGACATTGCACACAATATAGCTGTGTTACTATATTTAGGGAATAAACACAACTAGTTGCAGTATACAATTGTGTATCACACATGTAAGTTTAAGAATGATTTTTTATGATTTACTATTCTATCATGACAGGTCTTCATATGCTTCAGCAGCTTCTCCGACAGATAAAGATGTTGTCCTCGTTATCGACAACAGTTCCTCCATGAAACAACCATCCGGTATTACGGCCAAAACAAAAATGGTCATTGTTAAAGAGGCGGCAAATAACGTCATTCAAACGCTTAAACCGAACGACAGAGTAAGTATGCATATGTATATGGTTGCTTTGAAACAAGAGTTCTAGTCCGTAAAATCTAATGCATTCTGGGTAATAACACGTTGTGATTGGTTAAAAAGGTACTAAACAATGGAAATTCAACCAACGACGTGATGATGAAATAGACTATAGTTCTATAGATTATAAAGAGTCGAATAGCATTTGGTGTTTTGTGAAAAAAGAACTAATGACCTTATCGTAGCACTTGCTTTTGCGTATTTTTTGTTGTTTTTTTATTACATTTTTTACTTAGTCTTTATTTGTCTGTGCAACACTATTTGGTCATGTATTCGTGAATTTGGGTCAACGGTTTAAATGCTCTGCTATGATTTGATGTAATTCAAAGCGTAGCTGACATAAATATATAAATCCTGTCGTAAACATAAAAAGTAATTGTTATGCATGACGAGATGTATAAATACTTAGCTTCTTCTAACCGTAATGCATTTGATAGTTCGTGTCATTCCGTTCACTACAAAGGTATTTCATAGTTATGTATATAAATATCAATTGAAAAGCAGCATCAATTGTTAATTTCTTCACTTTCGACTAAAAGGTGAAATTATTCAACTGTACCTGAAAATATTAATGCAATGGCACCACAAATAAAGAAAAAAGGAAGACTAATCGATTTATTGTATTTATAATATTATCATCTAAACCAATAATACGAGCATTTCAACATTATCAGAGGGTTGAACAGAAAATATAAAATTCAATCAAACATGTCTTTAATTTCCCAGTGACCAATACCCTATGTTTGTTTTGGTCAATTTTGTATATTGAAAAAAAAAACATTTACTGGTAATGTAAAGTTGTAAATATTTTTGTATGATTTGTTCTTTTGAATATGTGTTATGAATGAATAATTTAATTTTGGATGTAACGCGTCTTCTGATTGGCTGACGTTATTTTGTTATGAGCCCATAGACATAATTTAGTCATGTGACCGTAACGTCATCAACGTTTTTTCATGGTTTTCTACGGTTTGAAATGGAATTTAGAATTAAATTATCAGAAATGACTGTAATATTTTTTCTGTCTATTCGAAATAACACCAAAAAAAATGTGGTGCACACTGTTAGATAACCCGCTACGCGCGTTATTCAGTATGCACCAACTTTTTTATGTTATTTCTTCAGAGACAGAAAAAATATTACAGTCATTCCTTAAATGATTGATTTATTACAGTGCAACCTGTATGTATACAAAAGATACATAGCAATACAATACAACATTACAGCCAGCCAGCCAGATAGGCTTACGATGCACTGAGGAATGTGCTATCAAATCATAATCATGAGATGAAAAACATGGATTTGAATTGTTTTACATTGTCTTATCGGGGCCTTTTATATCTGACTATGCGGTATATGGGTTTTGTTCATTGTTTAAGGCCGTGTGATGACCTATAGTTGTTAATGTCTGTGTCATTTTGGTCTCTTGTGGACAGTTGTCTCATTGGTAATCATAACACATCTTCTTTTTTTTAAATAAAAGGCCTATTTCGTTTTATTTTTGGGTTTATATGACTTTTGTGTTTGTGTTTTGATTTTTGTCATCAAATTCACTACTTAAATGTTTTATAGGTTGGACTGGTTTCATTTGATGAGGAGACAAAAACACCATCGGTACCGTCTACCAGTCATTCATGTTATGGAAACGAGTTAGCCTTTGCAACAAAAGAAAATGCAGATGAATTGAAGCAGCAGATCTTTACATTAAACACTGGTACCACAGGAGATTCAAACTATGAAAAGGCCCTGTTAGCGGCTTTCAATTACTTCCATTCCTCAAATGACAATTTGGACAACGACAACAGAGGTATATTATGGATTGTTATATTATACAAAAGTACCTCCAAAGAACTGTTCTGAAAGAGAAAAATGGACGAAAGATGCCAGAGGAACATTAAAACTCGTAGATCGAAAACAAACTGTCAACGACGTAATTAAAAAAAGAAAAAGACAGACAAATAATAGTACTCAAAACATAACATAGAAAATCAAAGAATAAGTAACACGACCCCCTCCTGTTTATTGAACAGAGTCGGATACATTTCGTATAAATTTCTTCATTACTTTAAGTGTAAAAAAAACTACATGTAATTTAGGCTTTCAATTTATTTTTTCAATAGCAAAATCCATTGAAATATTCAAATAAATAAGACATTTCCTGATTTCATATATATGTGGCGCCATCTCTGGACCAATATAATTTTGGTTGAACAGTAAAGAACAAGGATTCTCGCCAAATTATGTCAGAAATCAGGCGTTAACAAATTCATACATAGTTGTGACGTCAGAAATATTACTAATGCAGTAATTGGCCATGAATATTTCATTACTTAAACAATTGGACATTTAAAGATATGTTTTCACAGAATTTTCTTAACTTCATCGCAGAAAAACAAAATTGAAATTTTTGCCCAACATTATGAAATACAGATTCCTGGTGATGGACAGGCACACAAAGAATGTGGCGGGTAAAATATACTAGTCGCAAATGTAAGTCAAAGCTACAAAATAAAGACTTACACAATGTAATTATCTGATGGTTAATTGTAAAAGAGGGACGAAAGATACCAAAGGGACAGCCAAGATCATAAATCGAAAATAAACTGACAACGCCATGGCTAAAATTGTGATCTTAATTAGAGTGTATCTCATCGAACTAACAGCGTATTGATCACAATTTTTCGAAAAACAATGCATATAAGGGGCAATATTGGTTACAATTTGATAGTGCAACAACTTTTGCACTCTGCTTTCCGGTAGGCGCTAACACATTACTGTGTTGATATGGATGGTGGAGGACATTCCAAATCACATTGTTGATTTTTCTGAACACAGTTTATTAGGATATGGCATAACTTTACTAGGATTGCCATACGTTTTCTTTTGTCATCTTTCTTTATCAAGTCATTAGTTAAAAATAAAACACTTTTCTATCGTTAAGAGTGCCCTGGTTTTGTAATTTGCTCCAGCATATTCCAACATAAAGATATTCATAAATATACATGGACGTCATCAGACGGAAACATCATGAATTAGATTGATCACATTACGATTGACAAACGGTTTAGAAGATCTATGGAAGATGTACGGTTATATAGAGGTGCTGATGTTGGTAGTGACCATGAACTACTTATATCCAGAGTTAAGCTTAAACTTTGTAGACAGAGAGTAAATCAGGGACAGAAGAAAAGATATGACCCAGATAAGCTAAAGTTGCAGAAGAGTTCAAACTTGAGTTAAGGAACAGATTTCAGATATTGGGAGAAACAGAAGGCATAGAAGAACAGTGGATAGATATTAAACAAGCAATATGTGAGGTTGGTGAACAAACACTGGGATTTAAAGACAGGAAACAACAAGAATGGATTACTACCAACAGTATCCACAAAATACAAGAACGTAAACAGATAAAACAAAAAATCAATGCTACAAGATCACAAAGACAGAAAGAAAAGCTTGAGAAAGATTATATAAGAAAAACAAGGAGATAAGATTTAGTACAACAGATGATAAGAGAAAATATATTGCAAAAAATGCAAAATAGAGGAGAGCAGAACAAACTATATATGCTGAGTAAGAAAATTTCCAACAACAGCATGAGAGGGAACAGACCACCTGTAAAGTCAAAAGAGGGACATGCAATAACCAACGAGAAGAAACAGTTAGAGAGAAGGAAAGAACACTTCGAAGAGATTTTAAATGCGAAATATCCACAAGTAGTAGTTGATGTTCAGCCTTCAGATGTAGTCGATATGAGTATTGAACCACCAACCATAGAAAAGAGTATAAAGAGTATAAAGGCACTCAGTAATGCTAAGACTCCAGGTTTTGACAACATACAAGCTGAACTATTGAAAACTGATGTAGGCACAATAGCAAACGTCTTTTGCCATTTATGTACAAAGATTTGGAACATGGAAGAAATACCAACAGACTAGCAAAAGGGAATTATAATCAAACTCTCAAAAAAAGGAAATTTAGAAGAGTGTGAAAACTGGAGAGGAATAACCTTACTATCTGTACCTAGGAAGGTCCTCTGCAGAATCATCATCAACAGAATTAAAGATGATATTTACAACATACTACGTAAAGAACAAGCTGGGTTCCGAAGAGGTCGAGGCTGTATCAACCAAATATTTATCCTTAGAATAATTAGGATGGTACAAGCATTTTATGATCACTTCAGTTGTGTAGTCGAACATGAGGGTAAACATTCGGAATGGTTCCACATTAAATCAGGAGTCAGACAAGGGTGTGTAATGTCTGGATTCCTTTTCTTACTGGTTATAGATTGGACAATGCAGCAAACAACACAGAAAAGCAAGTTATCAACTGGGGAAGACAAGAGGTATTAGAAGATCTTGATTTTGCAGATGATATTGCTCTCCTATCAGCAACAAGAACACAGCTGCAAGCTAAAACAGATGATATACAAAAGATAGCTAAAACAACTGGCTTAGAAATAAACAAGAGAAAGAGTAAAATAATGTGTGTAAAGGCAAACAACATCCAGCCTATTACATTGAACAAGGAAGAACTAGAGATAGAAGACAGCTTCACATACCTTGGATCGGTCATAGATACCAACGACAATGCAACAGCCGACATAAGGAATAGAATGAAAAAAGCAAGAGCAGCATTCTATAAGCTAAGAAAAATATAGACATCAAACCAATATAGTAGAAACACCAAAATGAAAATTTATAAAAGCAATGTAATATCAGTTTTGCTATATGGGGCAGAATATTGGAAGATAAGCAAAAGAGATGGAGATAGACTAAACACATTTAACACCAGGAACTTGCGTAGAATCTTTAAGATATTTTGGCCAACTATGATATCCAACGCAGAACTGCTACAAAAAGCCAACATGTGCAGCATAACCAACACTATTAAGATCAGGAGATGGAGTTGGATAGGTAACATCCTGAGGATGGACCCATGGAATGATTGCAGAATCGCCTAAACATGGACACCACCAGGACAGAGAAATGTAGGAAGACCAAAAGAAACTTGGAGACGAATGGTAGGTAAGGAAAGAACAGAATTTGGATTGAGAACATGGAGAGAAGCACAACAAGCAGCAACAGACAGACTCAGATGAAAGGCTTCCATTCGTGCCCTTTGCGACACATGGCGCTAACAGGAGTTGTAAGTTGTAAGTAAGAGTGCGCTGTTGCATTTTCGAAATTTTTCAATAAATGTATTCTTCAGTATGTGTAAGAATACCAGTTTTGGGGTACGATTACGGGGAGTGTGTACAACGTTTTTTTTTAAATTCTATTAATTGGTAGTTGTGTCAATTGTTTGTCTTGTTTGTTTGAAGGAAACAACACTAAATGGATATTTGTGTGCAAAATAAACCATTTTTTTTTACCAGATAAAGATGAAATGAAAAGTTGTATTGTCAAACTTTTGCTTAGAAAAAAAGAAGATACACACTTTTTGTACAAACTATAGAATGGATTTAAAAGTCAACAGCCAACCTTTGTTTAACGTTTTAGACAAGTCAATCAAATCTACCTGACCAATCGTAATACTTATAATCAACGGAGCGATAATGACTGTACATGATATCAGTTAGTTTAAATTTGAGGCGTTCATTTAACATGTACGCATTATATTGATCTAACCTTTTCGACTGTAAATAGTAAAATGTTGACAGAAGTACTGTGCAGTTATTTGTTAAAAAAGGGGCCAGTCAACCCGTTTTTTATGATGCTTAATGCGGAATAAATCGGTAAGTGATATTTATTAAGGTGATATTAATTTAATATGTATACTGACTTTTTCACAATATCGTGTGTTATAGACGCATGCTGCGACCTTATTGATATGTGTTAATAGAATAGATATGGAAATGATCATGTCATTGTCTTTCTTTATGAAACAATGTGGTTTTAAAAATATTGGTTAAATATTCCAATCAAGCGAGTTAACATTCATAAGAGGCCATTAGCATAAAGCCTTGAAGCAACTGTTATTCAATTTCAATTTCATTCCATATCAAATAATTTCAAATCAGTTTTAGGAGAATCGGAAATAAAAAACCTTTATTCTAAAACCAGTTGTTGGCATGATACGGGTTATGTTCGTCTCGAATATTTTATGATGGTATGATACTAAACTCCTAATGGGAGGGATTGTACTTAATTTTTATATAACGAAGACACAATCTTTCAATCAGTTTAATTGAAGTCTGAAGCTTGCATGTCAGTCTTTGCTAAATGTCGTTTGAAAATTTATGTATTGTCAATTGCTGAGTTTCTTTCGGTACCTATTCTGATATTGGACTCATACTTCTTTTAAAATGAGTTTTACTTTGGCTATTGCTTTTTGTGTCTTTATTCTTAATAGACTACAGGTATAGGGGAGGGTTGAGATTTCACAAAACATGTTTTACATCGCTGCATGTTTGCGCCGGTATAAAGTCAGGTGCCTCTGGCCTTTGTTAGTCTTGTGTTTTATTTTTGTAATTTAGTTCATTTATATACCTGTTAATAAAAGAAACGATACACGACTTTAGAAAAAAATTTATCAAAAAGTATTAAAACTAATACAAAAGGAGATATGCTATTTTTAAAAGCTTTCATTTGCAAAGTATGCACATATGATAATGAAAATCAAAACCTTTTGGAAAGTAACTAAATTCCGTGTAAATGATCATAGGGTGCAAATTATTTTTGCGGAAAGTTGGACACAAAATCGACACACATTTTTCTAAGTACCAAAATGAATTTTTAAATTTGTTTTAAAATATTCAATATGCTAATCAAGTTATGTTTATGTTGTAACTTATGGGTTGAGGTATTGTTTTTATTTTAATTTTTGGTGAAAAAAGTGGGTTTTTTTTAAATCTCAGAAAATGCAAAAAAAATAATTTTCATTTCAAATCAATATTTTAGATATGCAAACAACACACCTTAAATTTGGAACGATTAGGATTAGTTTTAAGACTGTTAACGTTTTTTTTTTTTATTTCACGTTACATATACTGTCAATGGTAAATCAATTGATAATGTTTACATTTAGACGATTTCTTGTGGGGCAAAATTGTGCTTTACAAATAAACAAAGAAACTGTACGATTTCAAAAAAAAGGAATTGATGGCAAACATTGTCTTTATCTTTAAATCAGTGGTTGACATCCTTTTTTCGAATTTTTTTTTCTTCAAATTGTCGTTTTATGTAAATTTTGTCAAAAACCTTGAATTTCGCCAAATGACGAACAGATTTATATTTCCATGGTCATTAACTATCAATATCGGTCCTTTCAACGGAAAATTTCATCTTTAATATGGAAAAAAAGTCGTGTATCGTTTGTTCTGTTGACTAGAATATGTTTAGTGTGACTTCCTTTTTATGAACTGGTATACAATTGATTTAAAAAGCCATTTGAGGATCACTTTGGGTGATGGATTTTCTCGCTGCGTTGAATACCTATTGTTGGCCTTTGGCTGTTTTTATGCTGGGGTTGTAATGGTGACAAACGTGAGGATGTTCATTTGTTTTTTTTCCAACTTCATACTTCTCAGTTGCATACGTACATTATCTGCTCAACCGTATGGCATTTACATAAATCAGTTACTATATATGACACGCCCATATTTGTTCACAATAAGGCATCGTCATAAATAAGGGTATGAAACTTACTCTAAAATGCTCTGATAAAGGTATGATAAAGAATCACTGAAGTCTTTACTACGTGTGACGGTCATTTATATTCCCTCGATTACTTATTTAGTCATTGAAATGCCTAATAGAAACAAATACTTTGGTACTAAGAAATAACCCATTTGATAGTGTTTCGGTGAGAATAAATAGGTTAATATCGAATTATGTCATGTCACTGAATATTTCCCAACTATATACGAAGGCTGGTTCATGTTTTAAGTTATAACCATGACGAGTATCATAACAATAGTGAGATTATATACAGCTACTTTTGCATAGGTACTACATTGTAGTTATGTACCAAAACTTTGTAGTACTAGAAATCTACTTTTAATATTCAGTACTATTTTCTTGCCACATTTGGATCAGGATCTGCTTACCCTTCCGGAGCACCTTAGATTAACTCTAGTTTTTTGGTGGGGTTCATGTTGTTAATTCTTTAGTTTTCTGTGTTGTGTCATGTGTACTACTGTTTGTCTATTTGTCTTTTTCATTTTTAGCCAAGACGTTGTCAATTTATTTTTATTTATGAGTTTGACTGTCCCTTTGTTATCTTTCGTCCCTCTTTTGTTACTTAAGAATTATTGTTATATTTAGGTACCTGTATTTTAAAGTACTTAGAATTTTTAAGTATTACATATTTTTAATTCCTAGGTTACATTTTCAGCATTTTGAAAGTTTGTCTATTTCAAATTTCATAAAGTTATGATGTTCAGACATTGATTACTGTGATCATTGTTGGTATAGTATTTGTACCAATATTTTAAGTAGTAATCAATCAAAATACCAGTACCTTAATATTACAATAGTTCTAAAGTAAAGAATTATTACTAAATATTAAAAGTAAATTTTAAGTACTACACATTTTCAATACAGAAATAGTACCTTTGCAAAAGGAGCTGAATTTTGTGTGTTACAATAGAAATTCAATAACCATATATTGTCCCAAAATATAATTCAATTATGCTCACCGCAAAACAGGACGCGCCTAACATTTTATCCCAATTCTAATCATACATACATTTTATACTCGGAGACAGTGAATGGTTATTCCATATTATATGTATCATTGCGACAATATAAATGGAAACAATTCTTACCATCTCAAATTGCTGTGATGGTTCTGTCATTCACCTATATCTCTTTTGCTGTGGCAAGTGTCATTCCCCGATCTGGCTTTTCTTTACTTGTCTTTGCTTGTAAGGGATGTGTACATGTTAGCGTACATCTATACCATCATGAACTAAGTTTGTCTCTGTGAGAGTCACATATTGTAATTTTCATAGAGCCCATTTTTACCGTAAATTTTTGTGTGATCAAATGACTAAAATTTAATACTCAAAATTGGGCAAAATATAATATTTATACATGTACTTTACATTACAATCCAATGAAAAAAAATAGGTCAGTACTTAATTTTATGATTTTTTTTAAAAATTCAAAACCAAATGTACTTATAAATACAATTATTTTCTGTGACTGTATCTTACATTAATTTGTAGGATCCTTTACTATAGATAATTTAGCTGATCTGTAACAATAACATCTCTATGCCTTATATATCATGTACTGCAGTACGCCGCTAGATTAAAACTGACGTGGAAAGGTAACACACGGCCAGCGAAAGCTCTTTTTTTGAGAGCCCAGGTGGTCGTGTGGTCTAGCGGGAGGGCTGCAGTGCAGGCGATTTGGTGTCACGATATCACAGTAGCATGGGTTCGAATCCCGGCGAGGGAAGAACCAAAAATTTGCGAAAGCAAATTTACAGATCTAACATTGTTGGGTTGATGTTTAGACGAGTTGTATATACATTATGTACACAGCCATGTATCACCATCATTGATGGCGATCCGATGGATACATCTGTTGTAGGGTTGTCACTGACTCAGACGTACGTATATATATATATATATATATATATATATATCAGTTTTTTGTTATATATATATATATATATATATTTCGAGAGAAATAATAAAATACCCGAGGAGTTGAAATTTCTTAAATTTGCTTGGTTTTCTCATAGTTTTAGTTTGTAACCCGGATTTGTTTTCTCTCAATCGATTTATGACTTTTGAATAGCGGTATACATGTACTACTGTTGCATTTATTTAAATACACTATAGGTAAATTGATTTTGGATTTGTCATCTTAGATAGCTAGTTACATATTGTTGTGTATCTTACCCTCAAATATCAAGGTATGAATTATAAAACAAACTGTAGTTAATTAAAGAGATATATTACTGCAGATTTAAAAATATGATTTAAATTATTCATTTACCCGACCATATTTTTTCTTATACAAATGTTTATGTCATTGATTTTAACAAGAAGATTATCATATCATATAATATTTTATAAGCTGTTATTTAAAACTAATTGTATGTTGTACAATGTTGTAGTTCGATAATTTTCCTTCCTTTTGATTTAAATACGTCCTAGATCAGCTCAGTCTGAACGTAAACGAGAAAAAGATTTATAATACAGTATTCAATCCTATAGCATTGTAGAGACATTGCTATTAACATTCAACATATAGGACACCGTGTAATACGTATGCCAAAGTCAGTTGGCAGGTTTATTGTAAATACACATTATGAAATAGAGTAACCATTTTGTAGAGAAACATAATTATAATGTGTAGGTGTTTCGTTTTCTAAACATGTTGGTAGTGACACTAACATATAAAAATTTGTAGAGATAAAAACAATAATAATTGTTTTTTTTATTATTGAAAGTTTTGATTATTATTTTGTTAAAATTGTGGGACGTTCACCCGCAGTGTTGGTAAATATAATCTCATAAAGGTACCAGGATTAAAACTGTGTTTTGTCTACATAAAATCATAATCAGTGATGATCGAACCAAACAAGTTAATACAGTCAAATACAGTACGATGCTGAATAGTTGAAGACCCTTTAAGACACAAGAACTGGACGGATAAATACCGTACAGTCAACAAAAATGACTTTGAAAATGTTTCTGTCAACTTGTAGAAATCAAGAGATTGCCACATTTCTGTATCGCACGCAACCCTTTGAGATTATTTAAAACGTATAATATACATGATATACTTGTTTTGTAATTACGTACGACCACATAGACATTAGTCCCAATATATTGACCACGATGCTATCGGACAACCTTTACAACGAGTTTTTATTAAAGAATTCTTGATATCTATCATATTATTCAAAGACATCGTGTTAACAAAGTGTGTAACATACCAAGCATTACGGGCATTGTTTTGTTTTACTGTGATGTTAAAGTTCTTTTGTTTCTCAGGCACCTGTTTAAGGTTAATCAAATTGGCAAATTAGTATATTGTGAAAGATTATTTTGGTAGATAAAAAACTATGATCTTTTGTCAAAAATTATGACTATACATTTAATGATTGTTTATAGAGAACAATGGTCTTTTGTCAAAAGTGATGACCAAAATTTTGATAATTTAAAATTAAAGAACTATGGTCTTCTTCAAAAGCGATGACTAAATATCTAATGATTTTATATCTTTTGTACTTAATCTATGAGTATTATCATGGCGTTGACACTAGATGTTTTGCATTAGCTTGTTTACTATTCACTTAAAAATTTCATGCATAACACTGCTAAAAAAGGGGATAAGCTATCATGGATATAAGATTTTGATTTAATCATAAAAATTACCAGTGTATATATCTATTAATAAAAAGAATACGCTTGTTTAAATGATTTAATACAATGAACCTAAAAGTTCCTATGCGCTATATGTGCTATTTAACAATCTATGTGTTTCACTAAAAAAAAGATGTATGGTCCGAGACCACAATATTTTCATTTCTTTTAAAACATCAATGAAAATTTTAAAAAATCCCACCTGCGCTTTCTCAAAGAAACTTTTACAGTGTGTTGTACTACTTTTGGGGCAAACTATATAAAAGTTATAAAAAGCTTCATCAGCTCTAACTCAAAATATCGACAATTTTATGTTTAAGGCGTCTTGAAATCTTTTGACAGCTTCCGAAGTGTTTATTTAACACATTTTACAGCTGGACCAAATTACTACTGTCCTCTAAAATTCTGGACCCAAATTTTTTTACAATGTCATTTCACCCCCTACTTGCAATGTGAGGCATTAAACATGGAGAAATAATTTGGAAGGGGTATAAAAATTATTGGCAAGTAACCCACTGTCAATACTAGGGACTATATATAATGGGACGACCATTGTGGTCTCGGACCTTATTGAAGAGATGATAAAACGAACTAAAAAAAGTAAAAAGTACAGAAAACTGGACAAGGCAATTAAAAACAATTTAAACACATGCAACACTCGTAATTGTATGAAAGCATCAAATTATAAGCTACTGACCTAATAATGTCCTTGAATGCCTCTTTGCTGATGTTTGGGGAAAATAATAAAAGAACTAGATGTGCTGGAACGACACGAATGGCCCTGTTAGAAAAGTAAAAACTAAAACTTGAGGCCATTAGTAAGCCCGTTGTTTCGGCAAAAACAGCAGAGCAGAAACAAACATGAACTCGATCAGTAATACATCGAAGCAGACGTACAAACACAAAACATAATAACTTCAAACATGATATTTTTTTCAATTTTACAAGAAATTGTTTACAAAGCAAAATGCCAAAAATGTAAGAATAACCGAATGTACAATCACAGTCTTACAATAGTGTTCAATCTATTCATACTATCAAGGCATTTGAAACTTGATTTTTTTTAATAACATTGGTTTGAAATGATATAGCGGATTAATAAACACTAAAACTACATTGATAACATTGCTTAAGAGTGCAATTTGTAGAGATAAATATTATACAATTACTGTCTGTTGATGAGGTAAATATGGGGTTTTATTGACTTTTGAAAAAAATGATATTCACTGAGGCCGACGGCTGAAGTGAATATCAGTTTTTCAAAAGTCAATAAAACCCCATATTTACCGAAACAAAAGACAGTAATTGTTTTAATCCATAGTCCGAGAGAAGAAAATATATCTAATGACAAACATATACCAATTTTTTTTTTTTTTACATGAAACATTTTACCATAATGTTGCATGGAAAAGCGAGTGACGTTTAGCGCGGTGAATAACACTTTCTCAGGTGAATATGCTTTTTTTATTCAAAATCCAATTCATATAGAGAAACCTACTAAAATAATACCAATATGGAATAAATATATTTATCCTTAAAAACAATATCCGGTTTATATACCTATTATTAAATAAGGTATGTTTGTTTATGCGGATCATCAATTCTATCAATTTGACTGCACATGACAAGTGAGTTCTTGATATTAAAAGTTGAATTATAGATAACAAACAAAAAAGACAAAAAAAAAAAAAAGTGACAAATTGACAAACTGAACAAGGTAATCCTCCCAGTGGTAATTATAACATTTAATATATATGCTCCGGACCATATGAGTTTTGGACCATACGCGTATGGTCATGACCATATAGGTATATACTCATATGGTCCGACCATACGCGTATGGTCGGGGTAGTTAACACTCTGTTACAGATTACTTTTAATACTTCTAAACTCTTCATATGGTATGACCGTTCATTAAAAAGACGCTATCATATAAGTAATGTTATTATTGTATTATAATAAAAAGATAAGCTAAATAAAAATAAGAAGATTCACATAGTTAATTTTACTTAATTGTCAAATTTATAGTAAACACATTTGATACCAATGGTCATTACCGATGGTCATTACCGATTTGTTATTACGAGTGAATGGCAATATGTCGACTAAAAAAATAAATTTCAAAAATGTCTTTATGAACTGTTACACAAGAAGTCAGTGGAAAATAACAGTTTATTTAAGTTGTCTTGTGAATATGGTGTATTGCAGCCATTTTACGAATGTTACCTAAGCCTACATGCAAGAATGTCACTAGCGATGAAAACTAACTATGGCATCAATATTTAATTTTTACGTAGCTTTTGGATTATAAAATTAATACATTGTCATGTAATCATCACTTGTTTTTAGATAAAGTTTTTTTTTGTTGAAACGTTTATAATGCAATTTGAAGAAAATACCTACAATGTATATGGTCCAAATACTCATATGGTCCGGCCCGTTAATAACCAAACGAGTATTATACTCATATGGTCCGACCATACGCGTACGGTCGGACCATACGCGTATGGTCGGACCATATGAGTATACGCATATGGTCATGACCATACGCGTATGGTCCAAATACTCATATGGTCCGAAACATATACACTCTCGTGCATCAAATCTGCATTTCAAAATGCATGTCTCTGCAGTTCTTTTTAATGCTAAAAAAATCAAAAAAAGAAGAAAAATAGGTTTGAAGAACTAGATAAGAAATCAGAGGTTGCGTTAAAGATACAGTATGTACAGTTATAACAACAACACTTGTTGATTCTTTTAAGGTAAACTAGCGCCAAAATATAGTTATAGACTCCATTATCATAGCTATGGTATTTAACAAAAACCTCAATTGACCTTTTGTTGGCCTTCGGTTGTTTTATGCTGGGGGTTGAAATGATGATAATCGTGAGGATGTTCGTTTTTTAATTTCCAACTTCATTTTTCTCAGCAGTAGCACGAATCCATAATCTTCTCAATCGTATGGCATTTACATATCTCAGTTAACATGACACGCTCATGTTTATTTACAATATGGCAACTTCATACACAAGGGTGTGAAACGTACTAAAAATGCTCTGATAGAGATATGATGAAGAATTACTGAAATCTATACTACGTGTGACGGTCTTTATATTACATCGATTACTTTTGTAGCCATTGCATATGCCTAATAGAAACAACTATAACAATTTGGGTACTAAGAGATATCCCACCAGATAGTATTTGGGTAAGAAGTAAAAGGTTAAGATCGAATTATTTTATGTCACTGAATGTTTCCCAACCATTATACGAACATTGGTACATGTTAAAGTTATAACTATGATGATCTTTATCCATGAAAGATGCGAGTATTATAATACAAAAAATTAAAGGACACGATAACTTTATGAAAACATGAGAAACGGAAGATATTTATTGCGTAACAGAAACGTTATATTAATTGTCGTTAGCCGATTACATATTAATTTTCAATTATGTTTAAAAAGTGTCCCCGGTATACTAATATGCTTTTTTCACATCAAAAATAACACTTGTAGTATGATAGTGTAGGTTACAGTATAAAACTGATAGTTAGTTTCAAATGTTCTCAGCGCAAAACAGGACATGAATCACATTTCATTCCAATTCTAAGGTTACATACATTTTATACATGGAGACAATGAATGGTTAGTCCATATCGTATGTATCATTGCAACAATATAATTGGAAACAGTTCTTACCATCTCCCACTGCTGTGATGGTTCTGTCATGCACCCATATCTGTTTTGCAATGGCAAGTGTTATTCCCTGATTTTGCTTTTCTTTACTCGTCTTTAGGTTTAAGGGGTGTGCACGTCTTCACCTACAGCTATACCATTGGGAACTAAGTTTGTCTCTGTGAGAGTCACATATTGTCATTTTCATAGTCAATTTTAACCGAATTTTTTTTGGTTGTAAAATGACTAAAATTCAGTTCTAAGAAATGGACAAAATATGATTGTTACACATGAACTTAACAATCCTATGAAAAAATAGGTCAATATTTAAATTTATGATTTTTTTAAATCAAAACCATATCTTTTTTTATGTATTTCGAGAAAAAAATAAAATACCCGAGGAATACATTTTTTCAAATTTCTGGTTTTCTCATAGTTTTAGTTTGTAATCCGGATTTGTTTTCTCTCAGTCGATGTATGGCTTTTGAAAAGCGGTATACTGCTGTTGTTTTTATCTAAATATACAATAGATAAATTTATGTTAGGATTTGTCATCTTAGATACCTAATTAAATATTGTTTTGAACCTTACCCTTTTATATCACGGTATCAATTATAAAACAAACTGTAGTTAATTAAAGAGATATATAACTACAAATTTGGAGATATAATTTGAATTATACATTTACCCGATCATAGTTTTTCTTATTCTCGTGTATAAGTCACTGACTATAACACGAAGATAATCATATCACATATTATGTTATTTAAAACTAATTGTATTTAGTAGTTCGATAATTGTCATTCCTTATGATTTAAATATTTCCTAGATAATCGCTTACCCTTCCGGAGCACCTGATTTTACTCCCGGTTTTAAGTGGAGTTCGTGTTGTTTCTTTATTATTATTTATAACTGTTGATGTAAATGTCCTTTGGTTTTGTGAGTGTTTGTTTTCTCCTTGGTTTTGATTGTTATTGTCTCAGCCTGAACCTACATGGCGAAACTATGTATACTTAATTCTCTTCTACATAATTTCAGAGACATTGCTAAACACTCAACTAATGGACGCCGTTTAATACTTATGCCACAGTAAGTTGGCAGGTTTATTGTTAATACATATTTTGTAATAGAGTACCATTCATTTATTGTGTCTGTGCAAATTCAGTGTTGGTCGTGATGACGTTTTCAGAATAATCATTGTGTATGAAAACATAATTATAATTTGTAGGTGTTTCTTTTTAAACCTTTCGGTAGTGACACTGACATTATCGTTGTTTTAATATCATCTACAGTTGTGATTAATATTTTGTTAAAATGGTGGGACCCTCAACAGCAGTGTTGATAAATTTAATGTCTAAAAAGTACCAGGCCTAAAACATTTTACGCCAGAAATGTGTTTTGTCTACATAAAATCAGTGAAGATCAAACCAAACCAATTAAAACAGTCACGATGCTGAATAGTTGAAGACCCTTTAAGACCCGAGAACTGGACGCATAAATACTGTACAGTCATCATAAATGACTTTGGAAATGTTTTTTCTGTCAACTTAGAGAAATCAAGAGATAGCCATAATTCTGTATCGAACACAAATCCTTTAAGATTATTTAAAAGTTATGCTATACTGTTTTGTTATAGCGTGTGACCGAATAAATATTAACCATTATATATTGAACACGATGCTATCGTTCAACCTTTACTTCGGGCTTTTAGAGAAGAATTATTGATATCTATCTTGTATATCAAAGCGATCTAGTTAACAAAAGACGTAACAGACCGATAATTACAATCATTGTTTTGATTTATACTGAGATGTTAAAGTTCTTATGTTTCTCATGCATCTTTTAAAGGTTAATTATATTCATAAATTAGTATAATGTGAAAGACTGTTTTAGGTTGTTAAAGAACTATGGTCTTTTGTCAAAAATGATGACTAAATATTAAACGATTTTATATTATAGAACAATGGTCTTTTGTCAAAATTGATGACTGGATATTTAAGTATTCTATATTATAGAACTATGGTCTTAATTCGAAAATGATGACTGAATTTTTAATGAGTTTATATTATAGAACTTTGGTCTTTTTTCAAAAGTGATGACTAAATATTTATTGAATATTATATCATTTGTATGAAAAATCTTTACGTTTTATCATTGCGTTCAACACATGATTTTTTTGAATTAGCTGGTTTACTATTCATATAGACGGATTTGAAAATGACATACATAGCAATGCTTAAAAGGGTATTAAATTTAATGGATATAGGATTTTATTTTTCTAATAATTAAAAAAACCGGTATATATCCCTATACAAAAGTAAAATATGCTTGTTTTCGAAATTAATATCATTCATGAAAAAGATCTTCGCTTTTTGACACTCGATGAGTATCCATAAAAAATTATATGTGTGACAGTGACGGACAGAAAACGAAAAAGGGAAATAATAAACAAATTTCATCTGAACAAAATCAGCCAACATCTTTCTATAAAATTCACATAAAATTATTAGCTACTTATTTGATTTTATCCGTGAATGTCTTTTTCTGAGGTTTGGGACAAATATATTTAATACTATAGATGTGTCGGATCGACACGAAAGGCCCCCTCGAAAAAAAAATATTCGGCAATTTGTTAGCCTTTTGTTTCGGCAAAAATCGGCAAAGCAGAACCAAAATGTTGCACTATAAAACCATTGGCTAAAGAGGAACTAATTTTTATTCAGTGCCTAATTACAATCTGAACTGTCTTGTTAGGGACAGTTTTTTTATACAACTACGAACGTGACTTAAATTTAGAAAGAATGTTGTTTGTTTCTACCTTTGACAGGTACTTACTTTTAGAAAGCCTATAGCCACAAATAAAATGATTATAAAAAGTGACCATTACTTTTGGTCTCATATACTTAACGTTAGGTCAATTAAAGCCAAACTATTAAAATCTAATTAAATACGATGACCACATGTTGCTGAATGAAAAAAACAATTGTCATCAACTTGAACATCCCTTAAGCCAAAACATGTACATATAGAAAGTCACGTTTGTAGTTTAACAATAATACATACATTTATAAACTTTATAAATTTTGTTTAATAATTTCTTTTAAAAATTTAAATACTTTCGATCACTGCATAGTGTTACATACCCCCCAATGTTCTAGAAATATAGCATACATTTCTTTGCTACAAATATAACACTACAGGATCTAAATATACCTAAAATAAAGAATCAATACAAAACACCTGAAATAAAACATAAATATATATCTTGTATAAAACAATCAATTGATAAATTTTACATAACTGTTCAATGTATTGTCAAAAGTTCTATGCTATCATTCTCCATCTACCATTCTCGTCTACCATTTCTCAGTCCACCATTTCTCTGTCCACCATTTCTCCGTCCACCATTTCTCTGTCCACCATTTCTCCGTCCACGATTTTTTCGTCAACCATACTCCGTCCACCATTTCTCTGTCCACCATTTCTCCGTCCACGATTTTTTCGTCCACCATACCTCCGACATCCAATACTCCGATATCCTTATTCCGACATCCATGCTTCGACATCCGTTAATCAGACATCCTTATTCCGATATCCATACTCCGACATCCTTACTCCGACATCCATCACTCCGATATCCATACTCCGACATCATTACTCCATCACCCATAACTCCGTCATCATTACTTCATCATCCATAACTCCGTCATTTGTATATACAATATATAAAGAACAGTTAATTGTCATGTTTGTATATATATGAATATATAAAAAGTCAGTATTTGTGATCGTATAGTGTTTTAAAACATTGTTCGTTATAATCGAATAGTACTTCAGTATTTACACGTTGTGTGTTATGCTATTACTTCAATTTATATTCGCACTGTTTGTTCTGCTAATTTTAGCAGTGGATATAAATTATAAGCCACTTCTTTCTATGAGTTGTCTAACATTGGTGCAGAGGGTACATCTCTGGAGGTGTTAACATCACCCTCAGTCTTAGCCGACACCAGTTTACTCACTCTGTCATACTTGGGGGCGACATTTTGCATCTTGCAACCACTTCCTCGTTTGACTGAACAAGGTAACTTTTTTCTATATTTACATAAGATGAAAATGACTATACCTAACAAAAGAGAAATTACTAAATAAATTACGTTATACATCCAATTTGGAAAACTTGAATCTTCTTGTATGGTTTGTAAATTTTTCAATTGGTAAATCAGATTATCCATTGGGATTTCTTTAATATTTTTCAACTCTTTTGGTAACTCAGTCAAGTTAAACTTCGATAAGGAGTCATGGAAGGGCTTCCAAAGTTTTCGCATTGATAAATTATAATTTTGAATATCTTTCGTAAATGGATCATCCTCAAGAGTATATGAAGATAGTCATTAGTCGCGGTACATGTCTCATTTAACGCTAAAATATTCAAAGGAGGGTTAATTATTTTAGTAAACGTTGACTTTTGCTTATATTTTTCACAAACAATGGCAAAACGTAAGGGGGTGTTAGTGGTTACTAACCATGAACCTGACGATATATAACTTGCCATTGGAAGAACTGAGATTGGTTCTACTACAACACGACAATATTTATCAATATCATTTCGTTTCTTCAGGAACAAGGAAGTTATACAATTTTTACTTAAATTAATAGGATAAACAGGACTTATAATCTTACAAAATTTTGTGAAAGTGTTTGTGCATGATTGTATTTCTTGCTGTTTAAGCAATACATATTTTGACCTTTCTGCATTAACTGCAAAGTATTCTACATCCAAATCGTATTTTGCAACCATACCTATACTTGTATGATTCTTTTGCTTGGGCATTGGTAAATGAAATGCCTGATAAATTTCAAATTTATTATTTGAATCGAGAAGAGGAATTGAAATGACAACTAATATTCTACTGTCATACAGGATATTGGAACATGTCAAGAACCTATAAAAGAACCACAGGTTTTCTTTCAGATCGTTAGTCAATTCTAAATAGTTTATCTTTTATTTCAATAAGAAGACCTTTTAAATTATTTGGTGTTATCGTACTTGGTGAAAGATGGCCCAATGAAAGCATGCTCAACTGATCTTTTATATGTTCTAAATAGAAAATCCTCTTTGGATTAATTGTTTTAAATCCCCAGTTATTAAATCTAATTGAATATATATTTGCAAAAAGTTTTCCAAATCTATTATTTGTTTTTCAATAACCTCAGTAATATTGACCAAACGGATGTCTAAATCTTGCAACCCCCTTGATAATTTATTAATGGCGTCTCTATTTTGAGATACCTCTAGCCTAGTTATGTTTAAAATTGACAAATTCTCAGTCAAAATGTGTGAAATTTTCTTTTGATTTTGTGCTAATGTACGAACGTTGCCTTTAATTAAATTAATATCGTCTTCTGTCAATGTACCAAACAAAAAACTCATTGCGCTACCTATAAACGGCAAAACAGAACGTTTGTGTCGATGTAAAGTTTTGAAACCGTCGAATGTATCAGTTATCGAACGATGCATGTCCATTAACAGATCAAATTCTTGTTCCAAATTTGCAAAAGTGTTATAAAAATGTTCCTTTCCAGGTTGTTCATAACGTCTCAAAACAGTTTGTGCTAATGCGGACGATTTTACCATGTCATGGGATATTCTGTTCAAAAATCCTTCAAAAGGTTTTAAATCAATTATGAAGGTTACCAACCATTTCGACCTCGTGGTGGTAACAGTATTTACTTTGTCAAATACAATATTGTCAGATATAAAAGCCAGCTCGGCAAAACCAAAAAGAAGAATTATATGTCCCGCCGTCCGTCCCATATCCTAAAATTAAACAAAATACCTTATTTTCATGTCTCATTATAAAACCATAAAATAATTTAAAATAGTTGATGTACACGTTAACTCTCGCGGTACAACCACAAAAGATCATTCCGTATATCTCCCCCAATTTCGGCCATGAACTCAGGGCAGAATACAATCGCCCTATTATACCTTATTTGGTTTTCCATTTGTAATCTAAGAGTGTGTAAATAAAATAAACCCTTGTTTCTGGCTCTTTCTACCACAATTTCTACTACTTCTTTAACTAAAGAAGGAATTAATAACCGGTCATGGTGGGAACTGTCCTAAAAATATTCCCCATCATTCTATTTTCGTGGAACAATCTGGCCTTTTGGGACCAGGTTTTATAAATTTGTTTAATAATAGAAGGAAGAATTCCCTTTTCAGCCAACGATTCGTGGCAACCCGAGTATGCTATAAAAGCGAATTCTGTTAAAATCAAATTAAATTTCTGTTTTTGTTCCACAGCCTCCACGTCCTTCCCTTCCAAGTATATTCCTCTGAACTGCATCTAATATAGTAATATAAATATATTAGTATTTTATATATATAAAATGCCTAGACATACATGTATATATATATATATATATATATATATAGAGAGAGAGAGAGAAGAAGCTTCTGTTCGAGAATATCTTTTAAACATTTTGACATATCAGAAAATATATTCAAAATTTTGTCATTTTTGGCTATGTCATCCCGCTTACTCGCAGGTTTTTCAATAAAATGATTTACTAACATTGCCTCGTCTTCCGACGAGTTAGCATCTAAACTGATAGATCTTGTTTCAGAAGTCATTGCCCGAGATTTCAAATTATTCTGGAGCTCAAATAAAGGAATATTGTCTTCTTCGTCCGTCGTATTTTCATATTGAGCCTTTATCCGTTTTTTACGGTATTTAACCCTTTTCGTAAGTTCCATTAAAGGAATATCATCTTCACCAGAGGAAGATTCGCGTTCGTTTTTATACCTTCGTATCAATTTGTCACGAGTTTGCTCTACTCCTTCCATAGAAGAATTTTCGCTATCAGTTTCATTTTCTGACTCTTTATCAGATGATTCGGGGTATACAACATAAGTAGTTTTTCTGAACTGTTTATCTTTGTCAGCTTGACCTAATTTCGGAATAGTCCACTCATTTACGGGTGCAGGTTTTAGATGTTGGTCATGCACTTTGGTGGTAATTCCGTTTAGTTGATTTTTTATGATAAAACTGACCGGTGACCTTTGTTCAATTATCCTATAAAATGGTTTCCATTTACTGTCTAACTTACTTTTACGGAGGTGATTTCTATAAAAGACAGCTTGCCCTACTTTAAATTCAATATCGCGTCTCGACTTATCCGCGTGCTCCTTTTGTTTTCTTTTCGACTTTTTCATATTTTTGTGAACCATGACAAAAGATTTATGTTGCTGCTCTAATAAAATTTTATGGGGATCGCCACCTGCGTATTTACGTCTCGGACGCAAAATATTATCAACGGGAAGTACAGGATCTCTGTTGTATAAAAGAAAGAAAGGAGAGAAGTCAGACGACTCGTTTTTGTTAAATCTAATTGCGGCTAACGTTTGATTTAGATAAACGTCACATGTTGAGGCATCGTCTTGTATTTTCTTTGCTAGAATGGCAGGAAAAAATCGATTTAACCTTTCAACTTTGCCATAGGACCCTGGTGAATAAAATGATGTAGTCACATGACTTATATTAAGTTCTTGTAAAGTTTCGCGAACCATATAACTTGTGTTTTCACCCCCATTATCTGTCAATATTTGTAAAGGAAAACTATGTTTTGGAATGATTTCTTCTAATAATAAATGAACTACATTTTCAGCGCACTTATCAGGAACAGCAAAACATATTGGGTATCCGCTATAAAGGTCAATAAAACTTATGATATATGTATTTCCCGACAATGACCTTGGGTATGGACTGGACAAGTCAATTGCAATTTTTGCAAATGGAAATGGTGGTATATCAGTTTCCTGGAGTTTTGGTTTCGCATGATAGGAGCTCCGTTTTTTACACGTTATACAAGAGTTTACATATTCATGGAGTTCTTTGTATAATGTTGGCCAAAAATATTTACCCTTAATAGCGTCATACGTTTTGTCAACACCCAAATGATCTTGATCGTGATATTGTTTCACTACTTCGTCTCTTAATTGTAAAGGGACATACAACCTTAACACAGGTTCAGTATCTGCTTTAGAGATATAATACATTATTTCATCTATCAGTATATACTTATTTTCAACTGATTTCGAGGCTTTGCCATTTTTCATTTGGCTAATTATCAAAGCTAATTCTTTGTCGAGTGATTGCTCATATGTCATGTCGTAACCCGAAACCACAAAATCTTTAAGTGTCAAAGTATCTGACTCTTTGTAACTACAACTTGCAAATTTCTTTGAGTCAATTTCGTTAGATTTAATGGTGTTAATTTCGTAAGCCTTGTCACTAATGTCTATTTCAATGTCTTCGTCGTCTGTCTTTTTATTGTCTGATTTATTAACTTCTACCCGGTTAGGTCTCCTAGAGAGATAGTCCGCGATAGTGTTTTCTGTCCCAGCCAACCATTCAATTTTACAGTTATACACTGTTATGCCTAATGCCTATAGTTGAATCTTTTTATTCTGCATAGGGGAATCTAAATTATACTTCAATGCGTTATGCAGATAATGGTCTAATTTTTGAAGTGCATAATAAATGCTAAATGCTTCTTTTTCAATAGTTGACCAACGCGTCTGTGTGTCACTTAATTTGTGTGACAAGACCCCATTCAAAACTTCATCAGTATTATTACACGGCTGAGTCAAACAAGCACCGATTGTGTCGTCTGAGGCGTCCGTGTAAAGCGTGTACCGCTTTGTCAAATCTGGGTATGCTAATAATGGAATAACTGTCAAACTATCTTTAAGATATTCAAAAGCTCTTTGACATTCGTCTGTCCAGTTAAACTTTGCATATTTTTTCGTCAGTTCAACCAAAGGGATCGATATTTTCGAGAAATTTGGGACGAATCGACGATAATAACTAAGCATACCGATAAAACTTCTGACCTCTTTGACATTAATAGGTGCAGGCAATGATCTTATCGTTTCTACCTTTTCCGTATCCGGTTTTATCCCATTTCCGGTTATTTTGAAACTTAAATAATTTGTTTCATTTTTAAAAAAATGGCATTTCTTTAATTTTAACTCAAGCCCGTGTTTTCTCAAGCGATCAAATACTTGTTGAGTGTGGGAAAGGTGTTCGTCTAAAGTACTTGAATATAATAGAATGTCATCAACCCTTCGAGAACGATTTCCATTAATCGCGAAAAAACTGCTGGAGAATTTGAAGACCAAATGGCATTACATTATACTCGTAAAGGCCTCTAAAGCAACAGCATGCCGTTTTCTCACGGTCCTTATCGGACATCAACACCTGCCAAAATCCTGATTTCATATCGAGCGATGTCATGTATTTGGCTTTATCTGATAAAGCAAGAATGTCATCGATTACTGGTAGAGGATATCTCATACTTTTTGTAATATTGTTCAATTTTCTAAAGTCTGTGCAAAAGCGATTAGAGTTATCTTTCTTTTTTACTATGACTATTGGTGAGCACCAACTACTTTTTGACCTTCTAATTATACCGGCTTCCAACATTTCATCAATTGCCTTATTAACAATGGACCTTTTATGCAACGGTGTACGATAAGGTTGTAATTCAATTGGCTCATGGTTTCCTGTTTCTATTTCCATTTTAACTGTTTCAGTATGCCCCAATTCAGAATCTTTCAAAGCAAACACATCCCTATTTTTACTTAACAATGTGTCTACTATTTCCTTGAGTTCAGGGGGCACATTTACTTCTGTCTCCGCTTCCTTTTCTAGATTAGCATTTTTAATCTCTTTTTCAAAACTGACTAAATTTTCTTCAAGAATTGAACCTATCCTAGCAATTGCTGTTCCTCGTTTAAATTTAAAAGTTTTGTTGGTACTATTTACCAAATGAACTGGTATTTTGTATAAAGATTAAATTTTCGCTACCGCATTTCCGACCATTAAACCTGGTTCTGAACTTAAACTTCCCTTATCCAAAGAGGAAATTTCATATAATCTTGAATTTAATAATTCCGTTCCTTTTTTTAATTTCGTCAAACATATATTTGAAGTTTGAGGTTTCAAAACAATTTTCTTTGATAATCTCAAAATTGTGGAAATATGAATATCTTCTTCTAAGTTAGCATATATATTTCCTACCCTTAACATTCCTAAATCGTAATAAAGCCTTACCCCATTTTTAACAAGCCAGTCACGACCAAGTATTAAATTTCTGTTCATGTCCGAAACCACATAAAATAATTGTGACATTTTTGTACTCTTTATATAAAAGTCTATCTCTATGCATCCTAAAACGTTAAGTGAATTTCCGTTTACAGATTGGAGTTGAACTGTCTTTTTGTTTAATTTTGGTAAATCAAAGATTTATAAACATTTAAATGCATTAAAGACACTTCCGCTCCAGAATCAACTAATGATCTAAATTTTTTTCTATTAATATAAATGATGCAACTATTTGGATTTCCTGCCAAATTTATTGTATAAATTTTTGTCGTTACTGGTTTATTAATTCTCTCTTTGTCGGCTCCTAAACAAAGAGAGTGTCCTAGTTTCCCTGATAGTGTGATTGGTTGGGTCGAGAATAACAGTTTCTTTGAATATTTCCGGACTTCCCACAATTCCAACAAACTATTTCTTTTCTTGGTTTGTCTGTTTGATAAACAGGCCTACCCTTATCTTTGTCATTTTGATCGTAAGCATTGACTTGACGCGGCACTTTCCTAGCCCTACAATCCTTAAATTGGTGCCCAATTTTGTTACAATTATAACACCTACGTGCGGGTCGGAAGTGGTCAAGTTCCATAGGTTCTTGTCTGTCCGGATACCCCGTTCTGTCAGTAGTTAATTTTCCCCTCCTTAAATCAAACTTTTTTCTTAAGTTTTGTTCTGTCATAGCTATTGTTACGGCACGTTGCAGTGTGTCAGGGTTTTCGCGCATAATTTTCTTCTTAAGCGTATCCTGAGATAAAACATTTATGAAACAAATGATCAATTGCGACTGAATTATCGCTTGAGTCCCATCTTGACCCCTGAACGCTTCTTCTGCCAAAGTTAGTAAACGTTCAGCAAAAACCTGAACATTTCTGTCGGTTTTTGTTTCAATTTATTTAATATTTCGAAAGCATGCTGAGAGTCGGTCACTTCAGCAAATCTTGAGCTTAGTTCTTCTTTTAACTGAGGCCAAGTTCCCCTGGGGTTGTCCCTTAGCCATCTATGAATGAAATCGCTTACCGAGCTTGTACTTGACTGGTAAGCTACTAATTTAGTATCGTTTTGTTCTAAGTTTGTTAACATAGCATATTTCTCAATTGATTTCATCCAATTTTTGAATTCAGCTTGATCGCCCGAAAATGTTGGAATAATTTGATTTACCCCTTGAGCCCCTAACTTTATTGATAAGCCTTGTAATTGATGTGAAAAATTTTGAAATGCTACCCCAAATTGTTGTCCCTCTTGCTCAGCCATGGTGAGAAAGTAACGGTTTTTAAAATGTAAAAAATTGTCTTACCTTTTCTGACAAGAGTAAAGATCCCTGGATCACGGCAACCAAAACAACCCTATATGTCGCACTATAAAACCAATGGCTAAAGAGGAACTAATTTTTATTCAGTGCCTAGTTACAATCTGAACTGTCTTGTTAGGGACAGTTCTTTTATACAACTACGAACGTGACTTAAATTTAGAAAGAATGTTGTTTGTTTCTACCTTTGACAGGTACTTACTTTTAGAAAGCCTATAGCCACAAATAAAATGGTTATAAAAGTGACCATTACTTTTGGTCTCATATACTTAACGTTAGGTCAATTAAAGCCAAACTATTAAAATCTTATTAAATACGATGACCACATGTTGTTGAATGAAAAAAAACAATTGTCATCAACTTGAACATCCCTTAAGCCAAAACATGTACATATAGAAAGTCACGTTTATAGTTTAACAATAATACATACATTTATAAACTTTATAAATTATGTTTAATAATTTCTTTTAATAATTTCAATACTTTCGACCACTGCATAGTGTTACAAATATAAACTCAATCAGTAACACTGTAAAACATCATAGCAGACTAACATACTTAAATTCAGCTAAATATGTAAAGAAATGTAGAAAAAATGTTCGCTTAACTGCTATTTTGACGAAAATTTACAAGTCCAAAACACGTCAGTGGAATGGAACCAAGCGTTAACCGCATCTGTAACTCATTATAGAAGACTCAGATACTTACTTTCAATATGGAAACTGTCGAATCGGAATGAATGAAGTACGGAAAAATGAAATGACAGAATGACAGAATAATGGAATGAATAAATAACGCAATGAAGGAATGACGGGATAACATAATGAGGTAATGACGTTATGACGAAATGATAGACAATGGTAACATTTTTGATATGGCAAATTTATGGCAGGGTCATATCAAATGATTTGATGGAGAAAGGTAATAGTATGACACCGCTGTTCGAAAGTCATAAATTTATTGAGAGAAAAAAATCCGTGTTACAATCTAAAAAAGATAATCGTTGTATCACACATTCTTCACTAGTTTGTTCGATGCAGACTCATGTTTGATATGTGAAATGGAAAACAAGTTCAGTTTAATGTAAGTATACATAGATCACGTACCAGCTTTTCTGATTCTAACCATACGTGGATCTAGTAAAAATATGCAAAGTAAAATTTGACAAATAATACTTTTACGATGTCATCATTTTGATCTTTATCGATAACAAAAGTAAAGATAATTTAATAAAAGATGATAGAAATGTGTATACTTCTAATTATAAAGACGCGGAATGACCATTGTATTTTACAAGATGGTACTCCTGTTACGACCAGAAATCCCATTTAAATTTTAGCCAACACAATACAAAAATCACTAATAACACTAACCATAGTATTATACAATTTTACAAGAAATATTTTATAAAAAGAAATGCTAATTAAACTGTTAAATGTTGCGGAATCCAAACGTTATATGATTATGTCCAATAAACTATTGAAGGTTCATTTGATGTACAAACTGTAAAAGATATAATAGTGCTGATTGTAAAAGAAGTCGTTTGTCAAAAAAAGGTACAATCTATAGAGATTATCATGGCATACAAAACTTATACAAAGGCTTAATTGATAACATTGCTTTAGAAGCGCAATTTTTAGAGATAAAGATGTTTTTATTTTTTAAAATAATAACCGGTTTATATACCGATAAGGTATGTTTATTTATGCAGAGCACCAACTTTATCAATCAATTTATGTGTCTTCATTAAACAAATGAAATGTACAGTTAAATACCAGATGATAAAACACAAAACAAAAAATAAAAGGGACAATCTTAAACAAGACAATCGACCCAGGGGTATATCAACTTAATATATAAATATTCCTTTGCACCAGATCTTTAGAATCCATGTCTCTTCAATGATGTTCGATGCTTTGGAGATATAGTACGTGCAATTATAACAACGAAGAAACATACACTTGTTGATACTAATTGATTCTTTTTAGGCAAACCAGTGTCAAACAATAGTTAAAGATCATTATCAAGACAATTGTAATTAATTTTGAGTTCCTTCCCACGGAAAAATTATAGTCAAGGATTATAAATTCTACACAATTGTTAAATTTTTAAATGCATACATATCATAATAAACATCGAGAAATGTCTTATGTTCAATGATTTGTAAGATTATAATCATGTCATTGAACAAACCACAAAAGAATAATAATGTGTAGTGCCTTTAAACTGATTACATCTCGGCTTTTTGTAATCTTGTCATGGAAATAAATACAGACGATTGTATTCGGTTATGTAAAACAAAATACCCAGCTGTGAATTGTTTTTGTACTTCACAAATTATATGATATACTCATGTTAGATATATAAGATAAAAAAAAAACATTCAAATGAAGCAAAAACCAGACTAATAGAAATAAAATGTTAAATGTCGACTGTCACGTCCACGAAATTACATATTCGCAAGCGTTCAAGTTTTCCACCATCCACGAAAATTGTTACCTACGAAAAAATCCAGTACACAATATATGTGATTTAAGGGCATATCCAACAGTTTCAGGGGAGGTAATACCAAACGTAAACGTCGTCTATTGTTTCCCGTAATTTAACGTTGTTTCAACGACGTCATAACGGAATCACCATTGGAATTGCTATGGCCGTCTGGAAAGGGCGGGTTCTTTCATCAAAGGAAAGGGCACTGCGGGAATCGGCAGAAAACTCATACAGAATATTGACAGAAATAGAACTCAAATCTTTAAAGATATCTTTGTCGTCTTGGTCTATTATAAAAGAACCGCAATTATCTTGATCATTATAGACCATACTCACTTAATTTCGTTTTAATGAAATTATCTTCAATACAGTAGAGAACAACGAGAACAAATGCGTAATGATATATCATTGCATTAGAATGCAAATTGTAATTAATTCTTTACCAAACTTTTCCGAGATTTTGTCATTCAGGATAGAAAACTCAAAGTTTGGTTTTACTTAAGAAAGATGAAAAAAAAACTGGTTTCTTGAGAAAAAATAAGATACGGCGTAAACTAACATTTATCATGCATCTAGCTTTGCGTTGCAGTCCTAATGTACAGTATATACATAATATAGTAGATCTTTAAATGAATACGACCTTTAACTGGTAAACAATGTAAAACAAAAGATGACACTGTAACAAAAACAAAATTGAAATAGGAAAACATTGTAATATATACACTGACATGCAAGTAGAAGATATCTGACGATTTTGATGTTTACTTATGTATGAGGAACAAATATAATTTAGCAAAAAAAAACCGGTGTAGGTCTTGATGTAGGTCATGACTAATTAGACACACTCTCATAAAATCAGCAGGTCCATAATAGGATAGGGAAAAAACAGCCATCTAAATACCATAATTCAAAATTGGTGAAAAGGGGGGAGGGCTAATAGCTTAACTCAAGACTTTGATCGTATTCAACTTTATTCTAGTACGGCATACGTTTTACCGCTAGCAAACTCTTTATCTTAATAATGTATGAATGATTTACTTCAGTTCCACTTTCGCCTCGTCCTAAATATGCGTGATATATTTGCCACTGGAGCACGGGAGCAATCAAGTTATCAGTTTCATATAGTGATGCATAATCATCAGTTTTCAACGGATAATTGTCTCAAACAATTTTCCAGTTTTGATATTTTATACTTATTTATATTTTGTTTTTTTAACGATAATTTTAGAATTTCTTTCCGCACCTTTCTCTTTGAATTCATTTGTTTAATAATCAAAAATAATATAGTAAACTACAATTCTACATCAGTGGTTACATTGTATACAGTCAAACTAGGTGGAGGACAGTAGAACAGAAAACAATCTCCATTGTGTATATATGCAGTAACTCATATATTGAAGCGTAAAACAACGGCAGTCAGGCTCGTTTTTCGGCCCTTTCGTTTATTCTCAAGCTTTTGTCTTACTGATTTGCTTTTTTTTTTTAAATAAAGCTGTTTTTTTTTAATATCTTCAACTGCAAAAGGCGCAACAGATCTGTAAAAATCAGCCATGTGACTTATTGAAGATTCATGTTGTTGTTTAGATATTTTATTTGAAGTTCGTATATCCAGTCAACCATTTATTTAATTGTTTTTTTAACGTATAGATAGCGCGAAACTAACTGCACTATGCATCGGATATACATTTTTATTTCGACTAAACGAGGCTGCAAATTTATACATCCGAGCAGCTAAACGGCCGCACCAAATTTTAGCAAAGATATACTTCTCGGATGGGAGAAGTCCAGAGATGTGAATATTTCTATACCCAATTAATCCTTTTGTTTTGAAAAAGATTTTAAAGGTATACATTAATACGACAGCAACCCAACAACCCATATAATTCAAAACACTAAGAGTCAACATACAGACTTTTGTTATAGCTAGAAGCCTATAAAGAATAAAAAGCCCGAAACTGCAAAATGAATTAATACGGAGTCAGTGAGTTTTTCACTATCGGGTTTCACAATTTTGACGAACACAATAGTAAAACTATCTGAATTGTTATCTCGTCCAGATACTGGTTCATTATAAATAAGAAGATGCGATACGAGTGCTATCCAGACAAATACCCAACAAAGTTAAATTGTATAAATACATTTTTCTGCCACACCGTCGCACTGCTTTTGAAAAATTAGCGGGGAAATATAACGTTATTTTCCGAAACGTCTTAATTTTTGGCGCAATTTGTGAGGCTTACGGGAGGGATTGAGTAAACAGTATTATATTACTCAATTTTTCTCAAAAACGAGTATGGTGACAAATATTTTTCAAAACGTTATGACGTTCCATTTTTTTAAAAGAAACACATATCTTACTTTGGGCAAATCGACACCGTTAGAAATATTTCAAAAAATCAAAAATGTGGATTTCATATGTTCATTTCTTGCCGTTGTTTGGGTCCACCATAACGTTTTTGGCTTTATTTGAGTAAGAATAAATGCTTTAAATGGTAAAGTTAGATTTTTCTTACCATCTTCAATTATTTTGCTTCAATTTGAGCCCAATTATATAAGTATATGTTGATTAAAAAATCATATTTATTTTTTTCAATAACAAACGTTTTTTACTCCAAAATTGCAAAAAATGTTCAATTTTCAGCAGTAATTTTTGCAAAAACGAAATCGACAACATATATTTTTTTGCAAAATTTGATTCTCTGTCAACTGAAGAATGAAATATCTTAAAGGGAAAAAATTCTCACCGTCAGAAATAAACTGTTGGATATGTCCTTAATCATTTCAGTGCAATTAAAAGTAAAAATACCTGATAAACAAACTTGCCTACGCTAAACATTTGAATAACTGTAATTGTATAAATTTGCTGTTGATGCATCAATTAATATCAAAACATTTTTGTATTTTTTCTTATATATAATTTGTCAATGTTATAGTATTTATCTTCTAAATAGTACGCATGCAATAAATAGTTCTTCCCAAACTTAATTCGACTGTTAAATATTGGATTCAGAAAGACTATGATGACAAATATTAAACTAACAATGTGAAGTATATGTGAAGTTAATTCTTGAGGAAAAAATGGCCTTTAATCGTCTTAATGATGTTATTTATTTAAAATTTGACGTAACTTTGTGTTGAGGCCTTGACTAATTCGGATGTGCCTTTTTTGTGTTTGGTTGTGTTTGATTTTGTCGGGTTATGTAATGTATCTGGTTGTTTTCTGGAATCAGTTAATACTTCATGATGTATATCTTTTAAATAGTCATTTTATAAAATTTACTGTTTGCAAAAGTATAAATTATACTAAATAATAGGGATGTTCTAGTACCTAACAGAACACCCTGACCGTTTTTGGCACAAATTTTTTGAACTTTTATTTCTCGATGCTGTCCAACTTTGTACTTGCCTTGGCTTTCAAACTTTTGTATCTTGGCGTCACTAGTAAGTCTTGTGTGGACAAAACGCACTTCTGCCGTATACAATTTTAAACCTGGTGCCTTTTGTTAGCTTTTATCCGTGTGTTTCTTTGTCAATTGTGGTCTCCTATTTATTTATATTATAGTCCTGTAATGATGTGTTGTCATTTTAATGTTATATTTAACATGGCCATAAAAGAGGGAGGTTTGGCATGCCACAAAACCAGGTTCAACTTACCACTGTTTTCTTTAAAACGTGTTCTGTAACAAGTCAGGAATATGGCCATTGTTATATTATAGTTCGTTTCTGTGTGTGACATTTTAACGTTGTGTTTCTTTTGTGTCGTTTGTTTCCTCTTATATTTGAGTGTGAATTCACAGTATTATAAGACGTGCAACGGTACTTTTCTATCCAGTATTTAATTTGGATGTTATATTTGTTATTCTCATCGGATTTTGTCTGATGCTTAGTTCGTTTCTGTGTGTATTACATTTTAATGTTGTGTTGTCATTTTCTTGTGTTTAATGCGTTTCCCTTCGGTTTTGGTTTGTGACCCGGATTTGTTGTTTTTTTTTCTATCGATTTATGAGTTTTGAACATCGATATACTACTGTTGCCTTTATTTACTAAACTCAATTCATGCAAAATATTCTGAATAGCAAAAGCAGCTTCATATCCTTTAATTAAGGACTTTCCGTTTTACCTTTTTCTCTGAGTTTTGTATTTTTGTGATTCTCATATGTTGGTGTTGCTCTCAGTTTTGACACAAATTGAGGATTTACAACCAAGACAAATTATATTTCTGAGTAAACGAGTTTTCTATTTATCAGCTCATTGCATCTCTTAAGACACCAACCCTGTACCCTGTACCTCAAATTATAAATAACATTAGTGTGTGTCCATCAAGGAAAATTAGCAAAGAACTTTTGCTTAACATTAATCATATCATCCAAAATAGTTGTTATCCATCGACAAGAAAACGATACTAAAATCTGTAACCTTTTCCTTCTCGAAACCCACACAACAAACAAAAAAAAAAAGTATTTTTCAAAGTTGAAGATTTTTTAATTATTCTATTTTGAGATTATATGAGTTTTCTATTTATCAGCTTATTGCATCTTTTGAGACACTAACCCTGTACCCATTAAATATATCAAATTATACATAACGCTGGTGTGTGTCCATCAAGGAAAATAAACAAAGGATTTTTTACTTAACATAAATAATACAATTAAACAAAATAGTTGCTATCTACCGACAAGAAAATTAGACTTAAATCTGTAACATCTTCCTCATTTAAGAATTCCTTCTTTTTTTCTGTCATATATTGGTATTGTTCTCAGTTTTTACACAGATTAAGGACTTCAAAACAAGACAAAAGACATTCATTATTATATGAGTTTTTGATTTATCAGCTCATTGCATCTCTTGAGACACTTACCCTGTACCAATTAAATATCTCAAATTATACATACCGCTGGTGTGTGTCAATCAATGAAAATAATCAAAGACTTTTTCACTTAACATAAATAATATGATAACATAACATCGTTGCAATCTACATGTATCGACCAGAAAATTATACCTAAATCTATGACATCTTCCTTCTTTAAAAATTATATCACAAAACCCACGCAAGGACGAAAACAAAGTATTTTCACAAGTTAGAGATTTTCTTTCACAAACAAGGAAACATTGTCAGAGGTGTATTTTAAAAACTATTGTTAAAAAAACAGCGAAAAAGTGTCCATATTACAAACATTTGACTGAGTACGTGAATAAAGAACAATATCGTTTAGGCCCTATTATCCTGATTAAATATCCACTTTACAATTGCATGGTCATGTCCGAGGTATTTAGTATTAATGTGTAGAGTTTTGTTTTTAAAAACACGGTTTATTACGGATATTTTGTATTTTTTTTTAATATAACTTTTGTGACAAGTTATTCAAATTAAAAAGATAAGTAACTAAAAAGTAAAATCACAAAAACTACTGTTTCTGGCTGAAAATTACCGAGTCAGCAATACATGCAATATGACAGTTGTTGTCTATTCATTTGATGTGTTTTATCTTTAAATGTTGCCATTTGATTAAGAACTTTCAACTTTGAATTTTCCTCGGATTTCAGTGTTTTTGTGATTATACATTTTTATTCGGTTTCAACATTATTGAGACAACTATCATTTTGAATAATTCATAGTTATAGTTGACGTTTAGCAAGGAAATCAAAATGCCATTTATTAATTGAATATCATATCAAATGTCATTCCTTCTTATGTAGATGTATACACCACTCCGCTACGTCATACAATAATTATACTACGCTGTTTTGTCAAGTGTATTTCTATATCGGTAGTGAGATTCTCAAACTTATATATCAGCTGCGAGAAGCAACATGTGTCGCCAGTCTGATAATTAGATACATTGCTTTCACAAAATTTGCCTATTAAACTGTGTTACCAATGCAGTAGTTGCGACATCTATATGTGTCTGTACTTGTCATTGTTATCAATACAATACATTTTCTTCGTTTGTTTAAGTTAAGTTTAAATTAATAATAGAAGCATTAACAAATCTATATAATAATGCCTTCCTAGAGTAATCATAAGGATACTCTGTTTTTAAGTTATGTATATGAAACTGAATGTTTATTAATCTTATTGAAAACAACTCCCAATCAGAGCCCAAAATGAGGAAGAAGATACAAACTATAGATAACCGTGCTGTTTTGTTATCATTCACAACTCATACTGCATTACAAGCTATAATGGAAATGAATGGAGCTGAAGTTACCATTGCGGAAAAAGAATTCACAAGGAAGGTCTCGACTCACAGTGGTTATGAAAACAATAGATACTTAAACCTTAGGCTAAGAAGATAGCTTAATACGTCTTCGTTCTTTTGCCGAATAAGTTTATAAAATAATCAAGTTGAAATAAAAAGGTTTCAAACATATTGCAACCATTAATTACAAAACGTAAAGCAAACAAGCAAAATTTGGATATTCAAATGATTTTGGGTTTTTTTTACAATGCGTTGATGCGTTGTTTCGTTTCCTTCTTACATATTTATAGTAATAAAACATTCCGTGATAATTCACATTAGAAATACAAAGACATCTAAAGATTTCTTTTTATCTTGGCAGATAATCCGTCAAGATAAGAATTCTCTATAGTATTCATTTAGTTCGTCTTTAGGAAACTATTGACCATATTGATGCATTTTTAAGATTACATTTAGAAACCTTTTTATGAATGGAATTTTGCAAAAAAGGTATGTTTCATTAAATAAACAACAAAAGAATCACCTAAATGTAATGTTTTAAAACTGATTAAATCTAACTTACATTAGCTGGTATATGACCATTAAAGTTTTTAAACTGTTAAGTTTAAATACCTCTTTAAATGCAAAATGTACTACTTCTTTCTTGTGAAAAAATGGAAAACGGGGTCGGGAGAGTGTAAAAAAATAACACTCAAAATAAATAGGCTTTTTTTTAATTGAAAAAAAGGCAGAATGTCCCATTCCTACCCCCTTTCCCCTTTTGAAAAAATCTTAAAAATTGTACGTCTGCTGCAGAATATTTAGATCAATACATACGAATTCAAATTATATAAATTGAATAACAATATAAAGGTATAAAACAGCTCGTTATATAAGTGAATGTAATGTTATGAAAAAAAAAATTGTTTGTTTTGTTATCAGATAAATAGAGGCATATATTTTTTATTTAAATTTTGTTTCCATGATAATAAGTTGTTATATGTCTTTGATAGTGATGATCAGGATTGACACGTGTTACTGTACCGATCAAATCGCAGCTTACCTCCAAAATTGATGACATAAGTTGGGTGATTCTCTTCGAAATTTGCTGCCTATTTGAACATGTACTACACGGACACGTTTTACTTATAAGATCAAGCGTGAAACAATGAGTTGGTAGTGATTTTAACTTTTTGATAAGATTTGATTTTATATATATATATAGTAAAAGTGATGAATTGAAACCGTTATTATCTTTTAATAATTTTCTTATGTATACGGTATATATACATATATATTCTATCTTTTTTATTGAAATATAAACATCGCTAGAATTAAAAAAAATCATTATTATGTTTCAATTTGCCAAAGACAAAACATAAACCAGCAATATATCATATATATTAACAGTTGTCACATAATCCATTTCACATGCTACAACAACAGAAGACATTTATAGGTTGCATTTCTGTAAATATTGACAATGCAATTTCCCATAAGAACTCCTTTTACGGCTAAAACTGTACCACTTTTACTATGAAGTTTTGAAAAAAATCTTATCCTAGAATTGAAAGTTCATATGCACCACAATTTTTTTCAAAGGTCAAAATATAGGGTTGTGATGCATATTTTCAACGTTTATATGCCCTGAACTTCTCAGAGTTTAAACTTACACTAATTTTCTTAACTACCCCTACCTCGAATGAAAGGTTACCACAGATTTCAATGTAAACAATATGCACGTGTTTATTTACTGGTAATATTCCCAAGTTCTGTCTGGGAACCAGTATGTAAACAAAATTAATTTTCTATGAATATTCAATTAATCCCCAAAAGAGGCGTGTTTTAAGAAACAGCTGTATTTACAAAGTGCAATCTATACAGACATTTATTCAAATAGAAAACTCTCTAAAATCAGTTTTTCTCACATTAATACTCATTTATCAGAATTAAAGTCTTAAAGAAATCACTGTGTATATTCTAAGTTTTTCTTTACTATACATTTTATACCCCCTCCCCTGTTTCAATTTTTTGAAGAATTTGAAAACAAGACTTTAATTATTGCCAGCTTACCCTATTTGCATATTTTCTGATAAAAAATGCCTAGAACCTGTTAAAAAACTGTTTTGATAACATATATATTGAAAGCATATCAGAATATCATACATGTAATGTTTAGCAGTCAATCATTACAACATTCAAGATTATATAAAGTATCCAATCCAGCCTCTATCTCCAGTCCACATCTTACTGTATGCCAAAGAACACATTTTCTGCCTCCAATGGTCAATTTAGAATTCTTGTCACAACAGTATCATCTGTAACTATATATCTGACACAATTTAGCTACTATATATACTAGAAGTGTTCAAACAAAGCCATATTTGCAATAGTTGTATGTATGCAGATACCAGTCTGATATATAAATTCACTTAAAATGTTGTAGAGATGACTGCTAACATCTGATTTTTGCATAATTGCCAAGCATCGTTATTTTTTTCTATATCAAGAACTTTAAAATCATAAAATCATAGCATTTACAAGTTAAATTATTTGTTTTATGACTCAGGGGGTAGGCAATTTTCTATGTTTTTTGCCCCTGGGGCCTCAAATTTCCTAAATCATTTTGCTGTTTCTAGCAATCTTGAATATTTAGTACATATTCAGGATAGAACACACTATTGTAAGTTTTCGTGAGATATTTTTGTTTTTCTAGCTTGTATTTGTTATGCCGTGGTGACAAAAAAGCAGATTTAGGTGTTGTGGCTTACTTTTTGGGTTATTTAAAGGACACAAATACCCCATAAATAATATCCAGGAAGGATCTATGAGTTTCAATGACTGTGAAGAGTAAATATAAGCACGTCTTAACAATTTAACTTACAAATATGCAAATAGTATGATTTAATTTTGTATCAAGGACTTTAAGTAAACTATGCATACTGTAAACTGTGAATTTATGCTGAGTCATCATATTTAAGGCCTAGGATTCTATTAATCTTCATTAAATATTTATAAAACTTCTTATTTTAGTTAATTTCTTTAAAATCTGTGAAATAAAGCAAATTTTGTTAAATTCTGAATGTTCCCCTTTTTCACCCTATATTAAGTGTTTTAAAACGAAGTATTTGAAAATGTCTTCCCAGTAGATCGTATTACTTTAAATGCACCAGAGCAATAATTACAATTATAATTGTTTTAGTGCATTAATGTACAGTCTTTCATATTACTTGCATGCACAGGAATAACCACAGCTTTTATTCAAATCCTGTCAGCTGTAATAGTAACCAATGAAATACTGAATTTGTAGAACAATTTGAACGTTTTGTTTATCATGCTGCATACGAGGTACGTGCTTTAAATTAAGTACAGCTCTTTATAAGAACCAGGCAGGATGCCATATACATGTGATTTATGAGGGTTTCAGATTTTATCTATAAATGGCATAGAAGAAGCAGTACCTGAATACTGCTCAAAAATAAATATGAGTGGGCAAATATGAGTGGTTGCCTTGGTAACGGACACTCTATTTTTTGGTTGTGAAGCCTAGTAAAATCCTTTAAAAATCAGCTAAATCACTACAGTTCAGAGCCTGATTATGCATAGAATCAAGCATTATTCATAAATTTTCATATATAACATAATACAACTTGGTTTAAGCTTGATTTTAATTAAGATTGCATGTAAACCAAATTTGTAAATTTTTTGATAAATTTTGCCAAAAAAGGAATATTTTCAACTTTTCTGAATTTGGGATTTTTGCGAAATTATCAAATTTTCTCTGGTGTTTTTCTATAAAGGGCAACTGTGTACAGCATAGTTAGCACTTTAGTTATGAAGTTGGGATACTGCTTTACCAAATTGAATAGAAAAATGCTTGGGAGTTTCTGTAGTTTTACCACCATAGCAACCGATTTTTTCCTTGGAAACGGAGTTATTATTTGCAGAATATTGCAGTTTTAGAGCTTAAATGTACTGAACTGTTTCATAACTGATAAAAAAAATACATATAAGCATAAGCTTACTCTAAATTACCATCGTTAACAGTTGCTGACTTCAATAGTTACCATGGAAATACATATTACCCATAGAAACATCTATTTTAAAATGTATCAATAGAAATTTATGTAAAAAAGTACATATAGAGGGTGTTTATATTCAAATTGGAATGACTGCATGCTTTGCTTCACTCACAGTCTTGTCTGTTCTTTTCAGAAGGTTCAACAAATGTAACATATAATGTAACATTGGACTTGGAACCAAAGGTTTGGAAAAAAAGGTGGAGGAATAGGTTTATTTAAAAAAAAAATATACATGTAGATAAAGATATTGAAAAGATAACGTTGAGAACCTGATTATGAATAGAATCAATTTTATTTTTCTGAAATTTCATATACATGTATAACATCAATATAACTTGGTTTTAGCTTCAGAGCTTAATTAATATTGCAGTTCAATCCCGACTTTTAGATTTTTTGTTAAAATATACTAAAAAACATACATTTTGTTCTGAATCATGAAGTTTTGTGAAATTATAAAATGTTCTCGTGTGTTTTTCCGAAAAATGAAAATATGTAAAAAAAAAAAGTAACACAATTTTAATACTACCTGACCAAAATAAATAAAACATTGCGTGGGGCTTTCTTGAATTGTATCACCATGTTAATATTTCCTTGGATGTATTAGTTTACTTTTTCGCCAAATTATATAATAATGTATTGTAATCAAGTAATGTTTGAATTTTAAAGTCTGATGATAACAGAGCAAACATTGGTCTAACAACGAAATATGGCATTCCACATTACACAGTCCTGATATATACAAATAAGTGTTCTATGGAGGAACATCTTGTTTTAAAATGACATTGCTATTCCTACAAACAGAATGACGAGATATTGATTTGTGGAAAGCAATTGTAATTCTGGTAATACTAACACTATGTGATCATTATTTTGTAATCTTATTACAATAAAATACTTTTAGTATATATTCAGAGTCTTCCGAATAAGTTTTTTGCTATTTCAATTTGGACTGATGTTGATAAGCGTTGATGTTAGGTGTCACTTTAAAACAAAGTACTACGTTCTTTGATAAAAAGCTGGTTTGTCCTTCATCAAAGCAATGGCTTATACATGCAATGGTTCAACACAGAAATGATCAATTACAAAGTATATTTGAAAAGAGGAACAATAAAAGAGATACCTCTTTAAAGCACACGAAATCACCCTCAGTTTTTGGTCTGGTTCATATTGCTCAGTCTTTAGTTTTCTTTAGCGCTTTGTGTACTGTTGTGTACTATTGTTGTTTTGTTTTCTTGGATTGACCGTTTTGTTTGCTACGTATGAATATCCCTCTCTTCTGTACTAATCGAACAATACCTGCATATATAAAACACATAATTATAATTACAGCAATGTCATTTGATGCGATCTGAGTATAACACAAGTTTTGGCGCACTATTTAAGGACTGGTATGCTGGAATTCGGAAATCCTTTTTTTTTAATATCAAATTTATAGATTGACCGTTCAACACATGTTCAATATAGTGGAGATTATAAGAAATCACTTATCCGCTTTTCATTCGATACTAATATAAAACATGTAAATGAGAACGACTACATTTGTATACTAACAGTATAAATTAGCTTCCCTAAATTTATCATAAAGAACGAAATATACATGTAGCCGTTACATAAAAAAAAATGTGTGAATTGCATGCAAGACAAAAGAAGACAAGATCCGATTCAATTTGTTAAGCTAAGTGAAATGATCTCATGATAAAAAGTCGGTATTTTTAACAATCCGGTTTGAGAACCTGTTCTACTCGTCTAAATTTTTATTTAAAAACGTAAATCATCAAGAACATCCTCAAAATTCAAAGAAGAAATAAATATTTTCAAAGCTTCTTTAATTTTATTCTCAGATAAACATGATAAATAATGAGTACGTTGATTATCTGTTCTCCCTTGTGTGCTTGTCTCTATCTCAACAAATTCAGTGAAAATAAGATTTATAGTGAAAAGTTGTGAACTGGGTAAATAACCCTTTAAGATATACAAAAACTGTCTATAGTATTCATATTATTCGTGTTTAAGAATTATTGGCCACATTGATCTATTGTTAAAACTACTTTTAAAGGCCTTTTTATAAATTGAATTTTGCAAATACAGATGTTTTATTTAATAAGCAAAAAAAGAATCGCCCAAATGTAATGTTTTAAACTGATTAAATCTTTACTTTATAATAGTCTTGTCATGTTTATTGTTTGTCTTTTTTGTTGCAACGTCAGGACAACTATAATCGGTTTGTTTAACTGTAATTAAATATACATTGCAGTTGTACTCTACACTATATTTTTGAAATAAAAAATATGTTTGTAGATTGCATGTTATTTACATTGCACTTCCGACGATTTGGTTGTCAGTGATTAATCGTTTCAGGCTAAATGTAATGTCCAATCCCTACTTTTATGGTATATTAATAGTTTGTAAATGTTAAATCTAAAACAACACTAGCAAATCAAGTTTGGTGCCACATTTGTAGTGACTGCAATTTTATTGTGCGTTAACGGCCTAACTTTAGTCAACAATTAAAATTGGCCATTGATATATGCAAAGTCTTTACTTCATTTACCAACAAAACACAGACACGCAATATATGTACAGTTGTCACATAATCAATGTTACAGCACTGGACGACCATTAAAAAGCGTTTAAAGATGAAGCATTTTAAAAATAACTTCCCAGTATATCGTTTTGCTTTAAATGCAACTGAGCGATAACTACTTTGGTTAATTTGTATAACGTCGTTTATATTACTTATGTACATAGTATTAAACATAACTAAACTAGCCAGATGAAATGGTAGATTTACTTAAGAAATACTAAATCTCTAGAATGATTTTTTAGATGAGATAAACCAATACGTTTTGCTAATGATACTTTTGAAGATAAAAAGGTGTGAGCTTTAATTTAGTTGAAATTTATTTATAGTCATAAGTTTGATTATCTTCAAATTGCATCATGATGAAATAAAATAATGTCTGTTCTCTAAATATCTATAAATACTGGGTTTTATCAACCACATTATAAATGTCCGTTAATGCTTTCAGAATTGAGAATATTTTTAGTGCATCATTTTTTGGACTCTATGAATGTTTATCGATATTAAATCTGGTAAATACTGTGTTTAATATTTAATTCATCATCATGTATAATGATAACCTAGAATAGTTGTTTCTATCGCTAAAATAATGATACTGAAATCTGTTGAAATTCTTTTGTAACAGTTTAGGAACTCCTTTACGATACCCACACAATGGTCGAAAGAGATTACATTTCCAAAGTTGATCATTACTTTTCTAACGAGGAAAATATTGTCAGTGATATATTGTTAGACATATTTTAAAGTAAAGAAAGAAATGTCCCCAATACAAAGATATGACTAAATACGTGTATAAAATAACTACTATTTAGGGCCTTTAAATACGATTAGTTCACGGCTTTACAATAACCTTATTATGCGCGGGGTATTTTGTGTCAATGTTTCTATGGATATTTTTCTGTAAATTACTTAGTATACTTTATGTGACAAATGACACATTAAACAGATACATTAGGTTATTAAATTGAGAAACTACTGTTTCTGGTTGACAATTATCGGGTTTCAACATAAGTAACACAATGTTCATTTGAATAATCCATAGTTATCGTTGACGTTCAGCAAAAGTATAATAATGCCCTTTCATTTGGTACTTACATTACGAAAACAATGACACTTGTATGTAGGCTAAATACATAAACTTCTCAAAAGTTTTCATAAAGAACGAAGTATAGCCGTAACAACAATATGTAAGGATAAGCGTCGGTCTTGGATTCTTACTAAAGTAATTTTTGCTGTAGTAGATTGCTTGTATTTATGAAAAACAAATGCACTACTGGTTCAACAAATACACCCAAGACAATGTTTCACTGTTGTTTTGTATCAACAATATTTGTTGAATTCGTTTGACCAATGAACTCTTGTAATTGCCTTAGTTTCTTAAACTGTTTTGTGTTGTCATTCAATTCTGCCCATGTAGGTGATTGTTTACTTTGAATCAATGACAAAGACCAGAAGATTAATAAAACGTCTAAAAAGAAAACAACTTTATATCTTGATCTCGTTCACTATGTTGACACACGTACCACAAAACATAAATGATGATTTAATATCGAATTATCAGCTAACTACATTTCTGGAGCTATCTATTCTTTACCCGATTGTATGGCGTTACATATCTTAATATATACATTACGCTCTTGTATGTCAATCGAGAAAATAATAAGTCAACGAATTATAGGAACAATTACAAAAAAACATGTATTGTATATCGATACAAAAATGATACGGACATCTGTTCAATCTGAAAAATTTGGAACTTTCTTAAACCATTAATATTCTAATATATTTGTTCAATATTGACAAAAAGTTATTCTACAATTTGTTTAATCTTCCATGTTTTTTGAAATCATAAAGTACACCCACATAACAGACGAAAACCATAAATTTCCCAAGCAAGCATTGTTTGTATAACAAGGAAATATTGTAATTGATGAATTGTTAAAACTCCATTCCTTTAAAGAAAAGGAAGAAATGTCTCCTATACTATGATTAAATTGCAATCGTGAAAAAAGAACAATTCCGTTTAGAGTCGCTAAATCTGATTTAAATCTTTCCTTTACAATAACCTTGACTAAAAGTTGTAAACACATGTTTATAAACAAAAGGTTGGTATAGATTTCTTTTGGTGATTACCAGCTGCACAATGTGTGACAATAAACTCATCATAGATACCAGGATTAAGAATTTGACGCGCGTTTCGTCTTCGTAGTGTGCAATTTCTGACCTTATATACAAACGTTGAGTTATGAAATTTCCAAATTACTGGGGACTACAGCTGATATTATTCAACCATTTTTATCGTTGATGCTGGACAGGGAACACATAACACCACATCATATTTATATTGGATTGTTCCTTTTTCAACAAAATGGACCTCCTCGTAGTTCTTATGTAAATAGCAATGTGCTATATGTTATCTGAATTATTGACCAGGTATTTTTATAAAACAAATTGCTCAAACAGACGTTTGCAAAGAGAAGCATCGACGTGTTTTTCACTTGTAATCAATGTTGAATTGCAAAAACAAAACTGCCTTAAAAAATATTTAAGGGGTCGTTGTTATTCTGTGGTTTAGACATGTTGAAATGAACATTTGCATTGTATATATCTATTTCGCTAAGTCCTTAGTGTTCTTGCTTTTATTTGTACTGGATTATTGTCACGTAATGTAGTCATTTTACCAATGTAGTTACACTAAGCGTAATGTTTGGTTAGTAATAACATCTGGTTTAATCTACCTTTTTTTGTTATCAGAAAGTAAATTCACAATTATACTGAACTCCGAGGATAATTTTAAACAGAAAGTCCCTTATCAAATGACAAAATCAAAATCTCAAACACATCAAACGAATAGATAACAACTGCCATATAGTCTGTTTCTACGTATGTAAGAGTTTGTTTTATGTATCAGTTAAGTGATTATGTTTTTTTCGATATTTTCCTCTTCTATTTGATGTGTTTCCTCGGTTTCGGCTTTGTATTAGTTTATGACTATAGAACAGCGGTATACTTATATTTCCTTTAGTTCTAACCTTTTGTAATATATGTACAAAAGGAGACGATTGTCAGTCTAATAACACTTGTTATCTGACACAAACATATGGCAAAAGTAACCAAGTGCATCATGAACAGTACCTCCACTATTCCTGCACGTTGACGACCTAACTATCGTTTTTCTGTGTGAATCAAAATTTTAAAATTTCCGAAGCATATGTAAAAAGTAATATAGGTACTCTTTTTTTATTTTTGACAAAAACATAAAGAAGGAATATACAGTAGCAGTTGCCACATAATTTATGTTACATTAATAGAAGAATTTTAAAAGGTGTTTTGATGAGGAATTCATGTGACATATCTTCCATCTTCCCGTAAGAACGAATTGCATAAAATGTAACAGAGCGACAGTTTGAATAAAGGCTTTTAAGATTATTTGTGTAATATCTTCTATACTATATGTGTACATCAGATTTTGCACATTCAAAACATGTCAGCTGTATGGCAACTTCCGCCATACTGCATTTTTAGAATGGTTGTTTAGATGAGATAGACCAATACGTTTTGATAATTATACGATATACAAGATACATCATGAAAATGATACTAAAATCTGTAACATCTTCCATGTTTAAGAATTCATTGACGGCAATCACACAATGAACAAAAACAATTTCTTTTCCAAAGTTGAACATTTGTTTACAATCAAGGAAATATTGTCAGTGGTGTATTGTTAAAATGTGTTTCAATTTAATAAAGAAAGAAATGTCCCAAATACAAAGATTTGACGTGAATAAAGAACAATACCGTTAAAGCGGCTTTACAATGACTTTGTCATGTCCGAGGTATTTAGAATCAATGTGAAAAAAAATTAAGTACCTTATATACCATGGTTTTTACGAGTTAACGAATCCGAAGGATGAGTTTGTTTAAATATGTTAATGAGTAAGACACATGGTATATAAAATTTGTAATATAAATAAAATGATTGACAGCTTCAAGACCTTCAACTAATATTGGAAATTGATCACGTTACAGTTTTATCCAATGAAATGGAAGCTCGCGCAAGTCACTTTTGCGCTGCGTGTATGATCGTCTGTGTACTTCATGTAATAGAACCCCTGAATTTGCAGAAAGTAAAGAAAATGTCGGATTTTCCCTGATTTGTTTTTAGTTTTGCGCCCCGTGTATGATTGTAGGCGCAGGTAATTTCATGTCATCAGACTGTGGTAAACACAAATGTCGGATTCCAGCGACAAGGATTAAATAATTATTCTAATGACGGTAAGAATTTTTTTTTTTTCAATGTATCATACAAATTAATCATATTTTACAGAATTTTTATCTAAATGAAAAATGCTTCTCTTCCGTTATTTTATTAGATTATTTATTAAAATACAATTTAAATGATAAAATAATATTTTAACAGTGGCGGATCCAGGGGCGTAGATAGTGTACGTCCCCTAATCATGTTTTTTCACAGATATTTGTAGCCGATATTTATTCCTTTTTGTATAGGTACCCCCCTTTTTAAATCGAATTTAAATTGAATTTTCGCAAAGGAAATGATAGTGTTACATTTTATTTTTTTCAAAACTGAAAATAGAAACATTCAGTAATTGTTTCCAAAATTAAGGGAATTCGTAACAATACTATGTAGTTTGAAAAGGGTTTCTTGAAATGTGGTACACATAATTTATTGCTTTTTCTTATAAAATGAAAACAAATGAAGATCTTGACCTTTTAGTACGTTTTACAGTTTCCTAAATATTTTAGAGGCGGATGCATTTAAAAAAAAAAGGTGGAGCTTCAGCCATGGAATAACATCAAAATGAATATGTTATACCATGGCTGAAGCTCCGCCTTTTTTCCTTTGGATTCTAGTCGAGTTGCATATTTAATTAGCAAAGTATGGTACAACATAAATTTGCATATAATATACCATGGTTTTCCCTCACCACACTTTTTAAGCAAATTATTTCATAAAAACATCAAAGGAAAAAATCCAATTTATGTTACAAATTTGCATAAACAAACAAACTTACGCACACACAGTCATGCTCAACAAAACTAAACTAGCAAAGCAAAGCAAAGAAAATGCCGTACAGCTAAAACGGACATTGTAACATTTTTAAAATTTGAAACTAAAATATGAAAACAAAGAAATTATGATACAAATGTCAATGGGAAAACCTTCCATCATGGTTAATATGAGGTAGGAGATACAAACTATAGATAACAGTGTTCAATTCAATATTAATAACAACTCAATCCTCATTGCAAGCTATAATGGAGCTGACATTACTGTTTTGGAAATAGGATTCAAAGGAAAAGGTATTGACCTTCATGTAAATAAAACAAAATTGTTACACGGGCTAAAATGATAACATGCTATATCATCGTTCGTTATCGAAATAGTTTATAAAAGAATAAAAAAATCAAGTATTTGAATATTTAGATTATTCGGGTTTTTTTTTACACAGTGTTCATTTCTTGTCCATACAAACTAATAGAAATGACAACTTCCGGGATAATGCACTTTAACAATACAGAGACATTGAAGCATAACATGTAAATTGGTAAGATTACCCTTCCAGATATAAATTATCTATAGCATTCATGTTAATCGTCTAAGTCAAACTGTTGTCCTTATTGGTGTATCGTTAAGACTACTTTTAAAAGTCTTTTTGATAAACAAAATTTCCAAATACAAATGTTTCATTAAATAAACAACAAAAGAATTACCTAAATGTAATGTTTTAAAACTGATTACAATTAAAAACTTTACAATATTCTGTCTTGTTAATTGGTTTTGCACTACTACGTCAGGAAAACTATAATCGGTATTATTCAAGTTTATTTAAATTTGATAAAAAACGGTATCCAAATAGATTTCAACTTTCCTATCCTCATTTTGTAGTCGTTATCTTCCATTCGCTTCATGAAATCGCGTTTACAGGTCAAAGTATATAGGTTACGCTTATGAATATGTACACTATACTAAATTTCACAAATGTCTCTTTATACAAAAAAACTGCTCCATCGATGTCATTGTAGACGAAACGCGCGTCTGGGGTAACAACAAAATTTAATCCTGGTTTCTATGATGACTTTATTTACAACCACTGGGTCGAAGCCACTGCGTGTGGAGTTTTAATTCCCTGAGGGTATCGCTAGTCCAGGAGAACATGAATTATTACTGATATGGTCATATTTTTAAATTCACTGTTCACCAAAAGTTAGAGTTTTTGAAATACTAAGGTTTTCCTACCTCAGGAATAGATTACCTTAGGTGTATTTGGCAATACTTTTCGGAATTTTGGTCATCGATGCTATTCAACTATGAATTTTATTTGGTCTCTTTAACTTTTGGATTCGGACGTCACTGATAAGTCTTTATAGACGAAACGCGTGTCTGGCGTAATAGAAAATTCAATCCTGGTATCAGTGATGAGTTTATATACACAACATGCACAATATAGATTTGTTTGTTAGATCTAGAGGATGTCAGTGTCTCCTCTCACAGGCAGTCTGTTTAAATCTTTTGATCTTTCGATATTAGTATAATAATGTCGTCCTATTTCTTATTGCGACATTTTGTTAAGTGTAACTTTTTAAGGTGTGTTATGTATGCATAACATGATACTTACCTATGTGACGTACCTAGTGTAAGTACCTTTTGGTGTAATTGGAGTGCTTAGGTAATGCATGAAATTATGAATAGAAATAAACTTATCTATCTACAAGATTTTCACATCAAAAACGACTGTCACAAATATGAGAATTCGTATCTTCCCATTCCTTTGAGTTTAATTCAATGCAGGTCTTGAGGTGTGTTTCCTCCTGGAAATTCAGTATCACTATAAGGTAAGCACATGCAGTATGAAGGTCAATTTCACAACTATCTACCATTCGTGTGGTCGTTCATGTGATTCCATCAGTTTGTATTTGTTACCTTTTTTTATTATTCTTCAATCGATTTATGACTTTTAAACAGGGGTAAAGGACTGTTCCATTTGTATGAAAACTCCTTCTTTATGTACATTAAAATAAACTAAATAAGAATTTATAACTAAATGCTTGTCGAGTAAAAGTGTTAACATGTTCTTGCCAGGACAGAGCATTGTTTCACATATTCCATTATAATAGTCCCAAGTAATCCATTAATGCGGGGTTCACACATTGCCGATTATTGCTCCCGTTTGAGATCAGACAGCAATACGACACGAAAAGTGAAACATTCGGAATAGCATCCTCAATTATGTGGAATGTCCTATCATTGTCGGAACGCAGTCGTTTTAGTTCGTAACAGATTCCTACGGGTCGGGAAGGATCCGAATAGTTTGGCAAAGCACCCCGACAGTTTGGTGCCTACCGTAACATTCGGGGCAACTCAGCCGATTTTGTCTAGTCGGATTACAATCGTGGCTATGTCGGGACAGATTCTACTGTATCGGATTAAATACCGAACAATGTTTTGTGTATTCTGGACGGTGGCCTGTGGAACGGGAATGATCTGGAGTAAATTTTCATAGCTGTTTTTCTGCCAATTGAGTCCAGATTGCATCCAGATCTTGCCGATAGCGAACCGTTTTTTGCCGAAACCGTTCCGAAACAGTCCCAGTATTAATACGAAATTCGTCAATGATACACACGTTAGAGTCCCGACAATTACAGAATACAATACGACTGAGACCAGACAAAGCTTTTTGCAATGCGATAGAGCGGACCGTGATATGATTACGTTCCGACAGTACCTGATCATCCCGAATATGCCGACAGTTTAAAACATTTTTGAACAAATAACTTCCGTCAGCGTCGGTTCACTGTCTAGTCACTGTCTGATCTCTGTCGGATTACATTCGGTAGAGTCGGGACGCAGTCGTGACAGACTCGGTCGAATTTTACCTGGCGAAAAATACGAATCGGATAAGAAGCGGATTTAGAACGGGGTTATCAGGACATTTTCGCTTGGAAACGGTTGAATATCGACGCTTCCTGGACACTATCTGATTGCTGTCGTGGTCAAATTTTTTTTTTTACAAATTTTAATTAAAGTTTGAATTTCCATCCACGATTCACAGGATCTTGATCAGACTTTTAATAAATTTTAATCGGGAATGGTCCTGTCAAGGACGGTAGTAAAAATCATGAATGTATGACCCCAGCTTAACAGATGAAAGAAAAAGATCGTTGATTCAAAACACATGATATAATTGCTTCTTTAATGTTCTTTGCCTATTTCTGACACAGATGCCCTGGGTTTTTTGCTTTGAGTTTGTAAGTTGACACTTGTTTAAAAAAAAAAACAAGAGTTTATTTATTAATCATTAATTAATTTGATATATTATAAGCTTGACAGTGTTTATTACTTGTTTTTTCTTCTTCAGATAATTGGTTAACCAAAATGGCAACAAATCAACCTCAGAACTTGCTAGAATGGCAACTGCATTGTGTTTTAAAAAGAGCGAGCCTTCTTCAGTATTATGAAAGTTTCATTAGACAAGGTACAGTACAAATATATTGAATCAATTGCATCTATTTCAAAGGTTACATGATTACTTAAAAAATATATATATATACATAGTTCACAAGGTATATAAAGTAGGGGTAGTTAAAATAACAGGTGGGAAATAATTGACCTAGACGGAACTATACATTCAGCTTTCGGTGACATAGTGTGACATTTTTTCCTAAGTAGAATCTAGAGTTGTTACACAGTACGGGATGAACATGGAATTGATTGCAGATTATCATTATTATATATCGTAAAGAATCGTGAGATACAGTCACGGATACATATATATTGAAGTTCTAGCACATACATAATTATATATTGCCTATATACGTTGTTCCAGGTGAATGCAATGTACTGCAGTTATCTGAATCAGACGATGATAAATTCAAAGACGTCATGGAGAAAGTTGGAATGGCAAAGAAATCGATACATGTGCGACAGTTCAAAAACTCGCTCCTTGAATGGGTTAAAGATCCAGGTAAGCCATGTGTGTAATACTATGAAGTAATGTGCAACAGTGTATGTTTGTTTTAGAATTAAATCCTGTGGATGTTAATTTGCATTCAATAATGTCATCAGAGTAAGGAGCTGAACGGGAATCAAACGTTGTTGTTGTTTTGCACATGTTTTTGTTTGTAACTTTAACTTGTGTTAACGTGTCATTTGGATAACTTAAAACATAATGTTGTTGTATTTCACGCGGTCTTCAGCATCCTCAGCATCCATCTTTTTGTTTTGTTTAGAAGGTAGGAAGACTATCAATATTTCGGAGAGTAATAAAAACATACCGTACTTTGATCTGTCATGAATTACTTTTGGTAATTGTGACTTTGATGGAGACACACAACATATCTATACTATTAAACGAGAAGACCTCATTTTGTGTGTCGCTTCTCTTCCTTCCAGAATAAATTAATCATCATGACTCTGTGTTCTTTATGTAACATGCATAGTCGCATTTGTCATCCATTGATATGATTATTCAGATTGAGTTATTTTGGGGGGAAAACGACAAAATAGGTGTCCGGATATTGTTTCCGTTATCAGACTGGCTTTTAGTCATAGATAGGACTTCTAGTTTTAAACATGCACAAGAACAACCAATCGTAAGATAGATTACAAAAAAAAATAAAAAATAAGCCAATCAGAGCGTTCTCCATATCATGGTTTTTAGATCGCAAGAACCACAACTATTATACCTCCTTAGAGACAATTATGTTTTTGCGTTAATCCACATGTAAACTACGATGATTTATATTACTATAATATACAGACACTTTCTGTATTCTGTCTTCTCTTTTCTGAAATATTTAATATATAAGTGCTCATACCAGTTGCATATATATTGAAATAAGTAAAACATGTGGAAACAAGAATGTATCTATAGTATACGAATGCAACATCGGCACTTTCATTTACTATGTTTAGGGGACTGTAAAATGGGGAAAAATCTCTAATTCGGCATTAAAACTAGAAAGAGTATATCATAAGGAACATATTTACTAAGTTTCGAGTCGGTTGGACTTCAACTTCACCAAAAACTACCTGGAAACTTTAACCTGAAGCGAGACGGACGTACGGACGAACGAATGAACGGACGAGCAGACTAGAAAACATAATTTCCATAAATGTTACATAACAATGTATTGTTGTAAGATGAGTTTTTTTCACAATGCATTATAACAATTAAAATACGTTGCTCGTTGTTTAACCTGACAGCGTCTTTTGGGTAGATACACTCATATATAATTTTTGTCAACTTGTGTCGTTTTCTCGCATTTTGTGTCCTCAACGTTGTTCAAATCGCAATTTAGTAAAATTTACATGTAAAAGCTATACATTTTAATAACTCATTCTTAAGTATTTCGAAGGTACACCTCCTAACTCCTCACACGTATCTTCTTTCCTCCTGAAACAATTGTCAAAGGAAGGTGTTGTTGATGAATTATAAATCTACTTCGGGAGCCTTCAAGATCATCCCAAGTTTTTGGTGGGGTTCATGTTGCTTAGTCTTTAGTTTTCTTTATTGTTGTGTACTATTGTGTGTCTGCTTGTCTAGTTGTTTTATAGCCATGGCGTTCGTTGTCGGTTGAATTTTGACGTGTGAGTTTGAATGTTCCTATGGTGTCTTTCATTCATTGTTTAAAAGAACCTTAAAGTTGGATACATTCACAAACATTCTCATTATTCATAAAGCTTAGGACGTAAAAGATCCCTTGGGTCACCGAACTTAGAGTTGTTAAACCTGACTTAATTAATATCTAGAACTTTAAAATACGGGTTGGTTCAAAACAAAGAAGACGCAAAATGATTTGAGATTCAGTAGTGGCTTCTTATGGAGTATATATCTCCAGGTTGATGCAATATAAATGATGTTCAAAGCTCGAAAGAAGACCCTTGTCAAAATGTATTATTTTTCAACAACCGATGCTTTGATTTTTACTTGGCATGTTTATTTCAATTTTTAGGAAAGGATACGCATGTGCCTAGCTACATTACGAAAGCTGATATTTCTACAATGTCTCTAGCTCCATCTGGCTCGAAGCCTGGTACAGTGTCACTATCACAGTCTGGGAAGTCTTCTGTGGTACACAATTTGCCTCTGACTAAACGGAAGGATACACAAGAACAAGAAGGACTGCCAAGGGTTGTACGGCTTCTTTTTTAATCAATAGAATGTTAAAAAAAGTACTTTGCATCTATAATAACTAAATTAGATAAAAGTCATTATCGTGATAAATAGACTGCCCGCGGGACAGGTGTATTGATTGCGACAGCGATAATATTTGAGCCAGTTTTTCAATAATTAGTTTGTTTCATTGAGATATCATGTATTTAAAAAAAATCATCAATTACATTGATTATAGAAACCCCAAGTTAATGTACGATTTCTTAAGATCAGACATAATTATAACTGTATGTCACTTCCATTTATTTCAGTGCTGCAATTTTTCAGTATATGAATACAAAATAAAGTTTTATAATATGATCAGTTAACGAAATATATGGTAGCCAATTCAACAACCTAACTGCAATAAAAATAAAAATTAAAACAAGGAAATGTTTAACTGGAAAATATCCACATAGTGTACGTTTAAATTTGTCCACATAGAGACGTCCGAATCACGCATGCGTTTTATTACGGAACATCACTCTAAACAGAAAAAAAACAAGCTCAAACGGCCATTAACATGAACGAGTCTGTCAATGACCGGTGTTCAGGTCCGATTTAAGTTACTACTGAAGAATAAAGAATGTCACATGACCCTTTGTTATTCAATTTTTACAGGACTGGGTTTATACCTCATCTGGTGGTCCACGAGGATATATTCTTCGTTAAGGATGTTCGCTACTCTGTTAAAAAAATAACAAGCTTTTGAAAAGACTATTATGAGTTGATAGTATATCAATAAAGAAACTAAAAAAGTAGAAAAAATTGGGTGCTTGTTTTCGAGATAAAAGTCATTGAAAATTTGGCGGGAATTAATTCTCTCTAGATTTTTCATATATTTAACATTGGCACTTTATTTGTTTAAAAAGCTATGAAAAAATAACAAGAATTTTATAAAATTTTGAAACATGGCTTTGTAAATTTTATGTAATAAAATTATGAAAAGAAAAGTAGGGGTTAACGGGCAAAATTTTTCAATAACAATACATAAATAAAACCAGAGGATTCCGAAAATCAGGCAAAAAATAAAAAAATGGAGGAGCAAACATCTGTTCAATTGATTTTTGTTTTACACTTACACAATTCATAACATGTTGTTTTCAAGTTTACATTGATATTTTGCTCCTATATCTCCTTGTTTTGTGATCCGCTTCATAATTTTGGATATGTAAATCAAGCAGCATAAAACCTCTTGCATAATTCCATAGATACAGAAAAGTCTTCCTTATATTATGCCAGACACCAACATGATCCATACATTGACATTAATGGTTGAGAACAAAACTTTCAGCAAGAGAGATGATTGCAACTGTCATTATGTAATTACGTAATTATGTACTTAACATTTCCAAGATCTCCCAGATGAAAATATATTCTAGATCTCAAGTTTGCGCTTCTATTTATGACTTTCGCTTTTTTAACCAATATTTTACAGTTGACTGAACATGGATCTAATATAGTGTGTCTTGTGGACACATATTCCTGACAAGATTAAATTTGTTTATATTCGGATGAGTTAAAATTCAAATAACAGTAATAATTCAGCATGTTAAGTAAAAATAAAGATGCAACTACTATGTTTTAGAAATTCGAGAAGATACAAGTAAATTTGAAAGAAGAAACAACGCAAAAACAAACACAAAGTGATGTCAAAGGTAAAATTATTTCAGATCTGTGTGCATGCATAACTTGACATTTGATTTGCCGTGCTTTGTACATCTTATTCATTGTAACCGTTACGGTAATCTGTTTCTTCAAAACTGGTGAACGAAACAAACACACATGTGTGCTCAAAACGCTCAACCGGGTTTTTTATTGGTTGAATTCTGAGTCGGAAAATGATAATCGTACTTAATGTGTTAATAACCCCGAGTTTCGTCTACACAAAACAAACTCATCATTGACCATTCAATCATAACAGTTGGAAGACACAAACGAGTTGAAAAGCATTTAAACCTAAACATAACCTAATGTGTGTCTAAATGTTCTTAAGCAATTATTACTGGGCATAGAAAAATTGTTTTCGTGTTTTAGAAAATTCAACATTTTGTAAACCCAACATTACCGAAAAAGTATTAATCAATTATGTTTCATGGCAACAAAAAAGTGCTGACAACTGCTGACTACTGCTGCTGATAATGTTATACATATAGTTGTTTTACAAAAATGCACCGAAAATGTATATAACTATATATGATAGCCGAAAAATATGTTACAGTGAAGGGAACAAACAGTTAATATAGGAACTGGGGAATTAACAACCTAAGGCTGGTAATTCTTTTTTTCACTCGCATGTGACATGAGTAAGGACGGGAAGGCAGTTAAAAGTCATTGAATTATAGAAAAAGATAACACATTACAGTTGTACATGTCAACTGTTATTTTCATACCCCTTGATATAGTGTTTTTGGTTGTGAAATGGGGTATTGCAAATAAAAGACAAAAATATCATTTCAATTTACTTGCTGGGTATTCCGTGAATATCTTTCAGTGATAATTTAAAAACATCAGTTTATATGTATTTTAGATCAGAAACACCATGACCTTACTTGTTACTATGATGAGTTATTAGATAACACAGTACTTGACAAGATGGTTTTAGATAACCTCATTTCCAGATGTATTATAATGATAGAAGACAGAGAAGAAATTATCAAACCAACCACACAACGTGAACGTAACAAGGTTCTACTGGATATCTTGACTGAACGACCATATTCTACCTTCCATTTGTTTAGGGATGCCTTACAGAAATCTGAACCATCCAATAGTTGTGTTCAAGAGCTTGTCAAGAGAATGATGAGTACTGAAAGTAGGGACGAACACATTAGTTGGCAAGGACATGAGATTGGTAAGTAGTTTCAGCTAAACATTTGTTGAAAAAGATGTAGAATGAGTCATGCACACTTACTTGATATATTTGAATATATAGTTTCAGGCAAGTGATTATCCTTTAACCTTTATCACAGCGAATAAATTTAAGTTTTTTCTTTGTCTTTATATAAATACAAAACATGGAAGTTGTACAAGTTTTTGCCGAAAAAAAAACCCCAGTGTAAATGTCAATTAAATATTAAGAAATAACAATCTAATTGAAATTAAATCCTTCAGTTGCTCCCGTTCTGATATGTCGCGCATCAACTAGTTTAAGGGATCAATTTTGATTGGACGAAAAATAAATGTTATTCAAATAAAAAGTTCGTGAATCTATGTCACAAAATTTTACCTCTCTATCGGGTTTCGTTAGATCCTTGATGCGCGATATAGCAAAACGGGAGTAAGTAATAATAATAATAATAATAAATATAAATCAATTGCTTTAAAAAAGCAATTGTAGGGGGTCTTTCCCCCTTTAAAATTAATTGAATTGGGGGTGGGGGGTGTTTGTTTGTGTGTTTGTTTGTTTGTTTCTGTATGGGGTCTATATTATTGTTACCGGAGAAGTTTCATGTTTAGTTTGGAAAGTTTTTCTTTTATTTTAGGTACAGCGCGCGCGCCACATCACGTGACACGGGTTTATAATAACGAAAAGATAGTCTTTTTATTCCTTTTTAGGTGGGGACTTTGAACAGACAACATGTATAGAGACGGAATGCACACAATGTAATTTCTTTTGTCATTGTAGGAAATTGACATTTTTTCCTACAATGACAAAAGAAATTACATTGTGTGCATTCCGTCTCTATACATGTTGTCTGTTCAAAGTCCCCCCTAAAAAGGAATAAAAAGACTATCTTTTCGTTATTATAAACCCGTGTCACGTGATGTGGCGCGCGCGCTGTACCTAAAATAAAAGAAAAACTTTCCAAACTAAACATGAAACTTATTCCTTTTTAGGTGGGGACTTTGAACAGACAACATGTATAGAGACGGAATGCACACAATGTAATTTCTTTTGTCATTGTAGGAAATTGACATTTTGATGGCAGTTCACAAACAGTGCATGATTTGGATTTATTTGATCCGGTGTAACTTTAAAACACATTTATTGATTATTTTCTGATAATGTACATTTTTCAGCACCTGTTTGTAACACAGATTAGTATTTCAATCTCGGAGCGGACATTTTATTGTAGGCTTTTACTGAAATTTACGGACCTAGCAAGCAATTTTTACGGCATTGCAATTTTTTTTCTCTAGGAAAAGCTTTGAGAGATATCTGCACCAAATTTTTTTACAAACTTTTAGTACATGTATGCCCTGCTGACTGCAAATTTTGAGGTCGATTGTATTTGTAGTTTCAGAGTAAATGTGGATTTTTTTTCAGAAGTGACGCAAGAACAATATTAAATTTCAATTTTTCATGAAACATGATTGATTGATCATGAAACATGATTGATTGATCATGATCATGATTGATTGATCATGATCATGATCATGATTGATTGATTGATTTATTGATTAGTTGGTTGGTTGGTAAAACACGTTGGATAGGGCCAATTCAAACAGCGAAAAAGAAACAAAAAAGATCTTGGACCCTATATTAAACACACGAGACGGAAACATGATTGATTGATTGGTTGGTTGGTTGGTTGGTTGGTTGGTTGGTTGGTTAAACACGTTGGATAGGGCCAATTGAAACAGCGAAAAAGAAACCAAAAAGATCTTGGACCCTATATTAAACACACGAGACGAGACGGAAACTTGATTGATTGATCATGATTGATTGATTGATTGATTGATTGATTGATTGATTGATTGATTGATTGATTGATTGATTGATTGATTGGTTGGTTGGTTGGTTGGTTGGTTGGTTGGTTAAACACGTTGGATAGGGCCAATTGAAACAGCGAAAAAGAAACAAAGAAGATCTTGGACCCTATATTAAACACACGAGACGAGACGGAAACATGATTGATTGATCATGATTGATTGATTGATTGATTGATTGATTGATTGGTTGGTTGGTTGGTTGGTTGGTTGGTTAAACACGTTGGAAAGGGTCAATTGAAACAGCGAAAAAGAAACAAAGGAGATCTTGAACCCTATATTAAACACATGAGACGGAAACATGATTGATTGATTGATTAATCATGATCATGATTGGTTGATTGATCATGATCATGATTTGTTGATTGATCATTATTGATTGATCATGACTGGTTGGTTGGTTGGCAAACACACATAAAATTCTTCAAGTCGTGCCCCAAATCACATATGTACATGACCTTGACCTTTGACCTTGTGACCTTTGTCACGGTCATTGCTTCACAATGTCATTGCAAAAGACCCTATGGGTCAAGGACCTTTTGTTTAAGTGTTTTGCCTAATAATGGCTTTTTATAAACCATCAATGGGGGTTATGTCCCTTACATAATGGTAAAACCAATACAGTCATAATGTAACAAAGTTGCCCCTTGAAGTACTGAACATTTTTCACTGCTTAAATTTTCTGTATCTATAACCATTCAAGAATTATAGGGAAATCAAAGACATATGAAAATCTAAAATATGACCTTGACCTTTGACCTTGACCTAATTTTCTAAGTTAGGACCCAGGGGACTCAAATAAAAACATTCCAGGGTTATACGGTTAACGGTTTATGAGTTAAAAAAACATACCGACAAATTTATTCCGTAAAGGTACATAACTCCTATAAAATTTCATCGAATCGCTTCGATCCAAATTAGCCAAAAATTCCTGAGGATGTAACGAACAATTTGTAAAAAGAATTTTGTCGCTTTCTTATTTTGTTACGAAGGAGATGCACACACATGACAAACAGTGAATAGGGAGATAACTCTTACAAAGAAAATGGTTCGGCTTAGCAGGGTGAAATTTAAAAGCGCATAACCTATACGATACAATATGAAAAAAATCTAAGCGACATATTGCGAAACAAACATTTATCGCAAGAACAAAATTTGGCGGAAGAAAAAAAAAAAAAAAAAAATAATAATAATAATTAAAAACCAATTGTTCAGAGAACAATTGAAAGTCTTTCCACAGCAAAGAAATTTGGATAAGAAGGTAGTTTCTTCATACTGATGCGGTGTGTAATGGTTTAATTATATTAATGAGTGATATAAGGGAGATAATATGCTACTTCCGGTGAAATGAATGTCACTTCCGGTCTCATATGATAGCTTCTTTCACACTGATTCCAAAAATATATAGTTTCTATATACTTCTGTATGTAGAATGGGAGATAATTGACCACTTCCGGTTTGTTGGAAGTCATTTTTAGTCTTCAGTAATCAGTTTCTGTATCCATATGACAAAATATATGGATTCTGAGTTCTTTTATGTGAAAAAATTGCAAAAAAAACTACTTCCGGTTTCCTCAAGGTCACTTCCGGTAGCCATTTTTCAAGGTCATTTGTCACTTAACCTTTTGTATAAGGTCAAATGTCTTTATAATGAACTTAATTGAAGTTATAATCAAATAACCTCATATCAAGACATTCCAGGGGCACCAACTCCTATAAGATGCCATTTAATTGTATAAGACTAAATGTAGCATATCTTCATTACAATAAAGCAGACATTTTGCACTTGTTCTTTTATATGTATCTCTCAAAGTGTCGGAGGAAATGCAAAAACAAGCAAAAGTCACTATTGAGAACTTGACCTTGACCTTTGACCTTGACCTCATTTTCTAAGTAAGGACCCAGGGGACTCAAATAAAAACATTCCAGGGTTATACGGTTAACGGTTTATGAGTTAAAAAAACATATGAACAAATTTATTCCGTAAAGGTAGATAACTCCTATAAAATTTCATCGAATCGCTTCGATCCAAATTAGCCAAAAATTACTGAGGATGTAACGAACAATTTGTAAAAAGAATTTTGTCGCTATCTTTTTTTGTTACGAAGGAGATACACTCTGATGATAAACAGTGAATAGGGAGATAACTCTTACAAAGAAAATGGTTTGTCTTAGCAGGGTGAAATTTAAAAGCGCATAAACTATACAATACAATATGAAAAATATCTAAGCGACATATTGCGAAACAAACATTTATCGCAAGAACAAAATTTGGCGGAAAAAAAAAAAATAATAATAATAATAATAATAATAATAATAATAATTAAAAACCAATTGTTCAGAGAACAATTGAAGGTCTTTCCACCAGTAAATATCTATTTTGATATTAAAATATTAAAAATCAGTCTAAAATGTCAGTTCCTATGGCTTTATGATGTATAGATATGAATTTTAACCAAAGGTCATAATCTAAAACGCCAAATTTACCTATGACCTTGACCTCAATTTCAAGGTCACAAACTGAGGGTCTCAAATCAAAAGACCCTAGGTCTCTAATATGCATGGTTAATAAGTAATATCACTTTACGCATAATTTTAGATGTGGTAGGGGCTAAAACTCCCATTTATTGTCTACGCACCCTTTCAACCAAAATTATTATGTTACGACATGTCGCAACTAACAATTTAGTAAAAATAATTTGTCGATATCTGATAAGATTAATGAAAATGAGTGAAAATAAGCCAAAATCAAAATTTAGAATATGACCTTGACCTTTGACCTTGACCTAATTTTCATTTTTTTGGACCAAGGACCTTAAATCAAAAGACCCTAGGTCTCTATTACCTATGGTTTACCAGTTAGAAATGCATATTACTAATATCAAATGCAAAAGGGGGAATAACTCTCATAAGGAGTGTTCATATCGCTTCGGTTAAAATAGGACAAATCATGCGAAGGATATAACGAGCAATTTTATAAAATAAATTTGTCGCATTTTTCTACGGTTACGGAGGAGATGCACTCTGATGATAAACAGTGAAAGGGGAGATAACTCTTACAAAGAAAATGGTTCGCCTTAGCAGGGTGAAATTTAAAAGCGCATAAACTATACGATACCATATGAGAAATATCTAAGCGACATATTGCGAAATAAACATTTATCGCAAGAACAAAATTTGGCGGAAGAAAAAAAAAAAAAAAAAAAAAATAATAATAATAATAATAATAATTAAAAACCAATTGTTCAGAGAACAATTGAAGGTCTTTCCATATCAAAGAAATTTTGATAAGAAGATAGTTGTTCATACTGATACGATAAATAATGGTTTAATCATATTTTTAAGTGATATAAGGGAGATAATATGCTACTTCCGGTGAAATGAATGTCACTTCCGGTCTAATATGACAGCTTCTTTCACACTGATTCCAAAAATATATAGTTTCTATATACTTTTGTATTTAGAATGGGAGATACATGGTCACTTCCGGTTTGTTGGAAGTCATTTTTAGTCTTCAGTAATCAGTTTATGTATCTATATGACAAAATATATGGATTTTGAGTACTTTTATACGAAAAAATTGCAAAGAAGGTTACTTCCGGTTTTCTCAAGGTCACTTCCGGTAGTCATTTTTCAAGGGCATTTGTCATCCAAACTTTTGCACAAGGTCAAATGCCATTAAAATGGACTTAGTTGAAGTTATAATCAAATAACCTCATATCAAGACATTTCAGGGGCACTAACTCCTATTAGATGCTATTTAATTGTATCAGACCAAATGTAAAATATCTTCATAACTATATAGCAATCATTTTGCACTTGTTCTTTAATATATACCTTTTCAAGGGTTGGAGAAAATGCAAAAACATGGAAAATTCCGAATTTAGAACTTGACCTTGACCTTTGACCTTGATCCCATTTTCTAATAAAGGGCCTAGGGATCTCAAATAAATACATTCCAGGGTTATATGGTTGACGGTTTATTAGTTAATAACACATATTGAGAAAATAATTTTGTAAAGGTAGATAACTCCTATAAAATTTCATCGAATCGCTTCGATCCAAATAAGCCAAATTTTCCTTAGGATGTAACGAACAATTTGTAAAAAGAATTTTGTCGCTATCTTTTTTTGTTATGAAGGAGATGCACTCTGATGATAAACAGTGAATAGGGAGATAACTCTTACAAAGAAAAGTGTTCGGCTTAGCAGGGTGAAATGTAAAAGCGCATAAACTGTACGATACAATATGAGAAATATCTAAGCGACATATTGCGAAACAAACATTTGTCGCAATATCAAAATTAGGCGGAAGAAAAAAAAAAAAAAAAAAAAAATAATAATAATAATAATAATAATAATCAGAACAAATACAATAGGTCTTTCCACAGAAAAGTGGAAAGACCTAATAATCAGAACAAATACAATAGGTCTTTCCACAGAAAAGTGGAAAGACCTAATAATCAGAAGAAATACAATAAGTCTTTCCACAGAAAAGTGGAAAGACTTAATAATAATCAGAACAAATACAATAGGCTTTCCACAGAAAAGTGGAAAGACCTAATAATAATAATAATAATAATAATAATAATAATAATAATAATAATAATAATAATAATAATAATAATAATAAAGAATGACTCAATCAGCATTCACTAATCTATATTGAGGCCCTCACAAAAAACATACTGAAGAACATCCTGAAAATTATAACGGTAGTGAGGCCTAATACAAAGTCGATTAAAACATAATTTTCATATAGCTCCTTTTTTTTTTACTATAAATGATATGTAACAGTCTTTTTAACATTTTTGTATAATGTATTGTATTGTTTTGTTTTGTTTTTCTTGTTCTACAGACAATCCTTTGGAATTAGTGACTTGATCTTAATCCGGATTGTGCCTTGTGTACATGTAATAGTTTATCTTTTGGCTGATAAAGATAAAAATGATTGGCAACATATTTTTCAAATACGCTAGATATAAGAATGTTTTGTGTTTACAATAATTACAGCTACCCACTTACAAATGTACACATTGTTAACCCCAATTCGCACGAGTACACGTGCTGTCATGATCGTAAGACAGTGATTACTCAAGTATCGTTGATGAACTACGGTTGTAAACGAAGAGCATGATTTTCACTAAAAAACATTGCCTCCTGCGGAACCTCTGTGTGACAAGTCAGCAACCGAACCGATTGAGCTAAGGAAGTACTTCGAATTCCTTGCTTAATCGATAACTGCTTGTTAAGTATCTACTACATTGAATACTGACGTACTTTTGATTTGGATCGTCCATCGATCTTATGGCTAGCGAATAAATGATATAGATTTTCCTTCACCTATCGACTGCTTGAAGTATCTTGCAGTTGCTTTACACTTCGAGTGATAAAACATTTCAGCCACATTTAAAAGGATAACATATTTAGCAAATTATCAAGTGAGTAGGTTATGTTAGCACAGAGGATCGAAAAGGACTACCTTCCCTTATACCAGACTGGAGATGTTTAGGAGACTATGATTCTGTACTCGTACGCAGTGGTTGTTTCTTTTCCTAAAGCCCCAGTCCCACTAGACCACGATCGCACCACGCTCACCGCGATCTAAAATAAATTTAGATAGTGGTGAGGTCGCGGTATGAGCGGCATGGAAATGTTAATTTTCGTTGCTTTCACGATGCTTCTACGTCCTAATTACGCTTCTACAACGATCCCGCTACGATTAAACCACGTTCTCACCACGCTTATTCTGCGACCTCACTACGATTATAAAGATCTTTCTACGCTCTTCACGTTCTCACTACGACCATACTACGAGTTATCCGATTGCAACACGATCTTACTGCGATTATAGCACGTTTTTACCACGATTATACTACGTTCATACCGCGATCTTATTACGTTCTCAGCAATACCGTCAATATCGTGTTTCATATCAATATAGTTCTATTCCTTTTATTTCTAATTAAAACGGAGATTTCTCGAAACAATACAGTCATGCCATCAAAATCTACTAGAACACGTGGTCGTGGTGGTAGGATTGATGTAGAGACAGAGGGAGAAAAGTATGAACGCCATACTTAACTCTAAATAGTACACAAGAAACTAAAATTAAAAATAGTACAAGACTAACAAAGGCCAGAGGCTCCTGATTTGGGACAGGCGCATAAATAGTGGGGTTAAATATGTTTGTGAGATCCCAACCCTCCCCTATACCTCTAGCCAATGAAGAAAAGTAAACGCATAACAATACGCACATGAAAATTAAGTTCAAGAGAAGTCCGAGTCTGATGTCAGAAGATGTGACTAAAGAAAATAAACAAAATGACAATAATACATAAATAACAACAGACTACTACCAGTTAACTGACATGCCAGCTCCTGACTTCAATTAAACTGATACTATACACATAAGTAATATAATACCTGTCATCAAAAGATGTCGGAACGACCAATCAAACCTAAATTACAACCTATTGCTGGTCCATAAAGCTCAAATGACGATATTTTAGTGGACGATAGCAGAGATGACACAGATGAGTCAATATATATAGGAAGTTATGGTATGAGTGCCAATGAGACAACTCTCCATCAACGTAAAAATCTATAAAAGTAAACCATTATAGGCCAAGGTACGGCCTTCAATACAGAGCCTTGGCTTAAACCGAACAGCACGCTATAAAGGGCCCAAAAAAATACTAATGTTAAACCATTTAAACGGGAAAAACCAACGGTCTAAATTAAATCTATATAAAAACGGAAAGCATGGTTGAGCCGTTAGAGCAAATGGATAAATACATTCAGACAAACAAAATCTAGGGAGTTTTTTTTACATATTTTATGTGAAAATGACAATAAAAATGATGATCGTAGTGTGAACGTAGTAAATCGTGAGAATAGCGTGATGTGGACGGCAAGGGCGTGCTTGAATCGTACTATGGTCGTGAACAGCGTGGTAAAGTCGTAGTGGAAGCGTAGTTGGGTCGCGGTGAGAACGTGATGGTCGTAGTTAGGTCGTGATAACGTCGCTGTGAGATCGTAGCGCAATCTCTCCGAATAGAATCACGCTTTCGCTACGCTCTCGCTACGATTGTACAGCGACCTTTGCGATCTTACTACGATCTTAGTGCACTCTCACTACGCTTCTACTACGACCTAATTTCGCCACGAGCGCACCACGATTGTTTTGAACATGTTAAACGTTGACCACGCTCTTCACGATCTTGAAGACCTCACCACTACCGTGGTACGACCTTACTGCGACCTACACGGTCGTACCACGATTATCAAAATTTGCATTTTGTTCACAGATCGTAGTGCGATCGTGGCCTAGTGGGACTGGGGTATTAAGGAAATCACATCGTACACTTTCATTATTTTCAATATTTTAAAAATACATTTAAAAATAAAGAGATGTGGTATAATTGCAATTGAGACAACTATCCACCAAAGTTCAAATGAAGTGGACGTAAGCAATTATTGTTGTCTCTGTCCTTTGATGAATAGTTCAAATTTAAAAATCAAGACCTCATTTATTTTCATTTTTCCTAATCATGCCATGATCCAACTAATGCATTCATTATAATCCTCACGTATTTTATGCAACGTTTAGGACAGCAATAGTTTAAGTTGACTAAATAAATTGTTCTAACGGAAACTATAATTCGCAGAAGCCTATTTTGGTTCGCTAAGCTTTATTAGTAGTGGACCCGGGAAGTTTTGAATTAACAACAAAAACGGTTCCATTTGTATTGCACCATGTTTAACAAAGGATGAGTGGTAACACGTGAATAAGGAGAGGAGGAAGGAACCAAACCTTATATAACATGTTAATGCTCAAGACATTCTAGATCTTGACGTATATAGCATAGACATCTCTGTATTTTTGAAGACCGTGTGTCTATTGCGTCACTCATGCATTTGTACATGCGAATTTATCATGTGTTATATTAAAGATATATTTGACTCTAAGGTCACAGAGGTACATGTTCTGCCAATATCACCTGAATTAATAAGGACCGCTTAAAAAAGTATGTCAATATATACGTAATTTGTAACAGTTGTCCTCGTTATAAAAGCCTGACGATAGCCAAAGACCGAAAGTTTGACGGAATTTGGAAATTTATGAGTATTTATCTAAAGATATATAGGAAAGATATTCATAAGAAAGACCAAAATAATGTTTGAACTTAACATCTTAAGTTGTATATTATCTATCTGGTAAATAATAGTTTATTTTGATTTTTGACGTCCAATTGATAATGTTGTATCAAAATGACTTCAACGTTTAGCGTCGAATTATATAGTTTTGATTGTATTAAAACATGTTGAAATTTTTGGCTAAAGTATACGATAATCAAAAAGGCTCTTCAATATCTAAAATTTCACCTCAGTAGTAAAATGATTCGGTATCTTGAAACCATTGCTGATGAAATGCATCAATAAATATGTATTTTTTCGTGAAACAAAAAAAAAACAAAAAGTTGTGTATTGAATATAACATACGCTAATAGATATCATTCAAGAGAGTGCAATTATGACAAGATAGGAAATTGTCTTCATGGTCAACATTATAAGTGGTAACCATGACAATATATGTCGTGATAAAATATCACTCTTGAAAAGTAGATTAGATATTAAAAACATATAGGCTTGTGATGATAAAATAAAAACATGGACGAACATATTAAATATTGTAGAAACAACTATGAACCCGAAGTTTTCCCAAAAAGTGCATTCAATTGTATGTACTATCACATATTTGTAACGCAACCATTATGTTTTGCATATGGAATCAATAGATTTGTTCAAGTCATAATTCTGTCCGTGGAAAATCACCGATTAGTTCTGCCCTGGCAAACAACCGATAAGTGTGCTCTGTTATGAATGACGTCAGTGGCGTTTCTAACATTGACGGACGAGAGAGCTGGAGTCGGTTTCACAAAAAAAACTTACAATTAAGATTGATCCTAAGTCATGAACAATTTAGTATAGTTACAATAAATCTTAGTCGTAAGTTTTTTTGTCCGACTCCTGATGATTTTGTAAACGTCGTTTAAAATGTATGCAGAGGAAAAAATGTCTGTCCCTGCCAGACCAAGTAATATGTTTTTTCTTCACTTTTTGAAGCATTTGTATAATAGTTGATCAAAAGATAGACCATTCCCTTTTTCGTATGGCCAATGACGTCATCCCTTGACCCATATGAGCCATCGGCTAGCGACCAGGGCTGATATGGGAGTCTTGGAATGATACCAAGGTTGGTATGGAAAAGGACATTGCTATAACCTGTTAACCGTATTAGTTAAACGTTACCAGTTATGTGAATACTACAACCCCTGGTAATGAGTGATACCTGATCGATCGATGATGAGACAAATCTGTAATGCTTCTCTACCATTTTAAACCTTTGACTGCATGGTATGCGTCATTAAATCTGGATTTTTGGGGTTTTTGTTTACCATTTTACCACTTATTTATGTTTTTGGACAAGTGACATCACACCATCTAAATTACTGTACTGATTTTGTTCTCTGGAAACCAAAAGCAAGCAACCCTGTTGCAGTAGTTTTATAAAGAATCTAAGGATTCTTGTGTAGGAATTCATGACCCATACCTACCACACTTTACAAAGAAAAAAATATATTTTGGTGTAAAAAACTATTAGTAGGCGCAAAAACTCCTATAAGGATTCATTTAACAACTTTCAAATTGTGTGTGTCCTGCTGGATTTTCTGTATCTTCTATGATTTTCATAGGGATACTTCGGACCCGGGTTTGTTTATCAGGGCCATAGAAAACGGTATATAAATGAATAGGAATGCAAGACGTAACCTGTTTTCACATGTGGAGCAGGATCTGCTTACCCTTCTGGAGCACCCGAGATCACCCTCGCTTTGTGGCGGGGTTTGTGTTGCTCAGTCTTTACTTTTCTTTTTGTGTTTTGTAAACTGATTATTTGTTTTATCAAGGTTTTTTTTGGCCATGACTTTGACTATACATGTTTTATCCTCTTAAAAGTCGCTATATGTATGTATATTTGGATGATTTAGATAAAGTATGTGCTTTTGTCCTTTTGATTCGGTTGACAGTTTTGACTTTTCCACTCTTTACATTTCACTTCCACACAATTTTATCAAGCACAAGTTGTCCTATTTAATCAACTGGTTGTTTGATAAATCTAATTGCAAATGTTTTTGCTGCCACTCATGTAAAGCCTTTTTCTCAAACGAAAAATGTAAATCTCCTAGATATACTTACTGAAGGTGTGATAAGATGATTCAGCCATGAATTTTCTCCGGGAAAACGTTTATGTACGTTTCGGCATTTAATTTGAACTTTGGTGGATAGTTGGTCTCATTGGCAATCATACCTCATCTTTTTTTTATTATACAAGACTAAACAATAATTGAAAAACGAGATTAAATTTATCTCAATCCGTGAGAGGGAAACAGTTTTTGTTCACATAGATTAAGAGGTGTCTGTTGTAATTTTTTGAAACTACCCCGATGTCATGGAGGATATGTGCTCACGTTAAGTGTGGAAGGTAGTGGTTTCGATCCCTGACAGGAGCAAACCTGACTTGGTAATCGCCTTGGAGGGTATGTGCTCGAGTTAAGTGAAAGAGGTAGTACGTTGGTTCGATCCCTGACAGGAGCAAACTATACTTGGTCATCACATGACATTTGCTGCTTATTAGCTACGCACGTTCTACGTATTTACTAAGCAATGGCTGAAAATTGTGCACGCATTGGATGACATGTCTTTGATGCCCCGCATGGGGGTGTCCAAGTAATCACATAATCACAAATTATTTGCCAATATAATCACATAGTCATTATTATTTTTTTAAACAAGATACTAGTAATCAAATAATCAAAAATACAGTTATAGGTTTTCAAATAGTCTGACATGACATTTTTGGTCTGGTAATCAAATAATCATTATAAAAACGGCCAAGTAATCACATAATCAAAAACCCCATGAGGAGGCTCGTCTTTCTGAAGGCTCTTACCATGCTTAACATAGTTCACCACGGTTGCCTTATGAATTTTCACGTTTCAAATCCTGCCCAGTGTGTCGATCATGCAAAATCAATATTCATATTGATATCCAATTAACTCACGTCTCGTCCTAATTTACATGAAATATTTGCCACTGGACATAATAGTTATCAAAGGTACCAGGACTATAATTTAGTACGCCAGACGCGCGTTTCGTCTACATAAGACTCATCAGTGACGCTCAAATCAAAATATTTATAAAGCTAAACGAATACAAAGTTGAAGAGCATTGAGGATCCAAAATTCCAAAGAGTTGTGCCAAATACGGCTCAGGTAATCTATACCTGGGATAAGAAAATCCTTAGTTTTTTTCGAAAATTCAAAGTTTTGTAAACAGGAAATTTATAAAAATGATCACATTATTTATATCAATGTCAACACAGAAGTGTTGACTACTTGGCTGGTGATACCCTCGGGGAAGAAACGTCTACCAGCAGTGGCATCGACCTAGTGGTGTAAACAGTTATCAAAGATATCAGGATTATAATTTAGTACGCCAGACGCGCGTTTCGTCTACATAAGACTCATCAGTGACGCTCAAATCAAAATATTTATAAAAGCCAAACAAGTACAAAGTTAAAGAGCATTGAGGATCCACTTATATGTTTTTTTTACTTATCATTTAGTCAACCTATATACCAAGTTTCATGTTTGTATCACGATTTGCACAATTATGTCCATAATATCTCTCACTATATACTTCTATCCCCCATGTTATTTTCACGTTTATATAGTGCTATTCATATATTAACTGTTATTCGTTTTGATAATTTTCATATAATTCAACTGAAAAATTTTGGCACACTCAGTCTGGTACTTTGAATCGGAATATGAAATCAAAAATGGGGGTCGCCATTTTTTTTTTTTTTTTTTTGTAATTTTTATTAGAAAACGTCAATTTTGGTGACAAATTTTATAGATATATAGGGATAATGCATTTTTGTTAACTTATTTTTTTTTTAGATTTTTGAATGGATGGCTGTGTCTTTATATACGAAGAAAGACTAAAAACTAACATAATAACCAGGATTGTATACTGAATCCATACATGTATAGAAACACATATATGTCACCATCCTTGTTTTTTAGATACATTGCTTCATTCAAAGTTGACCGATACGCTTAGAATTTGACAATAAACGTGGGACACTACTGGATACAAAATAACGTTATTTTTATTCAGAGGTATTGAAAAAAATATATGTAACGGGATCTGAACGGTGTTTGTTATTTTATTTTCATTCCCCCTGTCGTAAATTTCCTAATAATTCAATAAAAGATTCGACCGAGTTAATTTTATCTCGTCCTAACTGGGTGCACTTTTAGCTTTTCAAAATTGAATCTTCAACGTTACCCTACCAAACTACACAATTGAATTTCGAAAACAGTGATGTTGAAGTAAAATTTGAATTCATTGATTGGTGGTTGCTTAACGTCCATGGGCAAATATTTCATGCATTTACAGGACGATAAAATACACATTCTAAATAAAATATACTCTGTACGATGTAAACGTGTAGGTTGTGTGCGTAGTTAGTCGGATAAACCTTCAAATTGTATGCCAAATTTCACTTAAATAGACAAAGTTCAACATTCTGTCATTCGTGGAAAATTATTGAAAAACGATCCTAAGAATATAAATGCACCCTCAATATAGGTAAACAAATATTTGGCGCTATATATTATCAAAATACCAATTCAGCAACCTGTCATAAAAAACATCTGAAAAGATGCTCATCTTTAATATATGTATATACTTACATCAGGTACATCATTTAAAAGTTTAAGTTTAAAAACTGTAGTCATATGAATCTGCCATATAAACCCTATATACAAAGTGCGGAACGGACTGTCAAACAGACACGGGTAAAACAATATGTTCCCAGCATTTTGTTAAGGGAGCAAAATTTATATTACAAATGTAGCATGTATGATGATTTTCTATTTTATAAATCATTTTATGACAAAATATCTTTTAGAATAAGTAGTTCATATTAGAATGGTTATTGGGAGATCTCAAATGTAGCAGCGTAAGCAAGCTAACATCTACGTTATTTGGTCTTTGATGGAAACTAGGATGGAAAGTTGTCTCCTATGCAACCATACCACATCTCCTTATTTCATAATGGATTTCGTTTTCTTTTGAAATACAAGAAGTTTAGAGACTAACAAATACGTGCTAGGAGACTCAAATATGTTGCTGTTTTTTTATAATCTGACATTTGTTGTGAACATGTGATGTTATAATTTGATTGATTTAATACTTGCCATACTAAATATTCTTATTAAATTTCCAATTGAAAGGACCAATGAATCTTGACTTAAACTACAAATTAGCAGTAAAACAATACTCGTCTACCCTACATTAGTCACGTGTTATCTAGATGTTTTTGGTTTTGTGTGTCGTCAATTCGGCAGTCGCTGCTTTGTTGTATATCCCACTTTTCAATTTATGCACACACATAAATAACAACCCTTTTAATTTACACAAACACTTGTATACTTGTCCTTATAACACTGCGAATACTCTCTGGCTTTTCCCGAAGCCTATGTAAGCAACATGCCACTCCCCCTAAAGGCACTTTTGCTGATCGTCTGTGAGTAGTTTTGTCTCCCCACTTTGTGCAAAGCTGCGTTTTTGATCAGCTGTACCTTTGCATCAGGTCGAACTCAAAACACCAAAAACACACACATCCCAGAAGACCAAAGTGCAAATAATTATGAATCTAAAATGAGGGGGTGAACAGCTTTTGGTGTAGGTGGGAGGTGGTGGTGGTGGGGGGGGGTGGAGAAGGCGGGGCGGGAGGTGGGAGACAAAAAATAGGTGGAAGAGAAAAAGATTCTAAAAGTGGGAGGTGGAAGATAGGGGCGAGGGGTTGGAGAAGGATACCCCTATCCACCCTTCTAAAATCAACATGATTTAAAGATCTCATTGGATTTTTGTCCCCCGCGCAATGCGTTGTGGGGGACATAGAAATACCGGGCGTCCGGTATATGGAAAATTGCATTTGTTATGCTCTCGCGTGTACAATTTTTGCCAGATCTTTAAATAATTTATATCATTTATATTAAAGGTTTATATTAGCATTGTCCTCGATAATTTCGATAGTCTGTGCGCCGATCAAATGTTTTAAAAGATTTATACCCCTATGAAATATCAATTATATCGGAAATTGCATTGCATTTGCTCTCGAGTCTACATTTCTCTATTGACGATGTTTATAAAAATAAATCAAAGAACAAGCAAATTAAATTTGTTTAAGTTATAATGGCCATTGATATATATATACGATATGTATAACGCGGGGGGAAAGGGGGCGATTGGAACTCTATTCTTTTAATCTTTTTGCCGTTTGAATAAATAGGTTAATGAAAATATCTTTTTACATCTAGATGACCGTGAGGTCATTCCGATGTATTGCTATCGCCTAATTTTCTATTATGCAATTTAGTTTTGGGTTTTCAACCGATCAATAGAAATTATAGATCCGCGTACATTATCGAGTGCAAAATAACATTACTTATCGCTTGTTTTAACATTCATTTTTTTCGATGGATACTCATAAAAATATTTTTCTTAAAACACAAATTAATAATACGAAAATGTTGTTAGATATATATATAGAAAAGTAAAAAATCATTGATAATATCTATGCAAACGCAGCGAAAAATTGTGTGAAAGCTTGCAGAAGAATATCTCAAGCCGTTTACGATAACGTTTTGCGACACTCCCGTCAAGGAACGGTTTCTCTGTAATTGTTTATTACGGGAAAATATGAATGGCTTCTCATATCCAATCTTTTAGAAAAAATCGATGTCTTTTACAGAAGAGTGTCCACCATGCACTTGCACTGCACTATTATTAGAATAGTAGAATAGAATGATATACAAATAGATGAAAATTATGTATACATGCAACTGTTATATTAATATAATATATAACAACAAACCAGTGTATACTCTGGGACTATTTTTATATTAGTATAATAATCCAAGTTATACTGATTTGTATCACTACAATATAATAGTTATTACGGTGCGGTTGAATTTCCTGTCATTTATTCATCATCTACGCACGAACTTGTCTCTGAAAAAATTAAATCTCTGTACATTAACCTCAGTTTCGGGTATAGAGATGTGATCTTTTTCTGTGACATGTGCTTTTGACCATCCACAAGAACTTGCGGTCATCCGATGTTCAGTACTTCAGTACTTTGATTTGTAACTTCTTTGCGTCCAAGCGCTTTTCTGGATTTACCTCCATCGAAGCACCGATCATTCGTTCATTGTGGGGCCACAGGTTTTTAATTAATCGCTCGACTGTAAATTTCGAGAAAATAATTTATTTCAGAATGGAATTGAAATAAAAAAAGTAACGAGATCTGAATGATTTAATTTTATTTAGTCCCAATTTCCGAGTACACATTTAGTGTTCACATATCGTAGTTTTAAGCCTTTGTTAATTTTCTCCTTATTCCGGTGTTGCTGTCCTGTATAGACTTTGCTTATACGATTACAATGCGAGTAGTTTATTTGAAACAAGCTTCCGAAACCATATCGGACTTCTTCTGTACAGTCCAATTATTTTAAATACAGTTTACACTTTAAACATAGAGAAAGTTGTTCGGCCAAATAGCCCAGTTCAACTACCCATCCCGTTTTTTCATTCCATGCAAACAAACCATTTTCTGTCTGAGTTTATACGTCTGCCTGTACGGTGGTTCCCCTCCCTCCCACCCCCGCAAAATTATCGGTATTCTTTTCCAAATAAATTTCCTTTTTCTATGTTGCTAGCGACGTTTTTCGGTGACCATTTAAAAACGAATGGGCTTCTTAGCGGAATTGCATTAATTGTGGTACAATTTACCGTATTTTCACACATTGCGTTTCTATAATTTCGATTTCTACTTTCAAAACAAAATTTCACCGGGGAACGGCGTACATCATTAATAAGAATGTAATGCAAAAAATCAAAAAAACAATTTTAAACCAAGAATAAAAAGCTAAGTCTGTTACGAAGAATGCGAGGAAGACGACGAAGCAATCAACGTAGGGGTTAATGGGCAAACATGTTTAATGGCACTACATGGATAAAACCAGAGGATTTCAAATATCTGGCAAAAATTCTAAAACAAGAGGAGCAAGCATCCTTATATATATCCTCTACTTTTCTTTCCAGAATTTGATTACCCTGATATAGTTTTAAATGTTATTTTTGAAAATCTTGTAAAATCCTTGTTATTTTTTCATCGTTTTTGAAAGAAAAAAGGTGCTAATGTTAAATATATGCAAATCTAAAGACAATTATTTCCCGCCAAATTTTCAATAGCTTATTATAGATCTCGAAAACAAGCACACGGACATTTCATTTTTTTCTGCATTTTTAGTTTCTTTATTTATATACTATCAATTTATAACAGTCTTTAAAAAAAGTTTGTTATTTCTGATTCTACATATATCAATACCAACACTTAACAATCATTATGCTTTTCTGCAAATATTTATTACGGTTTTCACCTGCAGAAAATTGTAAAGCATAGGGTTCGTTTCACTCCCCTGCGTCTAATCATCCCTTGGTAGAAAAGGCGGGATACATCAAACATGGTGTGGAACTTCCTTTGTACTGGGTTTATACATATAAAACATATTGCTAAAATGGTAAAATTTTAATTTCACGGTATGGCATGTATTAGGTATGAATTATTTGATTACCAAGTAAATCACAACATGCTCTGATGAGTGGAGTCCCCGCTGTCCGCGCGGCCGGTGATACCGCGCATTAGCTGATTTCGTCATATCAACACCGTAAAGCAAATACAGTTGTTCTTGTTATTGTTTTAGCATTCCGAAGGGATAAAAAAGAATAAAATTGATAAGTTCCAGATTGAAATAATAACTGCATCCCGTGATTGACAACATGGACAATATTTGGCCAATGTCAATTAAAAAAATATACACCATCAGATAAAATTTGTTTTACTTAAGTCAAATTTATATCAGAATGAAATAGTTTTTGCTCTGCCTCCTTGGCAGTGTGCTTGGTTTGATTTTACCTACCTTTCGTAGCAGCAAATCTTTCCTCTATTCAAAATAAGCTATTTTTGGAAGGCATGCGTGAAATCACCGGACATTGGAGAAACTCTCAGAACAGGGGTTTCCCCAATTTTGGACACACATTACACAAAAACTTTAGGGTGAAACCCTACAAACTGATAATTTTATGAAATAAAAGAAATTTATAAATGTATTCACACAACATTATCCAATTATTGGTTGTATCAGATGAATGAAGTGAAGTCATAAGTCTTAAGTACGCGGATACACCGGACTGCAGCGTAAAATTGAAACCTTGTACACCATCTACACTAGTCGAAATAATTACGACGTCTTGAAAGGTCATTAGAAAAACAGGTTGCCGGGGTGAAATTTGAAACTTGAATGTCCAAAGAATAAGCAAGTCCAAACCTTGTATGTATAGTTGTTGAACTCTAGGTTCCCACGTAAAGTTAAAATGCCCCTATTTCAAGAAGAATAAACCGACGAAAACATGGAAAATTCACTAAATTCTTTATTCACGTTCATTGTTTTGATTTTGACCGCCTGACAACTTTACGGAAATATCAAAGTGATTGTAAATAAGGACTCTGTGATGGGCAACTTATAATATCCGTGTTTTAAAGATTTTATTGATATTTTATTGATATCAAGCCAGTCTATCCTGGTTCACGGTACTACGTTCCTGGTATTAGATATTAGCCATACTCTCTCTTATATCATGTATATTGGATTGGTATATGTGTAACATACTAAATATTGTGATCGGGAACCAGTCTAAAGCCAGTCCAGTTCAAGCTATTATCACGTGGTACAATTTTCATTTACATATTATGAATATTAATTAGCAAAAGCACTATTAATTTCTGGCTATGACTTATGACAAAAAGTCAACTAACATTATACGCATTTTATTTTTATGTTGACAAACAGCAAATGTCCCAAATTCAGGCACAAAAGAGTCATTAAACAACAACTTTTTTTTCTTGCAAAAATTATGTAAGATTCCTCATACTTGTGTATACATGATATAAGCTTATCATTACACATGCATATATGAAAAACTTGTCACAAAAGGGTTTCATATGAAATAAAATTTAAAAAATAAAATCCTCCCACCCGCCTCATTTTTTTCAAAAATTTGGATGAAAATCTACTAATTAATTTTAGTTGGCCTAACTTAAATAAGTTATGAGAGAAAAATAACATGCATGTGTTATTACAGACACTTTCATGAGCAATGACGAGTTGTCTACTCTTTTTTCCTTAATCTGTAATAACATATGTTTGTTATCAGTTAAATATATCATAAATATCTTATCTTTAATGGGCACTTGGGAATTCTTAAAACTTTGCGCAGTAGCTTAATATATTTCATGTATTTCCTTGATAACTAATTTTCTAATTCCATTAATACAATTTTGATCAACCATGGTAAATCAATGAGACAAGGCCTTTAAGGGAAAACTAAGCTGTAATAACAAGGCTTAGTTATTACAAGCATGTAACTTACTATATGAGAGTAAATGAGATACTTGGAATCTTGTGCAGTGCCTCATTACAAGCTCTGATCATCATTTCTTACAATGAATTGAAATACATTGTTATACAAGCCAGAGTAAACCCTTTAAAGAGATATAGAGCATGTAGAGAAGCTGTAATAACATTCTTTGGTTATTGCAGGAATATATTTTCTGTAATAACTTAGGTGTACAATGCATGAGTGCTAAACTATGAGCAGTTATATCTTTGCAAAGATTTAGTATACATAAAGAAAATTATAATATCAATAGAACTGGAGAAAAATTTAACAAAATAAAGGTTGTATATTTTCCCTTTATAACATGTAACATACATATCATGCATATGTTATCGCAGTGTTTTGATATTTTAGCTCACAATAACAATGTGTATGTCATTTTTCTCTAATAACTTATTTAAGTTAGACACTTGACTGACAGACGGACAACAGTATTCCATTAATTCATTACAAAGGATTTTACCCGTAATAAGAAATACTGGATTTGTCAAGGTCCCGACTTATTTTAATATTTCATTTACTGTTATCTGTGTTTGTCCATTTTAATTCCTTGTTATCTGTTATATAAGCCAAATCAATTTGCTGTTTTGCTGTTATTGGGACCCCCCTTGCCTCCCCTCATTAAGACACTTAATTTGGAATTACTAAGAAACTAGCACAGAACCTCATTACATGCTCTGGTCATTATTGCTTACAATTAATTAAAATATATTGTAATTAAGCGTGATGTATGTCTGAGCAAATGCTTTGAAGTGATATAGAGAAGCTGTGATAACACCCTTCAGTGGGGGTCTCATTGGGGGGGTTCCAGTGATCGGGAAGGACCTGCGCCTATAGCGCATATCAACCAGAAATGGCGCATAGAGTAACAAATGTAGGTGCCCACTTGCATGACTTGGCGCACAATATATTTCACTTCATTTCGAAACGTTTAGATATCGTCAAATGGATTTCCAAGCGTGTTCCGTGCCTCCATGTGTGTATACACAAGTATGTAATGTTCCACCAATGATAGGAGCACCTATATCATGTATATATTTTGGGGACGTCTCGGTTGTTTTTCTATTGTAATAGAACCATGCTTTAACGTCCCAGGTGTTTTCGTATGGTAATAATAGAACCATGCGGTTAAACTGATTACCCAAAAAACGTAATTAACCATCATTCTTGATATAATTTTTATAAACAACTTTAAATTTGTGAAATTTGGCTAGTAAACACGAGATTTATCTCTAATTATAATCTTTTAAGTTAGTTTAGTTTGCTATTATTTCGATTGAAAAACCCCAAAGCCTTTTAATGAATATAGTTTTTGTCTCCATAAAAGGCGCTTAACTGTCCTTGTCATTTTTAGCTTACCTGACCTGAAAGGTCAAGTGAGCTTTTCTCATCACTTGGCGTCCGTCGTCCGTCGTCTGTAAACTTTTACAAAAATCTTCTCCTCTGAAACTACTGGGCCAAATTTAACCAAACTTGGCAACAATCATCATTGGGGTATCTAGTTTAAAAAATGTGTCCGATGACCTGGCCATCTAACCAAGATGGCCGCCATGGCTAAAAATAGAACACAAGGGTAAAATGTATATTTTGGCTTATATCTTTGAAACCAAAGCATTTAGAGCAAATCTGACGAGGGTAAAATTGTTGATCAGGTCAAGAACTATCTTCCCATAAATTTTCAGACAAATCGGACAACCTGTTGTTGGGTTGCTGCCCCTGAATGGGTTATTTTAAGGAAATTTTGCAGTTTTTGGTTATTATCGTGAATACTATTATAGATAGAGATAAACTGTAAAGAGCAATAATGTTAAGCAAGGTAATACCTACAAATAAGTCAACATGATCAAAATTGTCAGTCAACCCCTTAAGGAGTTATTGTCCTTTATACTAAATTTTTAACAACTTTTTGTCATTTTTTGCAACTTGTACAAAAATCTTCTTCTCTGAAACTTCTTGGCCAAATTTAACCAAACTTGGCCACAATTATGATTGTGGTATATAGTTTTAAAAATGTGTCCGATGACCCCACCTTCCAAACAAAATGGCCGACATGGCTAAAATTAGAACATAGTGGTAAAATGCAGTTTTTGCTTTAAATCTTTGAAACTAAGACATTTAGGGCAAATCACCAGAATAAGATCTATCCCCTCACAAGTTTTCAGATGAATCAGACAACCCATTGTTGGGTTGCTGCCCTAAAATTGGTAATTTTAAGGAAATTTTGCAGTTTTTGGTTATTATCTTGAATACTATTATATATAGAGATAAACTGTAAACAGCAATAATGTTTAGCAAAGTAAGATCTACAAATAAATCAACATGATCAAAATTGTTAGAGGACCCCTTAAGGAGTTATTGCCCTTTATAGTCAATATTGAGCAACTTTTCGTCATTTTTGTAACTTGTACAAAAATCCTCTTATCTAAAACTATGGGCCAAATTTAACCAAACTTGGCCACAATCATTACTATTGTATCTATTTAAAAAAGTGTCTGATGACCCCGGCTACCAACCAAGATGGCCGACATCAGTAAATACAGTAATAGGTGAGCGGCACAGGCTCTTGAGAGCCTCTAGTTTTGTCTTTGGCTCGTTTTGACATTTTGTAAACATGACTTCAGCTAATTGTTATTTTGTTCTATCAATTAATGATACTAATAATACAAGAAGTGCAGAGGAAATGCCAGAAATGTCCTCTGAAACGGAACGTCTGGAATAAGTATGGTTTCGACGAAGACCCAAATTTAATGTTAATAAAAACATGAACATGTACAAGGCAAAAAAAACAGTTTGAATATTGTAAATAAAGGTTATCTTAAATATTGTCCGATTTGGAGGAAGTTAAAATAACTTATTGTATATTCATTGAAATTGAAATTACAAAATCATAGGAACAATATCCATGCTATAATTTAAAATCATAAACATGATAAAGGTAAGTACCACCACCTCTTTGCACAAATATACTTTTTTTTATTTTTTTTGAAATTATAATGTTTTATTTTAATTTTACATTTGTTAGAGATACATGAAGTACCGGTACCTTATCCCGGCCTCGTTAACGTTAGTATATAGCATGTCATTGATAAGTTAGTACTTGTTAGTGCACAATATATATATATAGTAATAATTACATGTATGTAATGAATTGAATAGAAATATGATAACATGATGTATTATCAATTCTAATTTATGAAATTAATTTAATTTTAGCTGCAACCAGATTATGGAATTTTTCATATTTGTCTTCTTTATTTATCAATATTTCGTGATATTGAAGAAATTCTTTTTTGAAAATTTCAAACATATTAATTTGTTTTTAAGTGATACCATTTTTCCTTTTTTATCTTTAAAGTTATATTCGGAGTCAATGGCAACTTTTGTTTTTATTGATTCTTCTTTAGTTAGCTCTTGTAACCACTGTTTTGGTTTTGCTTTCATTAATTTAGAATATTCTGAAAACCAGTTAGCATGACAGGAAAGTTTATCTAAGATCATGTTTTGATTAAATTTTCCTTCATTATCAATAATGTCATTTAAAAAAAGAATTTTACTGTTTATCCAGTTTTTGAAAATGAGACATTTACCGTTTAATTTGATATTTTTATTGCCCCATATAACATGTATAAGCTGCTGTCTAATTTGTTTATATGATAGATGATCTGATTCTTTTTCAGATTTTGAATTTATCCATGATATGATTATTCTTAAGTAAAATTGTGGAATTAGTTCTTTCAGTTTATAGACCAAATTAATATTGTTGAAATTCATTTTAAATATAAGGAATTCTTGTTCAAATTTATCAAAATAAAATTTTGGTAAGACTTTCCAATTGGGTGATAGATCTTCGTTATCGATGAGTTTTTTTACCCAACTAATAATTATCGCTTCTAGATAGTTATCTATGTTTATCATTTTAAGCCCGCCATCATGGTAATTTTTACTTATTATATCCCTTTTAACTTTTTCTGATTTATTATTCGATATAAAACTGTATATGAGACAATATCTGAAAAAGTCAAATTTTTGGAAATAAGAAAAAACAACAATTTTTTTTTTAAACCCAGTATTTTAATAGCACAAATCGAAGAACACACATTGGGGATCTAGGAACTGTTGTCTGTAATTCAAACAATTGTTTAATAAGGAAACAATGGCTATTTTAAAAATGGTACAAAAAAATCCAGTTCTTTCCTGTTACCAAAGTGAATCAATTTTAAAAAGTTTCTAATGGGAATAAGGAATAAGTTTAAGACACTATTTGTGGTTTACTAGTATATCCTGCAATAGTTTATCAAATGCCAATTATTGATTTTAGCATTTGCAATACAAAAGGTTTAGAAATATACGTAAATATAGTCAGATATGTTGGTAACATGAAAGAATCTTCAGTAACAGCACAACGGTAACAGGACAGAGTTGGTAACAGAAAGGATTTTTCTGCTTTACTTTAATGTTTAAGAAAAATACATCATTTTAAATTGGTCACAATTGGAAGATAACAGCAAACAATGTCATTTATCCTTTGAAACTGTATTTGCAAGATGAAAAATCTGCCTAGGTAATGAAAAATTCTAAAATAAATTCCTTTCTGTTACTATCTACTATACTAGAATTGCACAATGTTCTCTGCTGTTATCAAAAGCAAAAAACCTATTTTTTTATTCAATATACTGTATATTATTTTGAAATTTATTTAATATGGTGGTGATAACTTATATTAAATGAAATGGTTGGCATATAGTAGATTAACTTTTCGATTCTTCAGTAAAATTGTCTTGAACATCCTTCCTGTTACTGATGATGGTTATGCTGTTACTTTTTATCAGGTAACATGACAGAACGTAACAGAAAGGAATTACGCGATAGTTTTTGTCCTTTTTATCACATTAAATGTAAGTGTATTTCCTGTGACATATAACTTTTAAAAAGATGATATAAAAACACACTTAATGCTGTGGTGCACACTTAAAAATATTCTCAGAAAGTGTAAGAAAAGGCTGTAACAGGATAGAACACCAATAAGTATTTTTCTATAAATTCTTACCTTGGATGGGCTTCAATTTTCAAACCTGGCCCCCTTTCCAACTATTTCTTTGTACTAATGCATTCAGGAAATGATGCTCTTCACAATACATAATGGGAAAATAACTCTTGGTCTTGTAAACGTTTCCACAGGTAAAAAAAACCCAGTGGTAACAGGAGGGAAATCACCCCTGGGGACAAATTTTTTTTCTGTTAAAATTTGCAAAATTTTATTACATGCTATAGTTATAACATAAAAAGACAAATTAGGGGCAAGTTTATTATATAATATATCATATATGTGAGAATCGGACGCCTGTTTAATTAATTTGGATATTATTTGAATGATTTAGTTTTCAAAAATACAGGGGACAACATGATTTTAGGGGGGGGGGGGGGGGTTGAACATTTAAATTACAATATTTTATTGGAAGAAATATAAGAATGAGTGTTTAATTGGCAGGCCATGGTGCATTATATAATTTAGTTTATACTGAAACTTAAAATTTTCAAAAAAGATGGTCGAATAAAAAAATAATTGCTGGTGAAGTGCGGGACATGGAAATTAGACTTTTTCAGATATTGTCTCATTATATCAATTTTTTAAATTTTGCTAGGTATTCGTTATCAATTTCGGTTACAGATGCAACGTAAGTAATATTCGGTAAGATTAATGATTTAACAAGAGTTATCTTACCTAACATAGTTAAATTTCGTGTATTCCAATCTTTAATTATTTTTTCAGATTTTTCGTATTGTCGTTGCAAGTTTAATTTTTTACACTCATTTTTATTAAGTCCAAAGTATATTCCCAAAACTTTTATAGGTTTTTGTGTAAAATTAATGTTTTCAACTTTATCTTTGCAGGACTTTAAATTGCCGAGCCATATTCCTTCTGTTTTATTTCGGTTAAGCTTTAGGCCTGAAAGTGATCCAAAAATTTCTATAATATTCAGAGTTAATGATACTTCTTGTTTTGAATTTAAAAATAAAGTGGTGTCGTCTGCAAGCTGGTTTAATTTTATGGTATGGGTTTTATTATCTAGTTTAATTTGAAGACCTTTAAAACTTTTATTTTGTCTTAATCTACTAGCTAAAATTTCAACAGCAATTACGAAAATTATAGAACTCGCGGGATACCCTTGACGGATTCCGCGCTCAATGTTGAAGGGTCTTGAAATCCAGCCATTATTTAATATGCAACCCTTTATATCTGTGTATAAAGTATTTATCCATCTCAAAAGAGATTCCTGGAAACCAAATTTCTTTAACGAACAATACAGAATTTCCATTCTAGCGAGTCAAATGCCTTTGTGAAGTCTAAAAATAGGATTGCTCCATCTACATTGAATTTTTCCGAATAATCTATAATATCTTGGATTTGTCTAATATTAAATCCAATATATCTGTTTTTTACATAACCGTTTTGATCACTATGAATGATTTTATGGAATATTGGTTTCAGTCTTTGTGCAAGAGAGTATGCTATAATTTTGGTATCTACATTTAGTAAGGTAATTGGTCTATAATTATCTAAATTTAATGGGTCGTTTTTCTTGTAAATAAGGGTAATCAATCCTAGTTTCTGAGAATTTGTCAATTGTTTTTTTCATTGCAATTATTAAAAACATCTACAGCAAAGTTTTGTAAGTTGGACCAGAAATCTCTATAAAATTCAATTGAGAGACCATCGATACCTGGTGTTTTATTAAGATTTATTTTAAAAACAGATTGTGTACATTCCTCTATTGTCAGGATGCCGTCAATGTCATTACCTTGTGTACTTAATTTGTAATTTATTTTAGTTTTTTCAATATAATTTTCAATTTCTCTTAAATCAGGGTTAGTTGACTTATATAAATTGACATAATAATTTCTCCCCGTTTCTAATATTTTGCCTTGATCTTCTGTTATTTCTCCTTTACTGTCCCTTATAGAAGTAATGTTTTTCCTTGTTTGTCTTGATTTGTCTAATCCCAAGAAGTATTTTGTATTTTTTTCGCCCTCTTCTATCCATTTAACTCGTGATCTTATTTGTGCCCCTTTTATTTTATCTGAATATAGAGTTTGTAGCGTTTCTTCTGTTATATTTATTGAATCTTTTATATTTGGCAAATTATTATTTTTTCCATCTAGGTTGTTATCATGAATTTCAATCAAAAGTTTAAGTTTTTGTTCGAGTTTTGTAATTTCGTCTCTTTTCTGTTTAGCTTTTAATTTACAATGTTCTATAGTTTTCTCTCTTACTTCTATTTTAAAGAGATCCCACGCGATTGCTAGACTTTTTTTATTTCTTAATTTTTCATATTTATCTATCAAAGTATTTATTTTTATTTTGTATGATTCGTCATTAAGAATACTGTTGTTTAATTTGAAGTATCCCTTTCCTTTGTTCCCTTGACAATGATTAATTTGAAGTGAAATCCCTAAGTGATCTATATTGAATAGTAGCAGGTCATATATCAGTGCTGAGTACTCTTGGTCTCACATCTTGACTAACTAGAAAATAATCAATTCTACTAGCTACTTCATTATTTTTTCTTTTCCAGGTATATTGCATTTTATTTGGATTGATTGCTCTCCATATATCTATTACTTTTAGTTTTTTTATCAGAGTTTTTAGCCCGGTGACTTTTTTAAAATTTTTTGTTGATCTTTTCTATCTTTTATATTAAGCGTTTCATTCATATCACCGCCTATGATAATTATACCAAGGCTATATTTTTCAATGACACTTAAAGCTTTTTTAAAGAATATATTTCTATCTTTACATGTGTTTGGGGCATAAAGGTTTACAAAGGTAAATACATGAAATATATTTTTATCGATTTCTGTGTTGATTAAAACAATTCTTCTGTCTTGATCTACATATTTATCTATGATTTCATATTTAATTTTTTGGTTGATATAAATCGAAACACCTCTTGATTGTGTGCTTCCAAAACTATGATATAAATTGCCCGTAAATTCTTTATCTATTGAATTGTTCGAAAAATGTGTTTCTTGTAAAAATATTATGTTGCATTTTTGTTGTTTTATCCATTCTTTTAGTCTAATTCTTTTTTCATATTTTCTTAACCCCTGACAATTTAAAGAACATATATGTAATGAATTAAGTGACATCTTGGTTTGTTTTTAAAAAAGTATTTGATACGTGTATTTCAAATATAAAAAGCAGAATATACATACAAATATATACAGAATTTAGAGATAAAATACAATCATATGTGCATCTCTAATGACAGTTTAAGCTTTGAATGTGTGAGTTTGCAACAAATATACTGATACTTTTTTTTTTACAGTAGTCAATTTAGATGGCCCACTCATTTGACAACATGGCCCATTATTTTTTCAAATGGCCCATTGAATTTATTTTTGGGGGGCCCTGGGCCAATAGTGAAAAAATCCTTCCAGATCACTTCTGCATAACAATGTATTTCAATTCAATGTAAGAAATGATGATCAGAGCTTGTAATGAGGCACTGCGCAAGATTCCAAGTATCTCATTTACTCGATCTCATATAGTAAGTTACATGCTTGTAATAACTAACATGACTAAGCCTTGTTATTACAGCTTAGTTTGCTCTTAAAGGCCTTCCCTTGTTTGTTGCAAACTTGCGGCAAACTTGCATGAACTACACATATACTAATGTCATGTGTGAAGACGCATTCAATTTATCTCTTTCAAAAATTACCCAGCAATATTTTTAAAAAGTCAATTCCTGTCTTTATACAAACTGTCATTGTCATTGCAAACTCATGCGATTTAAGGAAATACATACATGCAATTGAGTTTTGAAAAAGGGGCAGGAGTCATTCTCAAATGACATAATATACCTGTATTAAAAAATGAACAAGGTAAAATCTCAAATGTGTATTGAGACTATAAAGCTAGTTAATAATTGCATTACAGAATTTCAATTAATCTTAATAAACATGATCATGATGGTGCAGTACATCAGTTACAAATTAAAACTTATAATGGCTTAAGTTTTTCAATAACGCAAACATGTACATATGATGTATAGTTGCTTACTTAAGTATGTATGATGATAACATTAATTATTTCATTAAAACATGAAGTTCTATGAATCATTTGTTCTTACAAAATTATATACTATAATTATCTTATATTATTGAACCAAAATGCCTCCTTGATCTCTTATGTGAAATGCATTTCCAAACACAACCAACATGACCTAGCCCAGGCCTCGACAATAACGCTTGTCCGATTGTCCGGTACCAGAGGGAAAAAAGTTTGGACAAGTAAAAGCTGTATCAAGCTTGTCCGTCGGGACAAGTACAATTTTTCAGCAGAAAATAAATTTAATCAAACTTTGATGAACAAAGTAATTATATAAACAAAAAACAAGAAAACAAATATTAGTTTGACATGTTTCTGCATTCTGTTTATTCAAATGCAAAACCTTTTTCTTCAACAACTACTTGTTGCAATCGATAATTTTTAACTGGTTCTTTGTCAGGTACTTTTTTTAACAGGTAAAAGGTATACTATTCTCGGAAACCAGTCTTACTGATCCGAATCAATGATGCATGATGCGCTTTGTAGATAAGGTAACTTTACAGGACAGTTTGTCACCTCTACAGGTTTAGCTCCAAGTTTAATAGACAGTTTGGCACCGTAGGCGACATATTTAGTAGACATGATTGATAGACAGTTTGGCAAGGCAAGAGACATTTGGGACCAAGACAAATCAGTACCTCATTTTGCTACATTATTCTGTTCCTTATAACAAATACCATACTGGTAATTTTTTCACAAAATTTTTATATTTTTATTTACCATTAAATTCACTAAATCATATTTGATCATAATAGGTAGAAAAAAACAATACTGACAATATGGTGACCTATAGTTGTTAATTTATGTGTCATTTGGTCTCTTGTAGAGAGTTGTCTCATTGGCAATCATACCTTATCTTCTTCTTTTTATTGATTGCATTTCAATAAACTTTTTTCAACTTAAAAAAAACCCAGGATTATACAAATCCAATGTACAGGCCTATCAGATGGTGCCTCATGTTTAGAGTCTGTTGAAACGGGCATTGATGAAAAACTATAACCTAAGTCCTGTGACATGACTAGATTCAGTTGAACTTGACTCATATTTTTGAAAAGTATTTCAACTCAAAAGAAATACATCAAATCATGTCTATTGTTTAAATTCGTTTTGTTCCTTTAATCAACTAAAAATATAAACAGGTTATTTTTAATAGAAATTTTTTGGACAAGTAACAATTTCATTGGGACAAGTAAATTTTGGTATGTACTTGTCTTACAGGACAAGTTGAAAAGAAAGTTATTGTAGAGGCCTGTAGCCACAATTCCAAATTGTTAGCATCCAGGAAGTGCCAACTAGGCATGCCCAGTCAATATTGTGTAATTCCTGCAATGTTCTGGCAAACATATAGAATGGTAAAAGTTTTCTGCAATCTTGCGGCAAACATATAGAATGGTTAAAGTTTTCTGCAATCTTGCGGCAAACATTCTTTATTATTTTAAACTTTCTGGCAATCTTACGGCAAACATTGATGTTTCTACAAACTTGCCGCAAGCTTGCAGCAATGTTTGCCAGAAGTTTGCAGCTAGCGGCAAACATCTGCAAACACTATTTTCTGTGTTCCTGCAAACTTTTTGTTTGCTGCAAGCTTGCAGCAAGTCTGTTGCAAGTTTGCGGCAAACAATTCAGTTTCATAAGGGTTGTCTCATTGATTTGCCATGGTTGATCAAACTTGCATTAATGGAATTAGAAAATTAGTTATCAAGGTAATTTATTAAGCTACTGCGCAAAGATTTAAGAATTCCCAAGTGCCCATTAAAGATAAAATATTTATGATATATTTAACTACTGATAACAAACATATGTTATTAAAGGTTAAGGAAAAAAGAGTAGACAACTCATGAAAGTGTCTGTAATAACACATGCATGTTATTTTCTCTGATAACTTATTTAAGTTAGACCCTTGACTGCTTATTGAAGTGATTAAATTTTAACTTCTTAAATTACTTGTTTCAGTGATTTTGAAAAGTCTGTGCGAAAATTTTAAATATTTCACAGGCAAAATCACTCAAAGAAGTGATTTTTGAAATCACTTGTTTAAGTACCACCCCTGACTGTGTATTGGACAAAAGAACTAATCAAATGAAATATAGAAAGAGTCCTTAGGGTCACCCTACCCCCTCCTGTTAGAAAACTTGATAATGGTCGAGATCTCCATCCCTTAACCCCATATATTCATGTATGGGACAATATAAAAAATCAAATGAAAATATTGGGGTACTGTAGTCCCTAAGGTCACCCCACTCCCACTTGTGTGTGTTTTGAGAACTTTTAAACGATTAAGATACCAACTCCTAAACCATATTCATTCCTGTTTGTCATTTCAAAAAGATTGATTGAAGCAACATTGCCAAAGTTTCATAATTATGTTTGCCTTGCTTTTTGGTAAACTGCCTACAGCGCTTACAGTGCTTTGATTTTATCATGTTTATGGCTCTGTCATGTCTAAAGAAGTTCTGTCTTGAACATGTTGAAGGTATCATCTGATATTGACCTCTTTGTTATGGTTTAATTGTCAATGTCAAGTTTTTGTGTTTTGGTCTGTTTTTCAAATACTAATAACAATAGATCAGCTATCTATACTTGGTGTACATGGTGTATGGAAGAATTGTAAGGTGTATATATATACATGTACATTGTATGTCTGTCTGTTACAATTTTTCTGACCTTCCCCTAATTGTCCTAGATTTTTTATACTGTTAAGTTTCTGTAATTCTTTTAGTAAAACCTTTATCTTTGAGACTTTCAACATAAAATCAATGGTCAGTAAAGCAGGCGAGACATTTCAGCGTTTGCACTCTTGTGATTTAATTGTTCACTAAATTCAAGTTATTTACTTGCATTTCTAAAAACTGTATGTTTTGTCTCGCCTTGGACAAAAGTCGTGGAAAGTTAGTTTACTAGGAACTACTTGTGATAGATCATTGATATTTAATATAAAGTTGCATAATTTACTTATGAGTTTGAAGACTATTTCGGGACTTGTCTCGTAGGTCATGGTCCAGTGACTTTGAATTAATTAGGAATTTTCAATGTTAAGTTTTCTGCTTATTAAGTTAGTTTTAATAGCATCTTCTTGAGATATATACAAATGATATAGATCAGTGATATTTTGAATGAAGTGTCATTACTATCAGTGCACATCAGTTTGACAACTTTTTAAGGACCTGCCCCAGGTCAGTTCCAGCAACTTTGACAAATGTTTGAATTAACTAGCAATTTTCAATATTAAGTTTTCTTCTTAAGTTAGTTTAATAGGAACTACTTGTAATAGATCATTGATATTCAATATGAAGTTTCATTACTATCAGTACATATCAGTTTGACTACTATTTTGAGGCTCTGTCCCGTAGGTCATGGTCTAGTGACTTTGAATTTATTAGGAATTTTCAATGTTAAGTTTTCTGCTAATTTAGTTAGTTTAAATAGCATCTTCTTGTGATATATAGATCAGTGATATTTTGAATGAAGTGACATTACTGTCAGTGCACATCAGTTTGACGACTTTTTCTAGGACCTGCCCCAGACAGTCGTGTCAGTTTCAGCAAGTTTTCTGCTTAACATGCTTAAGTTAGTTTGATAGGAACTACTTGTAATAGATCATTGATATTTAATATGAAGTTTCATTACTATATAATCAGTTAATATCAGTTTGACTACTATTCTGAGGCTCTGCCTCTAAGTCATGGTCTAGTGTCTATGAATAAATAAGCAATTTTCAATGTAAGTAGAGAAAAACTAGGTGGTTAAACATGTTCAGAATGTGGAGATCTACCTACTGTGCATTTACATCAAAATTGTTAGACTAATTCTTAAAAGAGTTATTACCCTTAAATGAGAGATTATTACTTTTTAGCTCACCTGGCCCAATTGAGCTTTTCTCATGACTTGGCATCCTCCGTCCTGCGTCAGTGAACTTTTACAAAAATCTTCGCCTCTGAAACTACTGGGCTAAATTTAACCAAACTTGGTCACAATAATCATTTGGGTATCTAGTTTTAAAAAATGTGTCCGGTGACCCGGCCAACCAACCAACATGACCAAGATGCCTGCCATGGCTAACAATAGACCATCGGGGGAAATGTAGATTTAGGCTTATATCTCTGAAACCAAAGCATTAAGAGCAAATATGACAGTGGGTAAAAATGTTTATCAGGTCAAAATCTATCTGCCCTGAAATTTTCAGATGAATCAGACATTTCGTTGTTAGGTTGCTGCCCCTGTATTAGTAATTTTAAGGAAATTTTGCCGTATTTGGTTAATATCTTGAATATTATTATAGATAGAGATAAACTGTAAACAGCAATAATGTTCAGCAAAGTAAGTTCTACATATAAGTCTACATGACCAAAATGGTCAGTTGACCCCTTAAAAACGTTGTTGCCCTTTTATAGTCAATTTTTAACAATTTTTCGTAAATTTTTGTTATCTTTTACAAAAAACTTTTCCTCTGAAACTACTATGAAGATGGATTTAACCAAAGTTGTAAACAATCATTATTAGAGTATGTATTTTTGTCTGATGATCCTGCCCGCAAACCATGATGGCCGACATGGCTAATAATAATACATTAGGGTAAAATGCAGTTTTTGGCTCATATGTCTAAACTCAAAGCATTTCGAGCAAATCTTTCAAAACAAAATTGGTCATTAGGTCAAGATTTATATTCCCTTAAATTTTCAGACCATTCAGGCAACCCATTGTTGGGTTGATGCCCCTAAATTGGTAATTTAAAAAAATAATTAAGCTTTTGGTTATTATGATGAATATTATTATAGATAGAGATAAACTGTAAACAGCAATAGTGCAAAGTAAGACCTACAAATAAGTCAACATGACCAAAATCGTCAATTGATCCCTTAAGGAGTTATTGCCCTTTATAATCAATTTTTTTACAATTTTCTTAAATTTTGTAAAGTTTTACAAAATAATTTCCACTGAAACTACTGGGCTAAGTTAATTATAGATAGAGATAATTGTAAGCATCAAGAATGTTCAGTAAAGTAAGATCTACAAACACATCACCATCACCAAAACACAATTTGTCATGAATCCATCGATCTGTGTCCTTTGTTTAATATGCACATAGACCAAAGTGAGCGACACAGGCTTTTTAGAGCCTCTAGTTTTCTTTTTTTGTCTATTATCTTGAAAACTAAATAACATAAATAAATAGGGACAACTCTTAATAGCAAAAAAGATCAGGAAGACAAAATAGACCAATCAGTTAACATGGTCCTAATTGTCAAATGACTTCTTAAAAGAGTCATTGCCTTAAATGACAATATTTACAAGTTTTAGCTCAGACCTGGCCCAAAGGGTCTACATTGAAGCAGTATTCATGTAACCCTTAATTTAACCCCCAAGCTAGAGATGTGTTACGAATGTACCAGGCGTATTAAGCTATCAAAAGGGAAAAAAAATGACAAAATTGAAAAAAGAGGGACGAAAGATACCAAAGGGACAGTCAAACTCATAAATCTAAAACAAACTGACAACGCCATGGCTAAAAATGGAAAAGACAAACAGAAAAACAATAGTACACATGACACAACATAGAAAACTAAAGAATAAACAACACGAACCCCACCAAAAACTAGGGGTGATCTCAGGTGCTCCGGAAGGGTAAGCAGATCCTGCTCCACATGTGGCACCCGTCGTGTTGCTTATGTGATTACAAATCCGGTAAATAGTCTAATTCGGTAGGTCACATTCATGAAAGGGAAGGGGATTGTAGTTACGACGTTAGGAACATATCCGATATCATTTGTGAAACGGTTATTCCATAACGGTCAACCAACTCGTGATGGCGTCCGTAAAATTTACGAAGGGATGATTTCAACTTCACCATTTGGAACTCTTGGTTTAATAGCTTCCTTGTGAGCAGTAACCCTCTATCAAGAAAATCATGATAGGAAACGCAAGCACGGGAATATCGTATCAATTGGGAGATATATACCCCGTATGCAGGTGCTGCTGGAATGTTGCTACTTAAAAATGGAAAGTTCACAATTGGAAAGCTGAAATCATCTCTTTTGTCGTAAAGTTTTGTTTTCAACCGACCCTCATTGTCAATTTCTAGATGTAAGTCAAGATATGAAGCCGACTTAACTGTATCTGTAGTATCCTTTATCTCCAATTCGATGGGATAGATGCGTTCCACATAGTCACCAAATTTTGAATTGTTTAGTGAAAGAACGTCATCTATATAGCGGAAAGTAGAGTTAAAGGATATTGCTAACTTCTTATCTTTCTTCCTAAGAAGTTCCTGCATGAAGTCAGCCTCTTAATAATAAAGAAACAAGTCGGCAAGTAGAGGGGCACAGTTTGTTCCCATTGGGATGCCGACAGTCTGTTGAAAAACACGTCCTCCGAACGTTACAAATATGTTGTCAATCAAGAAATCAAGCAACTTGATAATATCGGTTTCAGAGAATTTTTTGTTTGAATCAGAGTGATTCTTTACAAAGTATGATTTATCCTTCCCTAAGACAAGATACTTGTATCTACGTTGGCCATTCTTTTTTATGAAGCAAAGTAATACCAACTCTTTCAATTTGTCTTTTAGTTTGGAAAGTGGAATACTTGTATAAAGAGTAGAAAAGTCAAATGTTTTAATACTGTTACAAGATGAAAGAGAGTTAGATTGTATGTACTTTAAAAGATTTTTGGAATTTTTAAGTATCCACATCTGATTCACGCCACCTCTAGAATAGGCAGTTTCACAATAACTTTAAAGCCCATCTTTGATTGCTGATAAAATAGATGTTAATAATTTAGAAAGAGGTTTCGTGGAGCACTTGGAAGACCCAGCAATATACCGTTGTTTGTAAGGACACTTATGTAGTTTAGGTATCCAATACAGTGATGGAAGATCCAGTTCTTCATCTTTGGTTGAAATACCAAAGGAACAAAGAACAGACCTATGATTATCCAGGATTTCCTCTTTGGTAAGTGTCGTGAGGGTATATGTTGAGTTTCCAAGTGAATTGTCTATACCTAATTCGTTTATCAAGCAATTAATGTAGTGACTTTTACAGACAAAAACGATGTTATTTGGGGCTTTGTCTGCAGGGACAACAACATATTTATCATGGAGGTGGGATAAGTGTTTAGCAACATTTGGGTCTTTAAAAATTGACGTAGCATGGGCATTGATGGACCCATTCAGTTTCTTGATTCTGATTTGTATTAACGACCTCACTGCCTTAATCCATTCGGATAGAGTGTCTACGTCTTCCTTTTCACGTTTAGCCCATTGCCTGGCATAATCCTCGACTGAGTCCATCAAAATTTTAAAGTTATATTTCCAATTGATGGATTTAGGCTCACGATATTTCGGACCTTTCGATAACACATTTCGTAGAGAAGTGTTATTAACAATGTTAAGGTCACCGGTAATAACGTGGCCAGCAGGATTATATATGAATTGGGAACTAGCACAAGTGCAATCAGGTGGTTTAGATTTGAAGTCGTCAATATCGAGATTCTGCAAAACGCGTTTGTAATTGAAAATTTTAGTTGCAATAGGTTTGGTATAGGTATAAGAAATTATTGGTACAGACTGGTCTTTGAAATAAGGAGGTATTTTCGATTGAACTAATTTATGATGAAGGATATTGCCTAGGTTGACGCCATCGAGACCTTTGTTGGCAAAGGAAAGATTTAGAAAAGATCTTTTCTCTTTTTCATCTTTTCCAATGCGAACTGGCTTGAAAAGTCTGTGACTTGCAATATCCGAAATTATAGCTTGAAGTTTGTATTGGTTTGAATGAGGGTTTGTAACAGTGGATTCCAAACATAAATTGAACAGAGAATGAAGTTTTGTAAGGGGTAATGAATAAAGTTTCGTGCGAATGTGATGAATACCTAACGGCTTTTGTATGAATGACAGCAAGTCATTAATAGAGACATCATGCAGAGAAGGTGATGTATAATGACGATGACCATGACTGCGTCTACGTCGAGGAGTCGAGTTGAAAATGTTCATCACATTCACCGAGTTACACGAAGGACTAGATAGAATACCTATACCATCAATTTTGTCATTGCAGCCATACGGTGTTGCAGTTCCCAATTGTCTAATCCAAAAGTCTTCTTTTTGTCTACGGAGAGTCGTTGAAAGATTAGGATTGTTAGAGCTATGGTATATCTTTTCGATAATGCGAACTGTCATAGAAACGATGGAATGATCGGGATGATTGAAATGCTGGTATAGAATGTCGTTAGCATTGAGGTTAATGTCTGATCTATGACCGCACATACGTTTGTTTAGCCTTCCTTTCGTTTCACCGACGTATACCAATCCGCAAAGGTTGCACTCTAATCCGTAGACGACATTTATCGATTTACAATTCAGATCATCGTAACTTTTGGTAAAATATGACTTCTTGGTCAAATTGCTAGTGAATTCAGCATCTGTAATTAAAATAGCACATGTTTTGCAGCCTTTGGTCTCACATTTTGAAATGCGACAGTGTTGTACTGTGTCATCAAAAACCAAAATGTCTTTAAGGAGAACTGAACATGGCTGTATATGTGTAATATTGCTATTGTCACTAGGACGATGATCTGAATGAGTCGTGTTTGAGATATTTGTCATGTCTGGTGATGAGGGGACACCTGCCATATCAGACGACACCGTGTCCATGGTGACGTCTGTTTCGGACCTTTTTATACTGGGCGACGTCCGAGCCAGTTTCCTGTTAAATCTTCGTAAGTTCATGCAATTGTAGTTTTGCTACTGGGCGGATGATGTCCTCGGGGACAAAATGTCCACCAGCAGAGACATCAACCCAGTGGTAATAAAAGAGGGACGAAAGATACCAAAGGGACAGTCAAACTCATAAATCTAAAACAAACTGACAACGCCATGGCTAAAAATGAAAAAGACAAACAGAAAAACAATAGTACACATGACACAACATAGAAAACTAAAGAATAAACAACACGAACCCCACCAAAAACTAGGGGTGATCTCAGGTGCTCCGGAAGGGTAAGCAGATCCTGCTCCACATGTGGCACCCGTCGTGTTGCTTATGTGATTACAAATCCGGTAAATAGTCTAATTCGGTAGGTCACATTCATGAAAGGGAAGGGGATTGTAGTTACGACGTTAGGAACATATCCGATATCATTTGTGAAACGGTTATTCCATAACGGTCAACCAACTCGTGATGGCGTCCGTAAAATTTACGAAGGGATGATTTCAACTTCACCATTTGGAACTCTTGAAAGTTACACAAGGGTAGACCATATTTTTGACTCGCACACAGTTTCTTTCCATAAAAAATCATTCTTTATAAACAGCTCAAAATGAACAATGATTAACACATTTTATTAAGCAATAATATGAAATCAAACAGAGCTAGAAAATAAAATGCGGTTGCTGAGAAAGTAACTATATATCTATTTATATAAATTTATATAATTAAGAAGATGTGGTACATGTATGAGTGCCAATGAGACTTCTCTCCATCCAAGTCACAATGTTTAAAAAGTAAACAGTTATTGGTCTGTCAAAGTACGGCCTTCAACACAGCGCATTGGTTTACACCTAAGAGCAAGCTATACAGGGCCCCCAAATGACTAGTGTATAATCATGCAGACTGGAAAACCAACAGTCTAATCTATATAAAATACGAGAAACAAGAAACACTTATGAACCACACCATCAAACGACAACCACAGAACAACAGGCTCCTGACATACATGTAGGACAGGTGCATACAAATGCAGCGGGTTTAAACTTGTTAACATGTGCCAAACTTCATGTTAATATTAGGTTGTATGACAGTTGGTTGTATTAGCTGATAAGGAAGTCATCTTGAGGGTTAATTATATGGTGTCTTGACTACATTACACATGAAATGATGTAACATAAACATATTATCCAGTCCATGGCATTTGTAAGACTCTCAGACTTAGGAGTATTGAATATCCCCTTGCTAGTTTCCTTCTTTTAATCTTAAAAGTACTATTTTGTTCATTCATTGTCTAATATGTCTAATTTGATATATATATATATATATATATATATATACATAATGTAATTATATTTATGACGTATTATGCCCTCTTGGTATGTATACAGTTGTTTGTTCTGTGTTTTGGAATAATACCAATATTTCAACAACGAAAAATTACTCCTACAATTGACTTTTAACAAAACGGCCAATCACAGCTGGAAAAAAATTATGTGTGTGAAAGAGGAAGATAATACTTCATTCATACCTTTTTTTATATTTCAGTGTTGAATAATCACAGAGTTAAACTACAAAAGAATTACATGATGTTTGTTCATGGTGTTGACTCCAAAACAGACATAGCTGACCACCTGTATCAGTCTGATGTTTTAAGTACTGAAGAAAAAGAGGAAATTTGTAATTATTCACTCACTCAACAGGAAAGTAATAGACTTTTATACAACAAATTGATTCACAAAGGTCGAGATGCATACAAACACCTTCTTGAAGCTGTACGACTCGGAGAATACCCGGATGTTGCTTCAGAAATAGAGAAGACAGAATTGTCAGATCAAGAAATACAATTGTGTCAAATTGGTAATTATAGAACATGTAGAAGATCCTGATTTACTTAGATGATTCAAATATATATCATAAATTTTACATTATAATTACACTTGAATATTTTCTTATACATCAGAGCATATTGAGTATCTTTTCAGAGCATTTTACGATAATATTGAGAGGCGAAATTTAAGGGGGAAGCGACCAGTCCCTAACTTTGTGGTTGATTATTTAGGGAATCACTGAATCATGACTGGAGTTGGCCCCCCTCTCAGGCAGCCAGTGTCCGCTCCCATTATATTAATCTGACACGTAATATGCTAAAAAAAAGTATACAATTCAAGGAAAAAAAGACACGTTTTCATCAGTATATGTTTAACTGTAAAAGGAATGATCTAATGTTGGAAATAAACATATTGCTAAATCAGAAAGGAGAGAGGAAATATAAAAAAACTGTTTTTTAATTATTGTCAAGCCTGTGACTTCTGTTGCAGAAAGCTCGAGATACAGATAGTGATCCGGCGGCGGTGGTGTTAGGTAACTTCTTAAACGCTTAATATTTCAGAAAGTAGAAGACCTGGATCCTTCCTACTTTGTATATAGATGCCTTATATGTTACGAAGTTTCCGTCTGTCATATGTCTGTTGTCCTTTTCATGGTTCAGTGACTACATTTTACTTGAAAAAAAAGTTAAGATTTTTAGTATTCTTAATTTCTCTCTTAATATGAGTAATAGGATAACTATATTTGGTATGTGCGTTCCTTGCAAGGTCCTCATGCCGGTCAACAGTTTTCACTTGACCTCGACATCATTTCATGGATCAGTGAACAAGGTTAAGTTTTCGTGGTCAAGTCCATTTCTCAGATACTATGAGCAATAGGTCTACTATATTTGGTGTATGGAATGATAGTAAGGTGTACATGTCCAACTGGCAGGTGTCATCTGACCTTGACCTCATTTTAATGGTTCAGTGGTTATAGTTAGGTTTTTGTGTTTTGGTCTGTTTTTCTTAAACTGTATGCAAATAAGGTCTACTATATTTGGTGTATGGAATGATTGTAAGGTGTACATGTCCAACTGGCAGGTGTCATATGACCTTGACCTCATTTCCATGGTTCAGTGGTTAAAGATAAGTTTTTGTGTTTTGGTCTGTTTTTCTAACACTGTATACAATAGATCAACTATATCATGTATATTTGGTGTATGAAAATATTTTACGATGTACATGTCAGTTTGGCATGTTTTATTTGACCTCGATCTCATTTAAAGTTTCATTGCTGAATGTTAAATTTTTACTTTTTAGTCTGTTTTTCTTGTACTTTAAGCAATAGGTCAACTATATATGGTGTATGGAATGATTGAAAGGTGTATATGTCTGTCTGGAAATTATCATCTGACCATGACCTCATTTTCCTGGTTCATTGGTCAATCTTAAGTTTTCCTGGTTAAGTTTGTTTCTTAGATACTGTATGCAATAAGTCAACTCTTTAAAGCATGTAAGGATTGTAAGGTGTACATATATGTCTGGCAGGGTACATCTGACCTTGACCTCATTTTCATGGTTCATTGATCAATGTTTTCCTGAATAAGTTTGTTTCTTAGATGCCATGTGCGATAGGTCAACTATATTTAAGCATATTTGGTGTATGGAATGATTGCAAGGTAAACATGTATTTCCAGTTTGGTTTATCTGAACTTGACCTCATTTTTTTGGATCTTATTAAGTTTATTATGTTGAGCTTTATATTTAGGACTATCAACATAAAATCAATGGTTAACCTGGTTAAGAAGGCGAGACTTTTCAGCATGTGCACTCTTGTCTTAAAAATTATTACAAGGATTTCTGAAATTTGGTTCAGGGTTTATATGATTCAGCTATACCTTGTGATGCGTTTTCAGATACATCAGTCAACAACTTCCTGTTTACCTTATACTTCGGGGCGTGGCCGCGTGGGTATCATTAGGGAGCAGGTTTTTTTTCCAAGAAAAGAAAGTCTGTGACCCCCTTATTCTATTTGATATTTCAAAGGTATTTTGAAAAGCATGCAATCATCTCATTGAATTTTTAAAAAATCTATTGTTTGATGTTTCCTCAATACAAAGAATTAAGTTGCCCCAATATTCCACTGATAAAATAACTGTGATTTTGTATATTTCAATGTATTTTAACGAAAAAATATGGTCTCTAACAATTTTTCTCTTTTAAAAAGAAGTTGAGTCTTATCCTTTCAAAATATTAGTATTACTTTCTTTCTCTTCCTATTACTTTTTGTAAATCGAGAGTGAACATTTTGATTTTGAGCTAAATAAGTTTTGAACTTTCTTTAGAAAATGATCATAATTGGTTTTAGTTTATGTTTCATCCATTTAATGCATTAAAAACGCCATATTCATTCCAAATCTCTTGTCAAACATTGTTTATTTTCGTATTTTTCATTGCTTTTGGCGGCCATTTAATATTTTAGTGTAAACTACTGATCGGAACCAGACCAGATATGACAAAAATCCGCATTTTACGATAATAACTACATATGGTCAAATGGTACAGTATACAGAAAACAATGATACCTAAAGAGAAAACTAAGCATTAACAGATTATTTGTGAGAAAACTTTGTTAAAAATATATATCATTTTTAGCTCACCTGGCCTATAAGGCCATGTGAGCTTTTCTCATCACTTGGCGTCCGTCGTCGTCGTTGTCTGTCGTCGTTAACAATTTTTCAAACATCTTCTCCTCTGGAACTACTGAATGGATTTGAATGAAACTTAAAATGATTGTTCCTTAGATTATCCTGCACAAAGTGTGTGCTTCGATTTTTGATCCGTCAAAAAACATGGCCGCCGTTACTTTAAATAGAACATAGGGATCAAATGCAGTTTTTGGCTTATATCTCAAAAACGAAAGCATTTAGAGCAAATCTGACATGGTGTAAAAATGTTCATTAGGTCAAGATCTATCAGCCCTGAAATTTTCAGACGAATCAAACAAACCATTGTTGGGTTGCTGCCACTTAATTGGTAATTTTAAGGAAATTTTGCAGTTTTTGGTCATTATCTTGAATATCATTATAGATAAAGATAAACTGTAAACAGCAAAAATGATCAGCAAAGTAAGATCTACACATAAGTTAAATATGACCAAAGTTGTCAATTGACCCCTTTAGGAGTTTTTGCCCTTTAAAGACTTTTTTCACAATTTGTTCATCATGTTGACTTACTTTAAAAAATCTTCTCCTTTGAAACTGCTGTATCAATTTCAGCCAAACTTAGGCTAAATGAGTTTCAGAGTATCTAGTATAAATTTTATATTTTATTTCCTTGTATGTCAAGAAACATAGCTCCTGAACATAGGAGAAAATGATTATTTTTTGGGGATTTTGCAGAAAATAGGACGATCCAAAAAACATTTAAATAAATTGAAAAGCCAAAATAATCATTGATGAGAGATTTAACCAAAAGAATTAAGGTGAGCGATTCAGGCTCTTGAGAGCCTCTTGTTTTAATAAGAACCAGTGTTTTTTCCTACATATTTAGTTCAATTGTATCTATACAGGTTGCACTATAATAAACCATTCATTCATTTAGTGGGGTAGGTAGGGTAACTGGAACCACACATTTATTTTATTTGGCTCAAGAGGAAAAATAATAATTCTGGAAGTATAAATGAATATAGAATACATAAACTGAAAATAATGTTATCATGGTTATAGTTAAATTGTATTCTCAGTCATGAATTCAACAATATAGACACAAAGAATAGGCTGGAATAGAATATTTTATTCACCAAATAAGGGCCTTTTACATACAAGCAATATAATACATTTTGTAATAAACAATAACTTATCTATAATACTAAAATTACGAGGTCCAATTTGTCAGCCGTCATCGGGTAAAAACGACAAATCAAAGAATTCAACTCTATATATAACTAATATAGGACAATGGTGTAGATTAAAAATTACACCACTCCAGACCTTTTTGTTTTCCACATAATTAATATTGCCAATAATTAACAAGTTCCGGGTATAATCCGATACCGATACCAATAGTATATTCACCTGTTAGCATTCAGGGGCATTACTTAAACAAGTAACAATTAAAATTACCTATACAAGTAATGTTGAAAACGAGGCTTATTTAAATATAACTTATATAAGTTATTTTTCTGAATATTATTTTTATAGGTGTCCAAGAATACAGATTTTACTAGCTTTAAATAATTTTCACAGTTATCTGGTTATTTTTCCCTTGATATATAAAAACTAATTCTTCAGAAACACTAATTAACTTTCCGACGCACTTATCTTTCATACCGACGCTTCTGGGTCAAAGATTGGTCTCTTGGGACTATTACATTATCATTTTCCTCTAAAATCTTGAAGGTAGACTGATATAAATAGATAGATACTTGTGAATTAATTAAGACCTGAAGTTATTTATAATGTGTAACCTAAATCAATTACATATGTGCCTTAGATAAGTGTAATTGCTATTTTTTTTCAAAAATGTTTAAAATAACTTATTCAAGTAATATTTTTGTTATTATTTTCAAAGTAACCCTTCATCTCTATACTCCTCTCAAATTTGATAAATTCTTTATTTTATGATATAAAATGTAGTTTAAAATCATGAAAACTACATTTAGTCTATGTTTCTATTGAAAATTAAAATAACTCTATGAAGTAATTTTATTGTATTTAAAATAAAAAATTACTTACATAAGTAATTAAAAAAAATAACTTGTTTAAGTAACGCCACTGACTGGTTAGATATTACCTTATCTGTACGTTCCGCATTTGACAGGCGCACCACCAAACGGTGTTTTTAGGATTTTGCTATATACAAGGGTCATAATCAAAGGGCTGACACTACTAAATTCAATCATTGTCAAATTGTTCCCTATTGTAGCTTTATTCATCAATCAGCAAGACTTTCTAAGATAACTAATATAGGACAATGCTGTTGATTAAAAAATACCCCATTCCTGGATAGCCTGAACCTTTGTTTTCCAAATAATTAATATTTCCAATAATTGATAAGTTCCAGGTCGACGGGTTCAAACAGAAAGATTTGAAAGCAGGGAAAAATGTGTATCTTATAATCGACATGACTTTATCAGATGACAATACCAATTACTAAAATAAGGCTTAGGCAAAGTTATATACTTTAATTCAGTCACGGACCCGCGATATCACGGGTGTGTACTTGTATAATATAAAGGAAATAGAGCATTGCCACGACGCGACAAATTACATCGAAAAAAATACAATTTATTTTTTTACGCCAAATGTGATGCTATCCTGGGGAGAACACTGCCGGCCTTACTTCCAGTTTTTATACTAAATTTTAAAAGTTGATTGACCATGTTGACAAAGAAGTTTTACAGAAGGTTTAGAAAAAAATTATTGGCCAATAGAAACCCCTTCTGCCTTAACTGCTAATAGTTATTTATTAATTCTTTTATCATTTTTGTCAGTTGTGTTCAATTTTTTAAAACTTCAATTTTGTAAAATTATTGATAAAAAAAATGACTTGCGATATAAATATTATTTTTTCTTTACCTTTATGACAAAATTATGTTGTACAATGTTGGGTTTCAGTTATAGAAATATTTAGACTATTGAACATCTAGGCAGTTTGTCTTGTTTCAGGAATGAAGAAACTCAAAGACAGACATGAGAAAAAAGGTAACAATATAATATAGTTCACTGTACTTCATTCATTGTACTTCAAGCAAGACTGAAAGATGTATATTTTTTCAAATATATGTTTATTGTCTTATAGCAGTTTTACCATTAGTGTGATTATCTACAGCTATTTTTAGTCCCCTACTGACGAAGTCAAAGGGGACTTAAGGTTTGGACTCTATCAGTCTGTCTGTCTGTATTTCTCTGTCTGTCTGTTGGTCTGTTTGTCTGTCTGTCCGCCCATCCATCTGTCCGTCCGTCTTTCCGTCAAATCAGTCTTCCACACCTTTTTCATAGTGCTTGAAGATATTGATTTGATAATTGGTATATAGTTTTGTTCAGGTCTGATGATTTTGTGCAGAGTAATAATGGTCCTTGGAAAAAATTCACTTAAATAATCAGTTTTTGTCTGATCTTGACAGAGTCAAAAAGCGAGACATAGGTATGCTGTTTTCGCTGACGGCGAGTCAGCGGCTTCAACAATGTATTAGTTTGTGATTAGGTCTAGTTTATGGTGAACCACTAGTGTAAGGTCAATAATATTTGGTATACAGTTGTATTATCATTGGCACATCTTATTGCCATGGACATTATTTGGCCCTGCCCCCTTATTTATGGTCTATTGACTTTGAAACTTTTGCTTAGTTTACATGTATTAGTTTGTGATTAGGTCAGTGTATGGGGAACCACTAGTGGAAGGTCAATGCTATTTGGTATACAGTTGTATAAGCATTTTCATATATCATAATAATTCATTGCAATGGAGATTATTTGGCCTTGCCCCCTCAGTCATGGTCTATTGACTTTAAAACATTTTACTAATACAATAGAAGATGTGGTGTGATTGCCTATGACACGGAAATTATCAATAATAGGTCATCACACGGCCTTCAACAATGAGCAAAGCCCATACCGCATAATCAGCTATGAAGGGCCTTGAAATGACAAATGTAAAACAATTCAAACAAGATTATTAACGGCCTAATTTATGTATAAAAAATTGAACGAAATAACAAATATATGTAACACTGCATTAAACAACAACCACTGAATAGTTTACATGTATTGGTTTGTGATTAGGTCAGTTCAAAGGGAACTTCATGCCTGAAGTTATTGACTTGACATTTGTTATATAGTGTACACCATGACAACTTATAGATGAAGTTAGCATTTTGTTTCAGTACAATGAATTTTAACAGGTAGGGAACTATGTATTGCCATAACATTTCTTGACGTATGCAGTTATCTTAGACATTACTTTGGACTGTCAACAAATTATTCAGTAATGATTGATTTAGCAGGCGAGACATTTCAGTGCACTCTTTTTAGTATTAGGCCATGTATTTTTGGTGTAAGGAAAAACTTATTCATAATTTTTAATAGGAAAAAAAGAATATGTAGTAAGATTGCAAATGAGAGAACTATCCACCAGAGACCAAATGACGTAAAAGTAAGCAAATATAGGTCACCATACAGCCTTCAACAATGAGCAAAATCCATACCTCAAAGTAAGCTATTAAAGGCACTGAAATGACAAATGTGAAACAATTCTAACAAGACAACTACCAGCCTTTTTATGTATGAAATATGATACACAGCAAAAAATGACAGTGAATTACAGGCTCCTGTCTTGGGGCATGAACATACATAATGTGGTGAGGTTAAACATGTGTACCGGTGTCAAACCCTCTCCTAACTTGGGACAGTGATGTAACAGTACAACAAAAGAACAAACTATAAAAATCAGTTAAAAGGGCTTATATCTTATTTCTATTAACTCACCAGATCGATACAAAACTCAAAAGATAATAAGTTCAAATCTGAGAGAACCATGTTCATAATTTGTTGTTTTTATTTATTTAGATATTCTGATGGTTCCGAATGAAGTCATTCCTAAACATATACTAGGTAAGTTTAATGATGTAGGACATTGGAACTTTACTTAATCCTATAATAAGTCATCTTCAGTACATATAATTGGAAAATACATATATGTTTTGATTGATAAATGCAAGTATTGAGGATACAATCAGTTTATTATTTTCATGTTGTCAGGCACTCATATTTAAAGTCATATGAAAGGTAATTTTTGAAAAAAAAAATAGACGTCACATTTCGAAGTTTATATTTAATAACGATAATTAACTGAATTACAGGCTCCTGACTTGGGGCATGAACATACATAATGTGGCAAGGTTAAACATGTGTACTGGTGTCAAACCCTCCCCTAACTTGGGACAGTGATGTAACAGTACAACAAAAGCTTACCAGATAGATACAAAGCAAAAAAGACAACAAGTTCAAAAGATAATAATGTTCAATCTGAGAGTACCATGTTCATAATTTGTTGTTTATATATTTTTAGATATTCTGATGGATCATGATGAAGTTATTCCTAAACATATACTTGGTAAGTTTATTGATGTAGAACATTGAAACTTTACTTAATTCTACAACACAGCATCTTCAGTACATATAACTGGAAAATACATGCATGCGCTTTATACTTTGCACTTTGTCTGTTCATCTATATATATATAACTATTCCAAAAGTATTGCCCAAGATAGATAAATGTACATTATATGTAGACAGTTCTATATTATAAATACAAAATTTTGAGAAACATCTTTCAAGCTACCATTTGATTGATAAACAAGTATACTGTGCTATTCTAAATTGGTTCTGAGTGTCAAAATTATCTGTTGGCTGCCATTTTCAGTGTTTTAATTTGCTTCTTAAGTATGACTTGAAATTCTGCATTAATTTTTGGTGTTACGGTCAATTCATTTGTTGGCCTGAATTTTTAAGAATGCTACCAAAATATGTAAACATTCAAAGTTCTTGGAATTAAAAAAAAGGGCCTTGGTGGATAAGTGGTCTAAGTAGTTCAAGTATACTGTATTACTAGCCTGTCAACAATGAGGTTGTAAGTTTGAACCTTGAACGTAGCAGATGTGCTGGACTCTAATCTAACATGTCTAAATTGACTAGGATTGTCAGTTTTACTGTTAAAGGTCAATATTTTCTCTATGAGCACTCCAGTTTCCTCCACTAATAAAACCTGACCGCCACGAAATATCCAAAAGATCTGAAAGAGGAGTTTTAAAGCTACTGATCAATTAGTAAATAATTTTAAAAAGTATAAAAAAGAAGATGTGGTATGATTGCCAATGAGACAACCTTCCACAAGAGACCAAATGACACACAAATTCAAAGCCCATATCGCACAGTCAGCTATAAAAGGCCCGGAAATGAAAATGTAAACCAATTCAAAAGAGAAAACTAACGACCTAATTTATGTACAAAAAATGAGTGAAAAACATTTTTGGGTCATTTAAGAGATCTGCGACACTGACTTGAAATCGCACAAAAAATAACTTAAAGTGCTTTGGAATAATAAACTAGGCTCTTATTAATTTTATGACGAAAACTATAAAAAAAAAAACATAGTACATGTAGTGTGAACACATAGAAGTTACTACAAAACATGAAAAATGTCACAACAATGATAAATAATAACATATTTGTTACGATAGAGTATTTTTCTTAAGGGATAATACCACCACTGATATTCCCTTATTAGTCTTTGTTAAGCTGGTATTTAACAGTATGATTTAAGTAAAGAAATGTTACCATTTAACTTTGAATTAATTTCAAACCACATTTCCTTGTATAGAAGAAAAAAAACCATCATAAGTTTTAAAAATATTTTATTAGAACACTGAATAAAACAAAATATGGTGCTTCAAAACACACAAAATGCATGAACATGATGAAACTGGTTGTCACATACTTTATTTTTGTGTTATTACACCTTGAAATTTGAACTTTAAATATATAGTTAATTTATTGAATTTCATTTTTTTGCAGAGCAGTTCGAAAACCGCTTGGAACAGTGGAAGGAGGATGATCAACAGTTTGTTAGCACTGAAGCAGAGAAACATGTAATGCAAAAAGTTTTGGCACACAGTTCAGTTACCCTGGTGGGAAATGCTGGCGCTGGAAAAAGTTTTCTTTCTAAACACATTGCCCTCATAATGAAGACACATGGCTATACTGTAATTCCATGTAGTAAACCTAAAGATATTGGAAAATGGTTTAAACATGGGAGGAAAACTTTGTTTGTCTTTGATGACGTTTGTGGCAGATATACTCTTAATCAACAAATTTACACTGACTGGAAACAAAGACTTGATCACATTAAATCTCTTCTCGAAGACAAATGTTGTAAAATCATCTCTACATGTAGATTGGAGGTTTACAAAGATGAACTATTTAGGAATCTCTCTATTTTCAAAATGTGTAACATCGATTTAAGTTCAAAAGAATTCAAACTTAGTGCTGCTGAAAAATTGGCTTTAGCTGAAGTTTACTTTAAGGAAAATACTGATGAAGTAAAGGAATTGTCAGAAAAATATGACTTTTTCCCACTTTTATGTAGCTTATATCATAAACAGAACCTCAAGAAAAATGTAAGCGTTACTTCTTTTTTTAGCAATCCTTTTGAAGTTTTCAAAGATCAACTTGTACATATGTATGGAGAAAGTGATGCTGGTAAAATGCAGTATTCTAGCTTAGTCCTTTGTGTCATGTTTAACAACACATTAACAGAAGAAAACTTTTCACCGAAAGATAAGAAGATAGGAGTAATGATAGAAGATTTACTAGAAGAATGTGAACTGAATAAAGGAACATCCATCAAATGTTTAAAGAAATCCCTGGAAACACTTGAAGGTACCTATGTGGTCAAGGTGGATAATAAATACAAAATAATCCATGATAAGTTGTTTGATTTCCTTGCCAAATACTTTGGGGAGAAGATGATACAGATTTGTATTGATCATGCTAATACTGGCTTCATTAAAGAGAGATTTCTTTGGCAAATAACAGATAACATGGGCACAGAAATAGAGTTTGTAATAAGAATACCTGATACCTATATGAATAGATATATAGAAAGATTGGTGAAAGACTGGGAGAATGGTAATGTATACAGTGTATGTCATAACAGAAAAATAAGTTCTACAACATTTACTGAAAACTTGGTAACACATTTAAACCAACTTGATCTATCAAAACAGGAAGAACTTGTTTGTACTAAAGATGTTTACTCAAAAGATATAGCACTAAGTGGAAGTTGTTATATGGGTACTATTGACCTTGTTAAATGGTTGATCAGTAGGAATAGTGATGTTAATTATAGTAGAGAGGATGGTTGTTTTCCTTTATTATGGGCAAGTCAGGAAGGCCATGTTAATGTTGTTAAAGAACTGTTACAACATTCAACTGATGTCAATAAGTGTAACAATGATGATGCATCACCTCTGTATATAGCAAGTGAGAATGGACATGTTGATGTTGTTAAAAAACTGATAGAGTATTCAGCTGATGTCAATAAGTGTGACATTGATGATACATCACCTCTGTATATAGCAAGTCAGAATGGACATGTTCATGTTGTTAAAGAACTGTTACAATAGTCAGCTGATGTCAATAAATGTACCAATAATGATACATCACCTCTGTTTATAGCAAGTCAGAATGGACATGTTGATGTTGTTAAAGAACTGTTACTACATTCAGCTGATGTCAATAAATGTACCAATAATGATGCATCACCTCTGTTTATAGCAATTCAGAAAGGACATATTCATGTTGTTAAAGAACTATTACAGTATTCAGCTGATGTCAATAAGTGTGACAATGATGATACATCACCTCTGTTTATAGCAAGTGAGAATGGACATGTTGATGTTGTTAAAGAACTGTTACAATATTCAGCTGATGTCAATAAGTGTGACAATGATGATACATCGCCTCTGTATATAGCAAGTGGGTATGGACATGTTAATGTTGTTAAAGAACTGTTACAACATTCAGCTGATGTCAATAAATGTAACAATAATGATGTATCACCTCTGTATATAGCAAGTCAGGACGGACATGTTGATGTTGTTAAAGAACTGTTACAACATTCAGCTGATGTCAATAAAAGTTACAATAATGGTATATCACCTCTGTTTAAAGCAAGTCAGAATGGACATGTTAATGTTGTTAAAGAACTGTTACTACATTCAGCTGATGTCAATAAATGTACCAATAATGATACATCACCTCTGTTTATAGCAAGTCAGAATGGACATGTTGATGTTGTTAAAGAACTGTTACTACATTCAGCTGATGTCAATAAATGTACCAATAATGATGCATCACCTCTGTTTATAGCAATTCAGAAAGGACATATTCATGTTGTTAAAGAACTATTACAATATTCAGCTGATGTCAATAAATGTGACAATAATGGTAAATCACCTCTGTATAAAGCAAGTCAGAATGGACATGTTAATGTTGTTAAAGAACTGTTACAATATTCAGCTGATGTCAATAAGTGTGACAATAATGATGTATCACCTCTGTATATAGCAAGTCAGAATGGACATGTTGATGTTGTTAAAGAACTGTTACAACATTCAGCTGATGTCAATAAGTGTGACAAAAATTGTGTATCACCTCTGCATTTTGCAAGTTATAAGGGACATGTTGATGTTGTTAAAGAACTGTTACTACATTCAGCGGATGTAAATAAATGTGACATTAATGGTAAAAATTCTCTTAATGTAGCACAGGAGCAAGGACATATAGATATAGAATCTTTGTTGAAAGAAAAAGGAGCAAATCAACATTGATGTCAAACTGATCAATGCTAGTGGAGGATATTTTCTTATTGTTTGTACATGTTGTATTTGGACAAATTCATACATTATAATTTATTTATTCAAAACCTCATGAAGCTGAAATTAGTTAATAGTTTGAAGTATCGGGGGCACTATTCAATACTTCCATTAACCTTTAGTTTTTTTTTTAATTTATTGTATTGTTGGGTTGCTGTCTATATTAACAAATCTATTTTTATACATATATAAAAATCTTGTTTTTCTGAACAAATGGTAAGATTTTACATGTTTTAGTGAAAATACTGTCATTGACTGTTAAATCAGATAAGGTAACTAACTCTTGGCTTGTTTTTCAATTAACACGATTAAAAAAATACAGCAAATTATTGGGAAGTGAAAGCATTTAAAGATAGACCAGCAGTATGCAAGATAGTCGTACACCCTCTACAAACAGTGATGGATGGGTATGCAAAAAACAATTATATAGATAAATCACAAAGGTTGTGTTGGATAAAGTTGAAGATGACAAACATTGTATATATGTGAATGTCCTCGTTATAATCTCTTGAAAAAATAGTTCTATAATATCATTTGTAAAATTGTCAAAATGTTAAACTAAAATGCCAATTTCAATTTGTCTTTTTATTCAACATGTTCAAGAAAACCTAGAGGTATTAAACATTATTGGAATGTACATGATGTATATATTAATGAATGTCTTGAAATCAGAAAACTTTTAATTTTATACAGATATGTTTATGTGTAACCCATTAGGAATATTTGCCTGTTAATATTATATATTCATGATATTATCTGTTTTATTACTGCATGTTTGCACACATGCTTATGGCTCTGGATTGGCTATGACTTAAGATTTTAACATTTAGTTGATTATATTCATATTTGTATATGATTGTCAACAATATTTTTGTCAATTATGAAAAATCATCGTATTAAACTACTTTAATCTTCATTAGCTATTTAATTGGAATAAGGATATCTTATCTTATCTTAATATCTTGTACATTAAACATGTTAAAAGTAGATAGTTTACAATGTCTTTTTTACATCTGAGTTAAACTTTATATCTCCATGATTATAAGTACTAAATCAATAGTGCTGAAAGTGGCGTTAAACACCAATCAAATCAAATTATATCTCCATGACTATAAGTACTAGGATCAATAGTGCTGAAAGAGGTGTTAAACACCAATCAAATCAAATCATATCCCCATGACTATAAGTACTGGTATCAATAGAGCAAAAAGTGGTGTTTAACACCAATCAAATCAAATCGTATCTCAATGATTATAAGTACTAGGATCAATAGTGCTGAAAGCGGCGTTAAACACCAATCAAATCAAATCATATCTCCATGACTATAAGTACTAGGATCAATAGTGCTGAAAGCGGCGTTAAACACCAGTCAAATCGAATCATATCTCCATGACTACAAGTACTGCAACAGGAGAAAACGGCCATTAGACATACAACAGGAGAAAAAGGCCAATACACTTAAAGCAAGAAAAAATGGTCATTACACATAACACAAAAGGAAACGGCCTTTACATGTACAATATGAAAAAACAGCAATTACACATAAACAAGAGGAAACGACTATTACACTTAAAAAAGAGAATACGGTCATTACACATAAAACATGGGGGAATAGGTCATTACACATGCAATAGGAGAGAACAGACATTAGACAAAAAAAGAAAGATAAAACGGCAATTACACATGCAACAGGAGAAAAACGGCCATTACACATAAAAAAAGAAAACAGCTATTACATAAAAAAAATATGGCCATTATACATATAACAGGAGAAAACGGTCATTACACAGGCAACAAGTGAAAATGGCCATTACACATGAACAAGAGGAAACGACTATTACACGTAAAAAAGAGAATACGGTCATTACACATAAAATAGGAGAGAACGGCCATTAGACATGAAAAAGAGAATATGAATATTATACATACAACAATAGAAAGCTGTCATTACATATGCAACAGGAGAAAACGACTATTACACAAAAAAAGAGAATATGACCATTACACATGCAAGAGGAGAAAACGGTCATTACTCATAAAACAGGAGGAAACGGCCATCACACATGAAAAAAGAGAATATGAACATTATACATACAACAGGAGAAAGAGGTCATTACACATGCAACAGTAATCCACGATTGCACATCAAACGAGAGGAAACGACTATAATACATAAAACAAGACTATACGGCAATTACACATGCAAAAGGTGAAAACGGTCATTACACAGAAAACGAGAAAACGACCGCCAGCCCCCCCCCCCCCCCCCCCCCCCCCCCCGATGAAAATAAAATACAGAAATTATACCTAAAACAAGAGAAAACGGTCATAACACATAAAACAAAAGAATACGGCTATTACACATAAAACAAGAGAATATGATCATAACACAGGCAACAGGTGAAAACGGTCATTACACATAAAACAAGAGGAAACGCCAAAAAAAGATAACGGCCATTAGACATAACACAGGAGAAAACGGCCATTACACATGCAACAGGGAAAACGGCCATTACTCATAAAACATGTGAACACGGCCATTACACATGCATCAGGAGAAACTGGCCATTACGCATAAAACAAGAGAAAACGGCCATTAGACTTAAAACAGGTGACAACGGCAATTATACATAGAACAAGAGAATACGGCCAATTCACATTAAACAACAGAATACGGCCCTTACAATGCAACAGATGAAAACGGCCATTACACATAAAACAAGAAAATACGGACATAACACATATCACAGGAGAAAACGGTCAGTACGCATCAAAGCAAGAAGACACGACAATTACACATAACACAAGAAGAAACAGCCATTACATATAAAACAAGAAAATAGAGCCATACCAAATGCAACAGGTGAAAATGGCCATTACACGAAACCAAGAAAATACAGTAATTCCACATAAAAGGAAACGGCAATTATACATAAAAAAAAAAGACTAAACGGCAATAACACGATCAACAGGTGAAAATGGCCATTACACATAAACCAAGAAAATACAGTCAATCCATATAAAACAAGAGGAAACGACATAAGCAAAGGGAAACGGCCATTACACATAAAAAAAGAGAATAAAGCCATTACACATGCAATAGGAGAAAACGGCCATTACACATAAATTAGAACAACCATTGCATAAAAATAGAAATGGACATTATACATATAACAAGAGAAAATAGTCATTACACATGAAAGAGTAATAAAAGGCCATTAGGTATAAAACAAGAGAAAACGGCAATTACGCTCAAACAGGTGACAACGGCCATTACACATATAACAAGAGGAAACGGCCATTACACATATAACAGGAGAAAACAGCCTTCAACATGCAACGAGAGAGAACGATAATTTGACAAACAACAGGAGAAAAGATTACACATCAACAGGAGAGAATGGCCATTAAACTTACAAAAATAGAAAACGGCAATTACACATAAAACGAGAGAAAACAACCATTACACATAAAACAGGAGAGTACGATCACTACTCATCAAACAAAGAAACACGGCCATTACACATGAACCAGGTGAAAACAACCAATACACATAAAACGAGAGGAAACAACCATTACAGATAAAACAGGAGAGTACGACCACTACTCATCAAACAAGAAAATACGGCCATGACATATGCAACAGGTGAAAACGACCATTACACATAAAACCAGAGAAACAGATAAAACAGGAGAGTACGACCACTACTCATCAAACAAGAAAATACGGCCATGACATATGCAACAGGTTAAAACGGCCATTATGCATGAAGCAAAAGGAAACGGCCATTTTATATATGACAGGAAAAACAGCCATTACACATATAACATGAGGCAACTGCCATTACATATAACACAAGAGAACACGGCCATTTCACAGGCAACAGGTGAACATGGCCATTACACATAAACAAGAGAAAACGACTATTACACGTAAAAAAGAGAATACGGTCATTACAACAGGTGAAAACGGCCATTACACATAAAACAAAAGAATACGGCTATTACACATAAAACAAAAGAATACGGCTATTACACATAAAACAAGAGAATATGATCATAACACATGCAACAGGTGAAAACGGTCATTACACATAAAACAAAGGGAAACGGCAATCACACATAAAAGAGAGAATAAGACCATAACACATATAACACGGGGAAACATGTGAACACGGCCATTACACATGCATCAGGAGAAAATGGCCATTACACATGAAACAAGAGAAAACGGCCATTAGACTTAAAACAGGTGACAACGGCCATTGCACATAGAACAAGAGAATACGGCCATTACACATAAAACAAGAAAATATGGACATTACACACATATAACACGAGGCAACTGCCATTACATATAACACAAGAGAACACATCCATTACACAGGCAACAGGTGAACATGGCCATTAAACATAAAAAAGAGAAAAAGACTATTACACGTAAAAAAGAGAATACGGTCATTACACGTAAAACAGGGGGAAACGGTCATTACACATGCAATAGGAGAAAACGACCATTAGACAAACAAAAGGAGAAAACGGCCATTATGCATTAAAAAGAGAAAACAGCCATAACACATGGAACAGGAGAACACGGTCACTACTCATAAAACAGAAGGAAACGACCATTACATATGAAAAAGAGAATATGGACATTATACATAAAAGAGAATATGGCCATTACACTTGCAAGAGGAGAAAACGGTAGCTACTCATAAAACAAGAGAAAACGCCCATAACACACAAAACAAAAGAATACAACCATTACACATAAAACAAGAGAATTTGATCATTGCACATGGAACAGATGAAAACGGCCATTACACATAAACAAAAGGAAACGGTCATCAACCGTAAAAAAGAGAATACGGCCATAACACATAAAACAGGGAGAAACGGTCATTACACATGCAATAGGAGAGAACGGCCATAACTCATTAAACATGTGAAGACGACCATTACACATGCATCAGGAGAAAATGGCCATTACACATGTAACAAGAAAAAACGGCCATTAGACTTAAAACAGGTGACAACGGCCATTGCACATAGAACAAGAGAATACGGCCATTACACATAAAACAAGAAAATACGGACATTACACACATATAACAGTAGAAAACGGCCAGTATGCATAAAAAAAAGAAGACACGGCAATTACACATAACCCAAGAAGAAACAACCATTACATATAAAACAAGAGATTACGACTATAGCACATGCAACAGGGGAAAATGGCCATTACACGTAAACCAAGAAAAAACAGTCATTCCACATTTATTTAAACAAAGGGAAACGGCAATTACACATAAAACAAGAGGAAACGGCAATAATACATAAAACAATACTATACGGCAATACAACTATCAACAATGAAAATGGCCATTACACATAAACCAAGAAAATACATTCAATCCACATAAAACAAGAGGAAACGGTAATTACACATAAAACAAGAGGAAACGGCCATTACACATAAAAGGGAAATACAGCCATTACACATGCAAAAGGAGAAAACGGCCATTATACATTATAAAGAGAAAAAGGCCATAACACATGGAACAGGAGAAAACGGTCACTACTCATAAAACAGGAGGAAACGACCATTACATAAAAGAGAATATGGCCATTACACTTGCAAGAGGAGAAAACGGTAACTACTCATAAAACAAGAGAAAACGGCCATAACACACAAAACAAAAGAATACAACCATTACACATAAAACAAGAGAATTTGATCATTGCACATGCATCAGATGAAAACGGCCATTACACATAAACAAAAGGAAACGGTCATCAACCGTAAAAAGAGAATACGGCCATAACACATAAAACAGGGAGAAACGGTCATTACACATGCAATAGGAGAGAACGGCCATTAGACATGCAACAGAAGAAAACGGCCAGTTCATATAAAAAGAAAAGACGGCAATTACACCTGCAACAGGAGAAAACGACCATTACACATAAAACAAGTGAACACGGCCATTACTTATTCAACAAGAGAAAATGGCAATTACACATCAAACAAGAGAATCAGCCATTAGACATCCACCAAGAAAATACAGTCAATTCACATAAAACAAGAGGAAATGGCAATTACACATAAAACAAGAGAAACGGTCATTACACATGAAAAAGAGAATACGGCCATTACACGCACAATAGGACAAAACGGCCATTACACATATATTAGAAGGAAACAGCCATTGCATAAAAATAGAGAATATGGACATTATACATATAACAAAAGAAAACAGTCATTACACATGAAAGAGAAATAAACGGCCATTAGGTATAAAAGAAGAGAAAACGGCCATCACGCTAAAACAGATGGCAACGGCCATTACACATATAACAAGAGGAAACGGCCATTACACATATAACAGGAGAAAACGGCCATTACACATGCAACGAAAGAGAACGATAATTTGACAAACAACAGGAGAAAACATTACACATCAACAGCAGAGAATGGCCATTAAACTTACAAAAATAGAAAACGGCAATTACACATAAAACGAGAGGAAACAACCATTACACATAAAACAGGAGAGTACGACCATTACTCATCAAACAAGGGAATAGGGCCATTACACATGCAACAGGTAAAAACGGCCATTACACATAAAACAAAAGGAAACGGCCATTACATGTATGACAGGAAAAACAGCCATTAACCATAAAACACGAGGCAACTGTCATTACATATAATACAAGAGAACACAGCCATTACACAGGCAACAGGTGAACATGGCCATTAAACATAAAAAAGACTATTACAAACGACTATTACACGTAAAAAAGAGAATACGGTCATTACACGTAAAACAGGGGGAAACGGTCATTACACAGGCAATAGGAGAAAATGGCCATTAGACATACAAAAGGTGAAAACGGCCATAACACATGCAACAGGAGAGAACGGTCACTACTCATAAAACAGAAGGAAACGACCATTACATATAAAAAAGAGAATATGGACATTATACATAAAAAGAGAATATGGCCATTACACTTGCAAGAGGAGAACTACTCATAAAACAAGAGAAAACGGCCAAAATACACAAAACAAAAGAATACAACCATTACACATAAAACAAGAGAATTTGATCATTGCACATGCAACAGATGAAAACGGCATTTACACATAAAAAAGGGAATACGGCCATTACACATAAAACAGGGGGAAACGGTCATTACACATGCAATAGGAGAGAACGGCCATTAGACATACAACAGGAGAAAACGGCCAGTTCATATAAAAAAGAGAAAACGGCAATTACATCTGCAACAGGAGAAAACGACCATTACACATAAAACAAGTGAATTTGATCATTGCACATGCAACAGATGAAAACGGCATTTACACATAAAAAAGGGAATACGGCCATTACACATAAAACAGGGGGAAACGGTCATTACACATGCAATAGGAGAGAACGGCCATTAGACATACAACAGGAGAAAACGGCCAGTTCATATAAAAAAGAGAAAACGGCCATTACATATGCAACAAGAGAAAATATCAATTACACATCAAACAAGAGAATTAGCCATTAGACATAAAACAGGTGATAACAGCCATTACACATAGAACAAAACAATACGGCTATTACACATAAAACAACAGAATACAGCCCTCACACATGCAACGGATGAAAACGGCTATTAGACATCAACCATGAAAATACGGCCTTTCACATCAAAAAGAGAATACGACCATTACACATATAACAGGAGAAAACGGCCAGTACACATGAAAACAAAAAGAAACGGCAATTACACATTACACAAGAAGAAACAACCATTACATATAAAACAAGAGAATACGGCCATCACACATGCAACAGGTGAAAATGGGTCTTACACATAAACCGAGAAAATACAGTCATTCCACATAAAACAAGAAGAAACGGCAATTATTCATAAAACAAGAGGAAACGGCAATTATACAGAAAGCAAGAGGAAACGGCAAATATACATAAAACAAAACTATACGGCCATTACACATGCAACAGGTGAAAATTGCCATTAGACATTAACCAAGAAAATACATTGGGACGACATCAAAAGTTCAATATAGGATAAAAAAAAAACTTAACTTGATTCACATAGTTGTTCCACTGACCACCCCACACCCTCTTAACTTATTTTGATGAAAAATTGATTGAGCAATATAGATATATGTAAAATTTATTTTGGATAAACAAAACTTGTAGCTATTTTAACCTCCCACCCCAGCCCACCCCTAAACTATTTGATTCTAGTTTGTTATCCTACATTGATCTTTTTATATCGTCCCTTAAGGGCATACGATACAGTTATAGGGGAGGCAATGACGTTGCTAACGTAAAATTTTATTTTCGCGAAGTCAAACTGTGACATATCGGGAAAATATGCATTTTTCGACTGATTTTTATCATTCAAACTGATTTAATTTGAAAACGAATGCATGGACCCCTATCTTTTAAAACGAAATTTTGTTTCATTTTGCAGGGAAATTATGTGGACCAAATTTTATAAAACTGTAAAAAGTGATTTTTTTTAAAATTTTGATAAATATTCAGCAACAAATGACGTTTTTTTTCGCAATTCATGACCCTTTGATAAATATGAGTTATTTCTGAATAATAAATGCTAAACTTTTTAGAATACTTATAAATACAGAAATTACAAATTATTTAACGAACAACAATTTGTGTTTATCTTTTAAAACAAACAAAAGTTATGGCTTTCTTTCGAAAGGAAACATACGGCCACAAATCCGAATTTTGAGTAAAAATACAAAATTTCGACCTCATTTAACTAAAAAAAACTGACAATATTTTAACGGGGACCGCAAGGTAAACTGCAACACAAACAATGATTTTAATGAATACGTTCGCTTCCAATAAAAGCAAGATACAGGATATTTATGCGACTAGAGAAAACGGTCATTTAGTCTTAGATGCATGATTTTTTTATTATTAGTTTTTAGTGGCTTTGAACTAGCTGTCAGTAATTGCGAGTACTCTCAGATCTGTACTTAGTGTCTTTTTGTTGTTTGGATGTACAAGTACCCGGCCACGTCCACTTGTATTTGTAGTATATGTATTTTTATCCATCTGATGAGTTAAGCCTCTTTCAACTGATTTTTATAGTTCGTTCTTATGTTGTACTGTTACACCACTGTCCCAGGTTAGGGGAGGATGGGATTCTTCGCACATTTTTAACTCCTTCACATCCTGTATGTATGTACCTGTCCCAAGTCAGGAGCCTGTATTTCAGTGGTTGTCGTTTGTTTATGTGTTACATATTTGTTTTCGTTAATTTTTTGTACATAGATTAGGCCGTTAGTTTTTTCGTTTGTTTTGCATTGTCATTTCGGGGCCTTTTAAAGCTGACTGTGCGGTATGGGTTTTTGCTTATTGTTGAAGGCCGTAAGGTGACCTATAGTTGTTAATTTCTGTGTCATTTGGTCTCTTGTGGTGAGTTGTCTCATTGACAATCATACCACATCTTCGTTTTTATTATTACATATAAAACAGGTGACAACAGCCATTACACATAAAAACAAGAGGAAACGGCCTTTACGCATAAAAAAATAGAATACCAGAGGCGGATTTAGGGGGGGCAGGGGGCCCGGGCCCCACTTTTGAGAAAAAATGTGGTTGCTTATATAGGGAATCACTGAAGCGTGACAAAATCGGGCCCCCTCTTAGGAAGCCAGTGGGCCCCCACTTATGAAAATTTCTAGATCCGCCACATAATACTACCATAACACATATAACAGGAGAAAACAGTCATATCACATGCAACGGGAGACAACGATAATTAGACAAACAACAGGAGAAAACGGCCATTATACATAAAACAAGACTATCGGCAATTACACATGCAAAAGGTAAAAATGGTCATTACACATAAAACATGAGAAAACGCCCCCCCCCCCCCTTACATCAAAGGGCGAAAACGGCCATCGCACATACAACAGGAGAATACGGCCACTACACATAAAACAAGAGAATATGATCATTACACATGCAACAGGTGAAAACGACCATTACTGTAACACATAAACAAGAGGAAACGGCCATTACACGTAAAAAAGAGAATACGGCCATTACACATAAAACAAGGGGAAACGGTCATTACATATGCTATAGGAAAGAACTGCCATTAGAATTACAACAGGAAAAAAGGGCCATTACACATAAAATAGAGAATACGGTTATTACATATGCAACAGGAGAAAACGGTCATTACTTATAAAACTAGAGAAAACGGCAATTACACATAAAAATATAATATGGCTATTATACATATAACAGGAAAAAGTAGTCATTACACATGCTACAGGAGATAAAGACAATTAGACATACAACTGGAGAAAACAGCCAAAACAGGAGGAAAGGGCTATTACACATAAAAAAAAGAATATAGCCATTACACAAGTAACAGGAGAAACGGCCATTACTCATTAAACAGAAGGAAAGGGACATTACACATAAAAAAGAGAATTTAGTTAGTTGTTTTCAAGTGTAAATTATAAATTATCGGCTAAAACATTATTTTGTACATTGTAGGAAAATAAAACATGTATTTGTACTCGCTACGAAAAAGGAGAAAGCACGACGAACATGGGCATTTAAATTAAAGCTTTTACAAATAAATGTTACATATTCCGACATTGAACTAACTTTGTATTTGTAATTTACAATGACGACTGTATAGGAGGTGTTCACATTAGTGATATACTGTGTGAACGGCATGCTGCACCAATTACCCCCAATATTTATTACACCCGAATGGTTAAAAATCATTATACAGGAAATATAGTATTTTGTGACACCTAAATTATCTTTTTAGCAATTATTTCGTGATCGGTCTTCTTAATTTAAAAACAATCACTTGAGCCTACCGGTAAATTATAAAGCCTAATACATATGTTATACCTTAGCATATAGATTTTGCAAAACATTTCTAACATTCATGTACGTTAACGTTTTAAGCCGTCGAACCTTACCCTATTGGTCCATTGCACTTTAGCGTGGTGTACCATCGTACTTTAGCAAACAAAAAACCATCGCACTTTAGCGTGATACACCATCGTACTTAAGCGTAGACAATCGCACTTAAGCGTGACCATCGCACTTTAGAGTACCATCGCACTTTCGAGTCCTACACATTTAACAGGAAAAAACATTTCACATGCAACAGGAATCAACGGCCATTCGGTATACAACAGGAGAAAACGTACCATCGTACTTTAGTAAACAAAAAATCATCGCACTTTAGCGTGATACATCATCGTACTGTAGCGTAGAACATCGCACTTTAGCGTGACCATTGCACTTTAGAGTACCATCGCACTTTAGAGTCCTACACATATAACAGGAGAAAACATTACACATGCAACAGGAATCAACGGCCATTAGGTATACAACAGGAGAAAACGGCCATTAAACATAAAACAAGTCAATGTTTTGCTTTGATTGTTCCTGATGAAGGTAAATCCAGAAAAGCGCTTCGGACGCAATAAATTATTAAACGTGTTGTTTTATATCATTTTTCAATACAGCCACTACACATGCAACAGGAGAAAATGGCAAATAAACATAAACAAGAGAAAACGATCATTACATATAAAACAGGTGACAACGGCCATTACACATAAAAAAGAAAATACGGCCATTACACATATAACAAGAGAAAACGGCCATTACACATATAAGAAGAGAAAACGGCCTTTACACATGCAACGGGAGAGAACGACCATTAGACAACAGTAGAAAACGGCCATTACACATAAATGAAGGGAAAACGGCCATCACACATAAAAAAGAGAATACGAACATTACGCATAATTATAACTATAGAAAACGGCCATTACAAATGCAACGGAAGAGAACGACCATTATACAACAGTAGAAAACGGCCATTACACATAAAGGAGGGGAAAATGGCCATTACACAGAAAACAAAAGGAAACGTCCATTACAAATAAAGCAAGAGAATACGGCCAATGCACATAAAGCAAGAGAATACGGCCATTACACATAAAACAACAGAATACGGCCCTTGCACATGCAACAGATGAAAACGGTCAATACAAATAAACCAAGAAAATACAGATATTACAAATGAAAAAGAGAATACGACCATTACACATATAACAGGAGTAAACGGCAGTTCGCATGCAAATATAACCGGAAGTTTTCCGTGTTATAGTAATTCAAAGACGGAATACCAATACTTTAAACTTTATTAGCAAGGTCCGGACAGTACCAAACCTAAGACTTAAACTGACCACAAACTAACATACAAAAGCTTATGTAGAAAACAGTTTCTATAGCAAAGGATTAGTGTCCAACGGATTAACTTGTCATGGTCAGAGTGATTTCCATTACGACAAACATATATTAACAATAGAATTACTTAAACACAATGAAATATAAAAGATTAGATAGACGGATTAACAAATTGTCACTTTAGCACTTAGAATAAATTGTCTGATCTTAATTTATTTATAATCGCAAATAGTCCAAATCTTCCTGGTTATACAAACAAGAAGAAACGACAATTACACATAACATGATTTGCTGTTCGTCCGATGATTCTGCTGTATGTCCATTTTAAAACGTGCATGTTTTTTGTAGGTTCCATTTAAACTTAGAACCTCTGTGAGATCTTTGAAATTTAATACAAACCTAATTTCTCCCCATAAATAAGTAGTGCATGGAGTATCAGCAGTCGGTCTGTAGATAAATTATAAGAACAGAAAATAGTAAATTGAAGTCATATTATTAGTCTCTGTTGTATTGTTTTTAAAACTTAACATTGATAAGTGATTGCTTTGACTGTTTTTCTTACATATACACGTACATGTATCAAATGTACAAGTTTGCTGTTCGTCCGATGATTCTGCTGTATGTCCATTTTAAAACGTGCATGTTTTTTGTAGGTTCCATTTGAACTTAGAAACTCAGTGAGATCTTTAAAATTTAATACAAACCTAATTCTCTCTATAAATAAGTGGTCCATGGAGTCGGTCAGTAAATGAATTATAAGAACAGAAAATAGTAAATTGAAGTCATATTATTAGTCTCTGTTGTATTGTTTTTAAAACTTAACAGTGATTAGTGATTGCCTTGACTGTTTTTCTTACATATACACGTACATGTATCAAATGTACAAGTTTGTTACTTTTCACGTATATTTTTGTGTGTGACTAATTCCCGTTTACATTATTTTTGTTTTGTTTTTGTTAAAACACATTTTATTTCCAAAAGTAGCAAATGGGATTGAACACATCTCCTTACACAAATACAAACATAAAAAACATAAGACAATGACGAAAAACAAAATAGAAATGCATGTAATACAAACTATAAACAAAAACGAAAATAAAATATAATATTGTTGTAATATAAACTGGCGTGAAGTGTGAGTAAGTAGGAATTCATAATCTAATTGTATGTGAGGTTCTTAATTTTTGGGTAATTCTGACATGAGATTGAACAGATTCAAAAATTGCTTTACTTTACTGAAATGTATAAAGGTCACCATGAAAAGCCAATATAATCTCAATAAGTGTAGCATATCTTTTTAAAAAAAAAAAAAAAAACAACAATATTTATCTTGCTTCATTTTGAATAGGGCATTCGAAAAAAATGTGAATACAATCCTCAACAACCTGGCTACAGCTGCATGCGGGATTTAGCTTAATATTAACACGGTACAGATCTGCATTTAAAGAGCTTTGCATATTTCTGAACTATTAATGATATTAAGTTTTCTAACACCACAACTTTGAAAGTAGAAGGGCGGCTATTTTTATATTACGGGAAGTCCATATGCCTGGGTTTAGACTTCCATTCATTTTAGTCGAGCCTGCGATTTTTGTCGCAGAAAACTCGACATGGGGATAGTGATTCGGCGGACACGGTGGCGGCGGCAACGGCGGCGGCGTTAGCTAACTTCTTGAAAGCTTTATATTTTAGAAGGTGGAAGACCTGGATGCTTCATATAGACGCCCTGTGTTACGAAGTTTCCGTCTGTCGCATGTCCATTGTCCTTGACCTCATTTTCATGGTTTAGTGACTATATATATATATATACTTGAAAAAAGGTAAGATTTTTTGTAAGGTAAATTTGTCTCTTATTATGAGTAATAGGATAGCTATATTTGGTATGTGCATGGATCAGTGAAAAAGGTTAAGTTTTGGTGGTCAAGTCCATTTATCAGATATTATAAGCAATAGGTCTAGTATATTCGGTGTATGTAAGGACTGTAAAGTGTACATATCCAACTGGCAGGTATCATCTGACCTTGACCTCATTTTCATGGTTCAGTGGTTGTAGTTAGGTTTTTGTGTTTTGGTCTGTTTTTCTTAAACATGTACTGTATGCAATAGGTCTACTATATTAAGTGTATGGAATGATTGTGAGGTGTACATGTCTAGCTGGCAGGTGTCATCATTTTCACGGTTCATTGGTCAAAGTTAAGATTTTGAGTTTCAGTCTTTTTTTCTAATACTATATGCAATAGGTCAACTATATTTGTTGTATGGACATATTTTATGATGTACATGTCAGTCTCGCAGGTTTTTGTTTTACCTTGACCTCATTTTCACGGTTCATTGCTCAGTGTTAAGTTTTTGTGTTTTGGTCTGTATTTCGTAAACTATAAGCAATAGGTCCACTATATTTGTTGTATGGAAGGATTGTAAGCTGTACATGTCTGCCTGGCATGGTTCATCTGACCTTGACCTCATTTTCATGGTTCATTGGTCAATGTTTAGTTTTCCTCGGTTAAGTTTGTTTCTTAGAAACTATAAGCAATAAGTCAACTATATTTAGTGTATTGAATGATTGTAAAGTGAACATGTATTTCTTGTTTGGTTTATATGAACTTGACCTCATTTTCTTTGATCATGTTAATTTAAGTTGATGTGATAGTTGTAGTAAAGCTTTATATTTAGGACTATCAATATAATATCAATGATTAGTAAAGAAGGCGAGACATTTCAGCGTGTGCACTCTGGTTATTACATAAGATGTGAATAAAAGATGTTCTGGTCATATCTAATCTATGAAGCGGGGTACTACATAGTTGTTACTATTTCGTAAATCATAAATTGAATTTGACCAATAAGTTGGAGCATTAAATCATGCAGTCTCGTTATGTAAAGAATATAACACATTGAGTTTTCTTGACTTTCGTCTGTCTACTAGCAATTCCCGGCCTGTTTCGAAATATGTAGCTTTACAACTGGCAAACACGGGCAATCGAGTTACTATTCCTCCTGCTTCTAACTTAACATGTTCTTAAATTATTAGAATTTTGTTGAGTACAACTATCCCGAAACACATATGCATATTCTAATCTATGACGCGGGGTACTACATAGATTTTACGGACGCCATCACGAGTTGGTTGACCGTTATGGAATAACCGTTTCACAAATGGTATCGGACATGTTCCTTAAGTCGTAACTACAATCCCCTTCCCTTTCATGATTAAGACCTACCGAATTAGACTATTTACCGGATTTTTTTATCACATAAGCAACATGTGGAGCAGGATCTACTTACCCTTACGAAGCACCTGAGATCACCCCTAGTTTTGGTGGGATTCGTGTTGTTTATTCTATAGTTTTCTATGTTGTGTCATGTGTACTATTGTTTGTCTGTTTGTCTTCTTTTTTAGCCATGGCGTTGTCATTTTATTTTAGATTGATGAGTTTGACTGTCCCTTTGGTATCTTTCGTCCCTCTTTTTTCCATAATTAATATAATAGATAAGTTTATACGAGGAAGATTATTTCTATATAATGCATATTTCAATTTTTCAAGAACATTTAATCTTGTACTGTCATGACTGTGTTTGCACAATTCATTATGTTTTCTATATGTTTATGTATTTTCCTTGTTAATACATTCTGTACATATTCCGTCTCGGACTGTCATGTGTTAAAACAATACCTTGTGATGATTGTTACTTATTTTACACTAATTTATTTTAAGTTGTGTATTCATATTCAATTCATTCACCAAAATTATCAATGGCGGAGAATAATTTATCTGATTTTAGCGCATAGATAGGACATTTAGCAAAAAACAGTCGGACGTTATAGCGCCAAAAAACAGTTCATTTACCGAAAAAAAAAAAAGTCAATTCCATATGAGAGAATATATAATTCATTCGTTGTATAATAATGAATTTTGATATAGTGTCATGATAGCAAAATTAAACAAAAAAAATCAGAATAAATAGTTAAAGGGAAACTCCGCAGAAAAAATGTAAGAATGGAAATGGGGAATATTTCAAAGAGACAACAATCCGACCAAAGAGCAGACAACAGCCGAAGGTCACCAATGGGTCTTCAACGCATCGAGAAAATCCCGCACCCGGAGGTGGTCCTCAGCTGGCCCCTAAATACAATTGTGTACTACATTGTAGTTTAGTGAAAATGGACGTAAAACTAAACTCCAAAAGATATAAATGAACTAAAATTGGGACAGGCACAAAAATGAACATAGAGGTGTCCTTCCCGGACACATATATGGAATGCAGTTTGCTGATAAATGGGTGTCAAATGTATTGAGCAAAACCCAAACACTAGTTTCAACAAGAATGATTTGCTTTTGTTGCAGAATCGCATAAAAGTTTATGTTATCGTATTTTTAAAAAAAAAATACAATTTAAAAACTGCTTTTCATTTTTACCTTACAAATTCCAATATATATAATGCAAATATAGATGTGGTAGTCACCACTTGTCGATTGAGTCTGGAAGGTGGCAGGTTTTACAGAGAGAAAACAGAATATGCCGTCTCTGTGACTAAAACGAGATTGGTGACGAGTACCATTACATTATTAAATGTGGAACATTTAAACTAGAAAAAAAGAAATGTTTACCGAACTACCGTTGGTCAAACCCTAATATCTATAAATGTTATCAACTGTTTGACTCATCAAATATTGTAATATTAGATAAATATAAAAGTCAGTCAGTCATTCCTCCAAATCAATTTAATTGTATGGTTCACACATGCATGTACTAGTTGTACCTTATAGTTATTTTTGTGTATGTACTCTGTAACTAGTTATTGAAGTTTTATGAGAAATAAAGTATTTGTATTCCTTTTAACTATAAATTACATGAAGACAGTCTACGGGTAAAATACAAGTGTATGTGATACTATAAAGTATTTAATCCTCATCCGTCCTTGTAAATACAAAACTCTGGATTCTCTTTGATATTTACCTTAGAGATCATAACAGACAAATCGTACAAGACTTTCAATGGTGTTTGCGATAAACGAAACGAGATAACAGATTTTTTTGTAGACTAGACGTCACGAGTAACACCCTGAAGTAGGAAAGTCCGAGTGAATGAAATAAACTTTAAAAAACAATCAGTGCACATCTTTCTATAGTGGCCAAAACACGCATATATATATATATATATATCGTATTACGTAGATGAAAAAGAATAAGTATATTAATAATAGTTATGGTGTCATTTCATAAATTCAATGATTATAACTAGAAAATAATCTTAAACGCGAATCGTGATTTCCCATGTACAAATGATGTATATAGATTAGAAAAGATTTATAATTTTTATTCTTTAATTAAATCCTGCAATACACAGGCATTGCTCTGGTCCTTGGCAGTTCAGCGAGCAATATTACATGAAATGCACGATGCTATTGATCGAAACAAAGGTGAGAGATTCAAATTGTAAAATCAGCCGCTGGACGTCAATAATAATAAAAGATTTTCGAATGTAAAAGTATTATAGAAAAACCTTTAATTTATTGTAATTACATATTCTTTTATATCAAATAAAATTTTTGTTAAAATGCTCCAGACATGGTTATTAGTAACTGGTTGTCAGTCTATTGCGATATTTCATAGCTCTTTTGAGAATTCCGAAAAATTAATGTTCCCATGGGAAGAATAAATGTTCCCAAGGGAAAAAGGTGTTCCCATGGGAAGAAAAATTAGTTCCCTTGGGAAATTTAGAATTTCCCATTGGAAGAAATTATCTACTTATGTTCCCATGGGAAATTGTAGTTCCGATGGGAACTTTAAAATTCCCATTGGAAAAGTACTGTTTCCGATTGGAAGTTCAAATATTCTCATGGGAATTTTAAATTTTCCATGGGAAATGTACTTTTAATCAGCTGTGGTGACAACCATGACAACAGTGACATGTTGGGACATATGGGGATTTTTTTTAATTATCTATCACATGTATCACTTGGCCAAACAATATTTTTGTTATCTTGAAAAACAACAAAGTCAGATTTGTCAATTCTTGACAAGGTTCACTAATGGCACAAAATGGCCTAAAATATCAACTTTATCATAAAACACCAAACAGGTCTCAATTTGGTTCGTGAATGGCTCTATTTCAAAAGTATAAATGCTAAATATATCAGTTCTTTTCATAAGACTACAAGATATTCGCCAAAGTAAGCCCATTTTGGACATTTTGTCAAAATATGATGATTTTGTGTATTTTTCAGACCTAAAAGCTTTTGAAACACCTTGGCCGCCACCTACGATCCAGAATGTGTTGTAACCAAAAGATTCAAATTTTGATATAGATTTCATCAGTATAAAAACGTTTTGGATCGTAGATGGAGGCCAAGGTTAATTATGCCAAAAAACTATTAAAATTATGGACAAAAAGTACCAAAAAATGACCTTTTAATACAAATTATGCTCATTTAGAGGGGTCATTGCTCCATAAATAGTAAAGGAAAGTGCCAGAAAAAAAAATGTTTTAGTAGTATTATCACAAGTATTTCTATGTGACATTTGTAATTTTTTGCCCCAATTTAAAAAACATAAAAAAATCAGGGCCATTTTAACCATTCGTGAACCTTCTCCTTTGTCCCGCACAGTGTTCATTACTTGTGATAGATGATTGTTATTTGATACAAAGAATTACCATCAGTACTTATCAGTTTGACGACTATTTTGAGGCCTTGAGGTCGAGCCACTTGCAATTGATAAGCAATATTAAATGTTAAGTCTTGGTATTTTCTATAAAAGTACATGAATATCAGTACATAGTGCCCCCTAGGTCATGATACGATGATTTTGAATTAATTCGCAATTTTCAAAGTTTTCTGCTTATAGGAGAAGGAAACCCAAAATAAAATATGTGTTTATATCAAAAAATAGTTTGAAAAAAGTAGTGTATGGGTTTCTTGTTTTAAATATATCTTATAGAATGGTCAAATGGTCAGATTAAAGTAGGCAATTTTGAATTTCCCGCCATTTTATGGGCAGCGACATTTTGTGGAACTCTTTGAAATTGAAGAGCACAAAGATCGTAGTTTGCTACGTCACACCGTCTATTCCGGTTTTCCCGCTACACATGTAAGCTGAAACATCACAAGACGCACGTAATTTCTCTCATCGCAAACAGATTATGCCTTCCTGTCAAGCCATTACTTGTACAGATTGATAGGAACTACTTACAATAAACAAGGATGTTTTCTATAAAGTCACATTAATGTCTATAAATCACAGTTTGTCGACCATTTTCAGGTATTGACACTAGATCAGCGACTGAATTAATAAGCAATGTTGCTGTCCATCAGATTGTTTTTTTTTAAATTTTATATGTCAGACAGCAGTTTATTTTTAAATCATTTGGAAAGAAGATCTGAATGATTCGAATTTTGTATACAAATGCCTTATATATACTAGCCACAAAAAGAAACAGTACCCATATTTTATCAAAAATATCTATTCTATTTTTCAACAATGTTATTTCAGTTTTGTATTTTATGGAACAATAACATAAAAGCATACACACTTAACAAAGATAACAGATCACCATTAATTTTTCCTTATTGCACGGACTGTTTTAAGATGTCGTTGTCAAAACCAAAAGTTGAAAAGTTAATATCGAGTATGGCCACCTCTTGTGTTGATAACAGCAGTCAATCTCCGACGCATTGAGCCAATTAAACGCTGAATAAATGCTTGTGGAATGTTATTCCACTCTTCCACTAAGACTATTGTCCTGTTGAAAAGTATGCCGATTTCCATGCCTTGCAATGAATGGTTGCACAACTGGAGAGAGAATTTCATCACGATAACGCACTCCAGTAAGGCTTCCATTTATGATGTCAAGTGATTGCGTCCACAATGCGTGATTCTTGCCCAAACCATCACACCACCACCACCAAAGCGATCACATTGATGCACACATGCGTCTGCATAACGTTCATTTTGACATCTGTACACTCTCATTCTGCCATCATTTTTACGTAAGCGAAATCTGGACTCATCGCTAAAAATGACTTTTTTCCAACTAACACGGTTCCAATACAAACGTGCATTTGCCCAACGTAGGCGTGCAGTTCGATGACGCTGTGGCTCCTACTACTGGACGTCGTGAACGTAAACCAGCCTCTCTTAGCCTTTTACGTACAGTTTGGGCGGATGTCCTTGGATTATGCCTCCAAGGTGTTTGTCTTGCAGTAATTGTAGCTGGCAAAACCCGATCGCTGAGATGAGAAAATCTTATTCGGCGGTCTTGACGTAACGTCGTTTTTCTTAGACGTCCACTACGTCGTCTGTCATTTGAGGACCCAGTCTGTCTTAAACGACTCATTAATCTTGTTATTGTCAATTTAGAAACACCAAAGTTGTTTGTTACGTCCATATGGCGCATACCTGCTGGTACCATTCCCACTGCTCTATCACGCTCGTGTTGGCGTAGACGAGGCATATATGCAATCGGCTTTTTTGGATTTCACCTTCAATCACCTTTTGTTTACCTGTGTTTACCTGATACTTAATCACGCTCATTAAATTTAAAACCCGTGTTCGGAAGACATAAATGTGGTTCCGCTCGAAATTAAAAAATACTCTAAAATGACGTTATTTGCCGGTAAAACAAAAACTAAAGTGCAGTAACATACAGACTTATGACTCTTTTCGAACATATAGCTAGTCGCAATAAATATTTTTTTTGTTAATAAAAATTATTATGTAAAAAGGTTCCAAAAATACTGGCACAACACATGTTGATCTTATGTTGTTAACGAATGCTACGAAACAATATTACTGTTGTATTAGAAGTATGTCACGTCTTTTAACATCACAAGTAACACAAGTAACACATCATAAAGATTCGGTTTATTTTTTTCTAAGATGTTTAGGGCATTTTTCAAGACGAGTCCTTGTAGATACACACATGAAGTATTGTATTGAAAAGGATCCAGATAGAACTGTAATGCCACATAAAGGTACCTTTATAAATTTTAAAAATCATAACCGTAAAATGCGTGTTACTGCTGTTATTTATGCTGATTTTGAATGTTATTTAAACAATATAGATACTTGTCAACCTAATGAATCGAAACCTTACACGAATGCATATAAACGACATATACCTTCAGGTTTTTATTACCGAGTTGTGTATACACATAAGAAACTAAAGAAGGACTAGTATACTGTGGGGAAGATTTAGCTAAAAAGTTTGTGAAATGTATGGAAGAGGAAATGAGGATAATGCATCAAGATGAAAAAGATATGGTCATGACAAAAGAAGATAATGCATGTTTTAAAGCGAGTACACGTTGTGACATTTGTGATGATGAATTAGGCACGGAAAAAGTACGAGATCATGATCATGTAACAGGTACGTATCGTGGTGCAGCACATACAAATTGTAAATTATATTTTCAACTCCCAACCTTTGATCCTATTGTGTTTCATAATTTAAAAGGGTATGATGCCCATTTGTTTGTATAGTAGTTAGGGTTTACTGATGGTAAGATTGATTGCTTTCCAAACACTGCTGGAATGTATGTAAGTTTTTCAAAGAAAGTAAGGGGGGGGGGGGGGTTAACCATGCGATTTCTTGATTCATGTAGGTTTATGTTAAGTTCACTGGAACCTGGAAACCTTAGCTAAAAATCTAACCAAAGACCAATTTAAGGCAGTTACGGCGTGTTTTGAAAAACATTACGAATTGATGATTAGAAAAATAGTGTTTCCTTATAATTATGGATGGTTCTTTAAAAGTGAAGGAAACAAAATTACCACCTCCTTACGCGTTTTACAACAGACTATATATATAGTTAGACGTTGAAGACACTAGTGAAGACGACTATACACATGCATAACGTGTATTTAAAACATTTAACTATAGAACTATGCAAGATTATCACAATTTATATTTGAAAGGGGATGTAATACAATTAGAGGACATTTTTGAAGACTTTAGAGATATGTGTTTACAACATTTCGACTTGACCCTTTACATCATTATACATCACCAGGATTAGCTTAGGATGCAGCTTTAAAAATTAGTAAAGTAAAACTAGAATTATTACACGATTGAGATATGTTACTGATGTTTGTAAAGGCGACTCGAGGAGGTATGTTTCAAATAAGTCATCGACATGGTAAGGCTAACCATAAACACATGAGTCATTACGACACTACACAACCTACTAAATACTTAACGTATTCAGATGCCAATAATTTATATTGGAGGGCTATGTCTGAACTTTTACCTACCCATAAATTAAAATGGAGAGAACCAGAAGATGTGGAAAATTTTTACAATTGAAAGATGATAATGAAATGGGATGTATGATTGATGCGATTAGAGTTTCCATTAAAACTTCACAATAGTCATAACGATTACCCCTTCCTACCAGAAAACATAGACATCAACGGAGTTCATAAACTAGTATCGCCTTTTAACAAACGTGAAAATTACGTCCTTTATTATAGAAATTTGAGACAGTGTCTTCAGAATGGTATCCTTTAAACCAAAGTACATCGTGTTATTACATTTCAACAATCACGTTGGCTTAAGTCTTACATTGACAAAAACACAAAACTTAGAGCGGTAAAGACTAAGCAACGCGAACTCATAGCATGCAAGGTTGATTTACCTTGTCTATTGTAGTTTTTACATTTTAACTTCCAATACAGATGTCATTTTGATCTCCTGTGTGGAGGTGTCTCATTGACAATCGTACCACATTTTACTTTTGTATTAACTATATTGGCCTTCAACAAAGTAATACCAGGTTATACAAATACATTAGCGTGTAAACTATTTAAAACACGAAGTATACTGTTCTTCTCCCTACATGTTCATTTTTCCCTAATGTAAACCGAAAAAAAATATACTTTAAAAAGTTGTAGGTTTTTGGTGAATACAACAAAACTAAACTTAACTTGTATTTGGATATTTAACTCTAAGTCTAATTTAAAAATTCAACTGAATCTCGTAACTGATTTAAAGCTGAACCGATCGAACATGATAACTTTAAAAAGAGCATACTGATGACGTCACTTAGTTAAGGAACCAAAGATGATAACATATTTTCGCGGAATTTTCTTAAATGAAAATTGTACATTGAAATAATGTTTGAAATCTAAATATGAATTTGTTTTGCATTAGAAAAGAGATAACATTATTGAATTTGAAGCTTTGATGACGTCCATCGGTAGTTTTACAGTCGTAAAAAAAGAGGGTATAAAACAGAAAAAAAAATAATATAACATAATATGAATATAACATAAAGTGGTGTCTTAAATCATGTATGACACGGGTAAGATAAAACACTTGTATACAAGGCTAAACAAGAAATTATATAATATAATCATTATTAAGTACACAGCAAACATTATTAATCTCTGTTTGACATATTTGTATACCAACGACCATATTCTTTCAAAATGTAATATCAAACTCCATACTATTTCCAAGTTTACAAAATTATTTATTTGATAATTATTTACAACTCTTTTTAGGAATCCATTTTCTGTCGTATGCATAATGCCATTATCAGTAATAGAAAAAGGTTTGTAAACATCGACTTGAAAAGGTAAAATCTTAAAGTGTATATTCAATACAATTCCTTATTCAAAAATTCATAATATTTCCTTTGATAATAAGTAGTGGGCCGCTGCCTATCCTGTGGACGTATTGTTCACGTGAAAAGTATCAATAATTGTTGTGTTCACTTGAAAAACCAGGTTCAATCCACCATTTTCCTCATTAGAAAATTCCTGTACTTAGTCAGGAACATGGGCTAGGTTTACAATAATTGGAACATATCCATTGTAATCTGAGAAATTGAAATTCAATAACACTCGTGAAGACTTCGTAAACGTAACGGAGAGAAAATTTCAACTTTGCAAGTTTGAACTCTCATTAGTTTCCTTGTGAGCATCAACCCTTTATCAAGGAAACATGGTAGAAACTACAAGCCATCAAATAGCATATATGCTGTATGTGACACAACATTTTCGATAGTTTCGATATTAAATGCAATCGTCCACATATTTAATTTTGCAATCATATTGTTTTATTTTGACTTGAGCGTCACTGACTAGTATTATGGGAAGAAAACTAGCGTTTCATATCACACATCTTAAGTAATAGTTTACTACATGTGATCGGGAAATAGTTAATTTTTACCTATTTGTTGATAAAAGTTTTATAAAATAAAAATTTAAACAACTAAACACTGGATAAACAGTAATAAAAACAATCCAACATTAAAAAAGAATTGAAAAATACGAAAGGGCTACAATGGTTTACTGTAAATACACTATATCTATTACTAAAGACTGAGTTGCAGAAATCACAATAACAGACCGAGGATAATTTGAACTTACGAATACCATGTATACCGTTTTTACTATTTATATCTTTATATATTCTCCGATGGGTATTTGTGACATTATAGCTATTTAATTTAGATTGCGTCTGAAGGTGTTTTTTTTTCCTTTTTTTTTCAGATGTATTTATGTTATGGCCTTGTTCTTCTTTCTATTATGTTACTTCATTTACGTGATAAAAACTTTTCAATTTATAACCCGAGGAATCTACTTAAACGTATCCATAGTGTGGTGTTATCTTTTAAATACATAAAAGAACTGCCATAATTTACGTGTATGTTGATCTTGCAATATATACTGTCTCTTTTTATGTACGACTTGATGCACTAACATATAATATGAAGATTACTAAGGATATTGCACGTGTATTTAATATACTTGTTGTTGTTTTGACGCCAGTCCTTTTGTTGCCGTTACCATTTGTTGTCGGAACACAGGTAATGTTTTTTTTCTTTATGTATAGTTTAATATTTTCGTTGTTTTAAGAGAAATATTAACAATGTAAAAATTCAAACTTTATTTTAATGACATAATTCATATCTTTGAGAACTCGTTATTTGTTAAATTGTTAATGATTGTCAAAATTCATTCAATTTATGAAAAGGATTTTTATTTACCAGTGGGTTTGTTGTAAGTCCGCACTATTTTGATCTCAGCGTCACTGATTAGTGTTCTGTAAACAAAACGCGCGTCTGGCATATCAAATTATAAGCATGGTACCTTTGATAAATATTGACACGACTGGGTCGATGTCACTGCTGGTGGACGTTTCCTCCCCGATATATCAGAAGCCCGGCAGTCAGCACGTCGGTGTTGACATGGATATCAATTATATGGTATTTTTTTTTTATAAATTAACCGTTTGAACTTTATTGTACTAAAGTTTTTTGATACATATACGCTACATGAATGTAAATAACAAGACACAATATCGTTAGACTTTGTTTAACAGTCATTTTGTATTTTCGTAATTTATATCGTGTTGATTTGAAAAATTAATCCTAAATGACACGGATAAATTTATGACACCCTTATCTTTAACAACCCATCTTCAAATAATAAAAAGAACATAATCGTTTCCGAGGGTATCACTACCCCAGTGGCCAGTACTCCAGTATTTGCATGCAAATTCGGATTTATGTTTTAAAAATTGATGTTACAAAATTTGGGAATCATGTTAAATTAAGGAAGATATCGCACTCATGCAAAGCTCTGATTTCTTACCCGGCTTTGGCTATATTTTGTTTGTCCGTTTGAGTTACAGCTCTTCATCTTTTAAATGAATTTTGTATTTTCAAACATTGGGGTCTCTAGCATCACTGAAGAGACATGGATTGTCGAAATACGCATCTGGTACCGACAAAAAGAGAAGCGTTTTCGTTAGCATACGTGCAAACAAAAGTTCTGTTGAATTGATTTCGCAATTTGTCAGCTATATGTAAATATGTAAATATAACTACGCCAAATATATGCGTTTGCACAGCAGAAAATGTTTTAAAGACATTTTAATTTACGAATTTTATCAATTGTATTTTAATTTTTTAAGCTTAACAAAAGGATATTATACATTTTCTTATTTTTGACAATATCTTACAAAATTGAGGATAAGAGGAATAATAAATGCTATCACTTATGATCAGACACTTTACATTTATCAAAAACACACAGGTCAAATACTGGTGTTACATTTACATAATATATATACCTAATTCATTAGGTGTGTAAATTCTACATTACAAACCGAGGGATGAATATGTCAACAAGTAAAGACAACTGAATGGATAGCAACACTTATTTCTTCAAAAATGTAATCTAGATTATAATATTAAATCAAGATAACCTGCGTATGTTTTGGTATCATTATACATGACATAACAATGATGAGTGGTGCATTATCTTTAATTTATACAAAATGATCGGCGTTAAATCTTACATATTCTGCTCGTAATTTCAAATAATAAGAACCAGTTCTAAGATTGAATGAGATAGCTCCTATGGAAAACTTAACCGGCAAATATATAAATACACGTAACGCTTAAGTATATACTAAATTTAGTCCTGGTATCTATGATGAGATTATCCAACACCACTTGGTCGATGCCACTGCTGGTGGAGATTTATTTCCCCGAGGGTATCACAAGCCCAGTAGTCGGCACTTTGTGTGCTGACATGAATTGTCATTGATATGGTTTTATTTATAAATTTCTGGTAACAAATTTTTGGCAAAACTTTTAGGAATTATGGATCTCAATGCTCTTCAACTTCGTACTGTATTTGGCCTTTTTAACTTTTTGGGATTCGAGCCTCACTGATGAGTCTTTTGTAGAGGAAACGTGCGTCTAGCGTATATACTAAATTTAGTCGTGTTATCTATGATGAGTTTATTTACCATGTCAGTGCAACCATCCCTGCTGATTTTGCGAAAGTATCTATGATGCGTTTGTTTAGGGCGCTTGCATTTCAACAACCGCAAACACAAAAATGCCACATAATTATAAATTATTTAAAAAGGTGATATTATGTTAAATGTTTGCATGAGGACTTCCTTAATATAAAATGACAACTTGTTGACGATTATACGATATTATTGGTAAAATATGAAAAAATCGTGCACATAAGACTAATTTGATGATCTATGCATTGGTTCAAGAATTAGATTACTTTTTTTTTCTCCTTTTCATATGTCTTTAAGATTTACATATTTTTGTCGATTTGGATGTAGATTGTTCATAAACGAGTTTATCATTGATGGTATATAATTTCTTCATAGTACAATTGTAATGCTTAAACCAATCTTTCTGTTTGCATTGAAAACACAAAACAACTAAAAAGATATGAGGTGTAAAAAAGGCAACAATAGTATACCGCTTTTCAAGAATTCGATTCATCAAAAGCAAACGTCAACATACATTCAATCGGCCTATTTGATTACAACTAGCAATTTCCTCGTTTAATACAAGACATTTGAACTTCTATTATTTATACTGTGATATAAGTCAAGTTATTTTCAGACAGGTCTTGTAGAAAGCGTCGTCATTCGACTTAAGTCTGTATTCAATGTTACACGTTTTCCGAAAAATTATCGATTTATTTGCCAAATATAGTCCTAATCATGTTTCTTGTATTAAATTCAGGTTTTATATTAATTTGTCATTCTAGGAATCAAAATGTGCTTACATAGTGTTTATAATGGCAATATACTGGATCACCGAAGCTTTGCCTATCGCAGTGACGTCACTATTGCCTATTATTCTGACACCATTAGTTGGACTTGGGAGTGCAAAAGAAGTTTCGTCACATTATTTGAGTGTAAGTTATTTGTACAGATATTATTTTATGCATGACAAGTCTATATTTTGAGAGGGAACACATACTTATTTGAACATTACAATTCAAACGAAGCAATCAAATGCAACAACAAACCAGCATCATGAACTGATTACTTAAAAGATAAAAGTATTGTATTTGAAGCTTTGCGGGCGTCCTCATATAATATAATGATATAACACTAAGTCTAGTACATTATGTTTTCCTTTATTATGTTGTTACATGTACTTGCATCGGTAACTTAACTGACTTAATACGAATTTCGCTTATTCTGATGCTTTGAAAATTTACACACATTTAAGAAACCGGATTATCGAAGAAAAACGATTGAAGGGATACCGTTGAGTTAAACGTTTAAATTTGTGAATATTGATTTCGTAGATTAAGATCTGGAGAAACAAGATAAGTCTTCCCCATAATGCCATTTCTTATTAGTCGCGGTTTCCACGACATTCACACTGTCTGCACGCCCTTCTCTGTTTTAGTTTTTGCTATTCTGTAAGTTATAATTTCTCTTCGCAGTTACACTTAAACAAATAAGATTTTTAAACATAGATTAAAAACTCGTGTCTCTACCTTATATTTATTTATATTTGAACATTTTGATAGAAGAACAAATACTAAGACGTGTTCCTTGGACTGGTTAATATGTGTAACATGTGTATTGACTTCATTAACATGTAGTGTGAGTTCTGTTTTAGGATACATCCATGTTATTTCTTGGTGGACTCATCATTGCCGTAGCTATTGAACATTGGAATATACACAAACGATTGGCCTTGGCTATTCTAATGTACGTTGGAACTGAGACTCGATGGTATGAAAAAAATAATGTAATGTGTACTGGTAGTTTGTTATTTGCAGTTGATGCGACATTTAAGTTGTTAGTATTATAAGGTTAGAAGATAAGGTATGATTTCGTATGAGACAACTCTCCACAAGAGATAAAAATGACACAGAAATTAACAACTATAGGTAACTGTACGGCCTACAACAATGCGCAAAGCCTATATCGCATAGTACGCTATTAAGAGCCCGACATGGCGATGGAAAACAATTCAAACGAGAAAACTAACGGTCTTATTTAAGTCGGTTTAAAAATTACTAGTCATTTCATTTTTTTGCACGGTATTTTGTTTCCCAGAATACGTCTAAAAGAATATACAAGAATACATTTATTCAATTCCTTTAAAATGTTTAAAATAAATTCTGTGTTCGATTAGCGTTTGTCCTAATTGCACACTTCTAACCATATGTATAGTTTGCACTCGAAAACAGTATTTTGTTTTTCTTTCTACAATTAATATCTATGATCTTTGTCTAATTGAAGAATTGATAACTCTCTTATACTTAACGAAGAAAGATTTGTGAATTTTGGTCCTCAGTGCTCTTCAACTGCGTACTTAGTTAGGCCTTTTTTATTTTTATTTTGGATTCGAGCGTCGCTGATGGGTCTTTGTAGACGAGGCGCGCGACTGCCGTAAGTGCAAAATTTAATTTTGGTATCTATGATGAGTTTATCTAATACAACACTAACTGTAAAGAAATGCATTCAGCACGTAAACACATACATAACATACGTAATAAGGGCAACATTTATGTACTTAATGGTTAATTATTCATCCCTGATGATTACATACTAAACATGCGACAATATGGGTGCAGTCCTAACCTTGACACTAGTTAACTTAAAGCAGTCCTTATGACTGCTCTATAGGTTAACTTGGGAACAATTTAGCAGACCTGTAAGTTAACTTAATCCCTAGCAGACCAGACCTCATGTCTACTTTTTTAGGACTGCTGCAGACCAGACCTGAGGACAAGTTTGATAAAGCAGACTTGTTCACAGGACAGGTCAGCTAGACCAGACCAGACCTGCGGACAGGTCTGCTTGACCAGACCAGACCTGTGGACAGGTCTGCTTGACCAGACCAGACCTGTGGACAGGTCTGGTTTACCGGACCAGACCAGACCTATGGACAGGTCTGCTTTGACCAGACCAGACCTGTGGACAGGTCAGCCTGACCAGACCAGACCTGTGGACTGGTCTGCTAGACCGGACCAGACCAGACCTATGGACAGGTCTGCTTGACCAAACCAGATCTGTTGACTGCTTTTTAATCGTTCCTCATGAATATATATATTTTTCCACGTTGATACAATCATGTTTCTGTAATGCGGATTACAATTTGTAACCCATTAAGTTGTATCTCAAAAGAACTTTTAGCATGATGATGTTCAGATTAACATATCGTGATTTTTTTTCTATTTTAAAAATACCGGTCTCATAAAATATTTTACGAATCCCTTTGTTCAAAGACAAATACTGATTATTATTCAATAAACATCAATAAGAATTTTAACTGCATGCATTACGATCTATTACTGCTCAGCTTCGTGGGGATGGAGCATTCCTCCTACACCTCTGCTTAGAAACACAAAAGCACTGCCAGTTTTCTATTTTGTTAAAAGTTTATATAAGGACCCTATTGAAAATAAGTTTCAATAACTTGCGTCGGTCGTCCTATAGTATTGGCTTCACGGAAAGTCGAGTTCATTTGAATTTCACTTATTATTGAATTTAGACTTTTCATATTATCCAACTATCATGACAATTTTCATAATGTTTTTTTTCTATTTTAATATGTTAATATTTTGCATGTTTTTAACGTGCAAACCATTTTTAAAGTGTCTATAAACTACAGATCTAGTGCTATATCTGTGTCATTGTAATTTATTGTATCCGTCAAATTCACTATGACTTTTATCTTGAATAATTATATACATTTATATTACTCTTTTTTTCACCGCCAACATGACCCGTGTTTTAGCGACTTTCGCTATAAACATTGACGTTATTGAAGTAGTTTCTCTCCCGTTCCTTATAAATGCTCCCTAACACTCGAAACTTGTTACCGAGCTTGTTATGTATATATTATGTTGGATGTGTTTGTCTCCTGTATGTGGTATGTCAGTCATGATGGTCATGTGTGTATTAATCACAAAACACGGGTAAAGATAACTATTAAGAAATTAACGGTAAAGGGTTCTCACTGTTCTAATATTTTGGAATGATTGTCAGATTTTCGGATGTTATGTTTTGGAATACTTTGTCAGATTTTCGGATCCTCTAGTTTTATCGACTTGAATGCCTTAAAACATTTTACCCATTCATTGACCCACATTATTCTTTTTAGAAATCATTTAGTAATACATGTATAATGATAACATGATAAGCCATCTGTAAAAGTCTTATAGAATTCTAATTATTTCTTAATAGTTTTTGAGGACTTAATCTGTTAAACATGTTAAACTTGACAATGAAACAAGAAATCGTGTCAAGGGACAATATGTGGGGCGACTGGTCCTAAAATCCAGAGATTCCTCAATTATTTAAATAAATTAAAACCTGAAATTTGAAAAAAAAAATCCAGGATTTCGAAGGAGGCAATCCAAAATCCTGAGGTTATTAACACCCAGAGTCACTATAAGGGTCCTATCTGAATTTCGAAAACAAGCACATTAATCTACATATATATATTTTTTTCCTCCTTTGATTCCTTTATTAATTAAAAGTAATTATTTTGAAACTGAGACCGTAAAGGGGGACAACCTCTTAATCATGTTAAATTAATTGTGATTATTTTTAGGGGGGGGGGGGGTTTAAATGTTCTGTGAGGGTGGCAGGACTATTTCGGGACACAAGAATTGGCAATTTTAAGCTCAGGATTACTGGATTGATCCATTTGGGTTATGGGAACTTTTTTTGGGGATGTCAGGATTTAAACAAGAAATTCTGGATAATTCTTCTATTTAAACATGTTAAAATAGACAATTTTCTAAAGGTAAAAGAAATGAAAAAGAAATCCCCCTGGACACTCTTTCTCCCAGAAACAAGAGGTCAACTGTTAGAGTTCACTGATCAACAATGATCAATATTTAATTATCAACAATTCTAATTGTTTTCTGTGAACATGTTGAGTTCATAGTTGAAAAAAGTCAACAAATAATAGAATGAACAACTGTATTTATAATCATTATACATAGAGAACTGAACATGAGATGACCACAATTTCTTGTGGATGGTCCCAAGAACTTGTCTCAGAAAAAAAAATCACATCTTTATACCTGAAAGTGAAGTTTAAAATATTCCAAGACAAGTTCTTGCTTGACAAATACATGTAAGTGATTTCACCACTACCATAATAACTTATACCAGTATATATTGTAGTGATACACATCTGTATGCTCTGCTTGATATTAAATATTGTATATTTAACAGTTACATGGTTGACATGCATATAGTTTTGTCCGTTTATATATCTTCTATTCTACTAATTAATAGTGCAGTGCAAGTGCATGGTTGACACTCTTCTGTAATAGTTAAAGTTAATTAATAGGTTTGATTAGGGTCAGCATTGATATTTTCATGCCAAAGGAGAGAGCAAGGACCGATAACTCAACATGTATACATATTCTTCACCTTCTTTATAGAAGATTGTAAAGTTTCTTTACATATATTCTTCCGCATGTGTGAACACAATTTTTCTGTACATGTGCATAAATATTAATGATTTTTTACTTCCATATATATATATATATATTTAAAATTAGTCAGCTAATGAACAACCATTCCAAATACATATATTCTCAAGGCTCATGGTTTATACTCAAATGTTTTGACTTCTTATTAGTTGATTAGTTTTCTCTGTAAACAAATAAAAATGTGCTGTTGTTCACACTTTTAATGTTTACTTGCTTTACTAGCTTGTTTTTCAATGTATATTAGCTAGTGTGTACATTGACATGCAATTGGTCTTAACATGCTAAACATGCTAAATGGATAGTTGACTTGTAAACACAGTTAAAGCAATGAAACACATCTCATTATGTGCATATAGACTGCATGGTCTGCATGGACTTAATTGGTATTTTTTTTTAAATGTTCAACATGTAGAAAGTGCTGTAGTTTTTGTAGTCTATACTTAAGTACGTTTTCTATCTGTCCTCTTCGAGGTTAAAGTTTTTGTCCCAGTTCATTTTTTCTGACTCTTTTCTTTGAATTAGAAAAAAACATTTATTTTTACTAGAAATGTTTGTATTTTTCTTGAACTTTTGTATTAAAAAACCAACTTTGTAAAAACAAATAAAAAAAATTTATCAAAGATTATTATTTAAAATAATTGTTAAAAACCAAAATGTCAAAGTGGCTATTAAATTTACTAAAATCGCTCAGTGTGAAAAATCATTTGAATGATTAAAATTAAATATAATCTTCCTTTTCCAAGTATAATGACACATTTCCTAACTTTAATACGAATATATGAAGTAAAAAGTTAATATTTAAAGATATTTCTATAATATATTAAAACAATTGTCAACAAATTATTTGTGACTTTTTGTCCTGTGATTTCCTGTCCGTTTACCTAAAATTATTACAATAAATATTGAAAGGGACTTTTGAGATTAATGAGAGGCTTCTTTGTGACCAGTCTTTCCCCATTTTGTAGACCTGTAGACTGGAATTATCCAGTTTATAGTATATTCAAATTTTCATGTGCATTCCAACAAATTCTTGTAGATTGATTTCCTTAATTATACATTCAGACTTATTGACCTAGGGATGTTTTACACTTTTTTCTGTTTACCTTTTACTGTAACACAGTAAATTTAGTTTATAATCACACTTGTAATCTATAAGGTTAAACATGTTAAAGTACAGAATACAAGTGGTTTTTTTTTCAGAAATAAATTATTGTGTATTAACATTTCTTAAAAATATGGAAGACAAATGAAGAATTATACTGGTAATATTATATAAACTTCCATGAATTGAATAAAGAAAAAGTTCTCTTAACTTTTAAAAAAAATTCAGGATTTTATTTATTTACTGATATATTTTAGATTTTTTTTGTTTGATTTATTGATTGACAAATTATTTCAGAGTTGAATATTTTGATGAATTTCACCGGTTGGCTTAAGATTGCATTTACCTTAGAAATTTGATTGATCAATGCCAAAATGTGAAACAGGTGTGATAATCCCCTGTGCATGTATTAACTTTTGAAGCCATAAACCTATAAACATCATGTAAACTGTGTAATGTCAAAGTTGACAATTACCAGAACTATGTATTTTTGAGTTTAAATTAAATGTTTGGTACAACAATCTTCATTTGAATGCCTACTGACCAACACAACACTTCATTTGAACAACAATACATTTTGCCAGTTGCAATGTCATCCAAGTCTAGAAAAGCTACTAGTAAGTATTTTTCTAATAACTTTTTTCTATTGCAGATTGTCTTAGCATTAATTATAAATAGTAAAATAAATATTTTCCCTAGAAATGCTTATTTAATGTTTTATAAGATACATGTATATTGACCATTTTTTAAATATTTATGCAAATACTCTTTATAATAGATTGTATATGAGTATGTGAACAGCTTACATATGTACATATCTCCTCCTAAAGATAATTTTCATTTTTTGCAGTTCTATTTCTTTTGATTTGTATTATAAATAATATACATGTAATCAACTAAATATTTTTCAAGCAAACTAAATTTCCAGTTGGATGATTTCCCTTCATTTCTGATATTAAAGATATATAACTCTGTCATGTCTGTAGAGCCAACAATATATAAATTTTAACTTTTTTTTAACCTGATTTATGGGGTTTTTGACTCCAGAAGAAAATATTATATGGCAGTGCATTTGTTTTAACCCATTTTTCATCATTTTTATAATTACATTATATTTCACCTAAAAATCTATGAGGTATTAGAGATGACATCAAAAAATTAAAGAAGAATAAAAAAATATTTAAAATACTTTGGGTAGGGTAGGGAAGTCAAAATTGCTATAAGTTTTGTTCAATTGGCAACATTTTTTAATACATATCCTTATTGGTCAAATGATTTTCCCTAAATTTTAACAGGGGGAGGGGGGAGTTAAAAACAATACAGATTAAGCTTATTTAACCTACATAGAACTTTTGATGTTGTCACTTAATATTAGAAAAAGTTATATAATTGTGTTGCTTTTTGGTGACGAATTGCATCTCTTTTCATGATATCTTTTCATTAAATTGTAATGTGATATATAATTTGAAATAAGTTATATTAAGTTAAAACATGATAACATGTCCTGTATAAAACAAATTGATTTGCATAAAAGTGGATCTTGAACTTAAAATTTTACTTTTTGTTCCAGGGGCTATAATCTTTTAAATCAACAAATTCTTACTGTTTGTTTCCGAAACAAATTAATTAAAGAACTTTTTAATAAGCTTAAGCTGATTCAGAACAACAACAAAAATGCAAGAGATTGATCTTTAAGTGATTAATAAACTCATAATTTCATTTAAAAAAGAGCATGTGAATTAAATTTTTGTTTAAATATATTATGCTTGCTATATTGTACATAGAGAATATCAAATCCTTATTTACCATGACACCAATATAGTATAAAGATCCCTGCTAAGTCTAAACGAATTTATTTACAACTGAAAAATCTTTATCTTAGTAGTAACTGAATCTTAAAGCAATCAAAATATAACAGTTGAAAAGCTAAATGAATTGGCATTGAAAAGACATGTAAGAAATTGTTTTATTTTTATTTTTGGGCTGATATGAACATTTAGATTGCCTCTAGCATATGTTATTGTCCATATACATGTACATGTATCGGTTTAGAAGTACATGTTTTCACATCATAACGCCTATTATGTCCAGAAATTGTTGTAGTATTTTTCAACCAAGATTTGACCCTCAAATGTTTCAATTCAATATTATCATGATTATGGAAAAATGAGCAAAAATGTATATAATTTCTTTGGACTTGATACAAAAATGTAGATAAATGAGTATTATGTTTCCGGAAAGATACCCTTAATGGATTGAAGCTTTTCTTGGTGACATTTGCAGCCCCCCTTTAATTTTGCTTTTTTTTTCTGTTTTGACCTGCCTACTCAAATATCCTTTCACATATTTACATAAGTACTGATCATAATAATCATGATAATGGTACATGTAGGTAAGAGTTAATTTATATAATTACCATTTTCTATTTTCACTCATAGACATGCTCACAGGGTCAAAGACTAAAAGTTATTTATTTCTAATGAAATTGACAGATTAAATCATTTTAAATCTGGCATGCTTTCGTAAACTTTTGCAGGAAAGGACCCCTCCAATCCAATACTTGTAGTATGAAAAGAATTAAAGCATTAAAAATATAACAGATAAAATGATTACAATGAGACAACTATCCAACCATGTTAAATAAAATATAGTGAATTATAACCCCCACCTTTATTTTGGTCGACCAATGCATTTGAATGGCAACATGTATAAGACCGTTGGTTTTCCCCGTTTGAATGGTTTTACACTAGTAATTTTGGGGCCCTTTATAGCTTGATGTTAGGTGTGAGCCAAGGATCAGTGTTGAAGACCGTACATTGACCTATAATGGTTTACTTTTTTATAAATTGTTATTTGGGTGGAGAGTTGTCTCATTGGTACTCACATCTTCCTATATCTACGTAGTTGGAACACCCCCCCCTTTTTTTGTCCAGGGTTAGGACCCCCTTTTTAAAATGGCTGGATCCGCCCCTGCAATATAAACAATTGGCCTGTAGCCCTCAACAATGAGGAAAAAAACATACTACATGGTTTTATTATTGCTATGAAACGCCCGAAAATATGGAATACTTCGATTGTTAAATAATGACCTAGCTAACTTAAAGCAATTAAAAAAAATAGAAAAAATAAAGAGTTTACATGTAGTATGTTAATTCGAAGCACAATAAAATATAGATTTATTTCCCACAGTTTTTATGGTTAAGAATGTCTTAATTCTTTCAAAGTATTCCAGATAAATAATAAAATACATGGGATAGAAAACAAGTGCCTGTGAAAATAAATCATAAATCTTAGAAGTTCAAGAATGGGTTGAACTCTAGTTTTAAGCGAAAAGGTAGTTTTTTCTCACTTTACAGTATCTTGAATAAAAATCATGCTTCATTAGTAAAAGAAAGTTTTATAGTTTATTTTTTGTAAATTGTGTTGACCAACCAGATGTTGAACACAGGCGCTTGGGTCTATGATACAGATTTTTTTTTTTTTTTTTTTTTTTAAATATTCAATTTTCTATATTTATAATACATATCTATCACTTCTGTGCATGTCTCACCTAGTTTCGAGTGATTTAAACGACCCAGAGAAAATACCAAATTTTACTATCCATACTAAGAAACAAAAAGGCAACTAACTCGACGCCATTTTTCTGCTATCTATAAATAAATAGATTGACCTACCTGGATTCCCCAACGATTTCTCTGGGAAAACGTGCCTTCCTTGTCGTCAGATCGCACACATCATTGACATTTATCAAATTGGTATTGTTCGTAACATTTTTAGTCCATCTCCAGCATATAATAAAAAGATTTTAACTATTTTGACTATTTTCAAATTTACGTGCCCGGAAGTTGATTGTTTTTCCCGAACTTTTGTCAAAGGGAAGTAATATTTTCCCGGACTTTTTCGGAACATCTCTCCAAGTACATAGGAAAATAACAAAGTGATACGATGACTTTCGAACTAATACTATATGTTAACAAACAGATATGATGAACAACGAACAAAATCAAGCCCCTAATTTGATGGTTAGTGGTCATAATCTTTAATTTTTCAAAAATCACACAATTTTGATTTTATGTTAGAAAGGGGAACTACAAAATTTGGAAATATTGTCCCCCCCTTTTTTTTTTACATGACCCATGTTTTGTAATGATTAAAACAAAGTCAATAACATTTTTGTGGAAAGAAAATAATAGTAAATGTCCTCCCCCCTTTTACACCAAACAAATAAAAATATCAGATCAAATGGTCAATGGCTTAATTTTTTTTAATTTCTCTCACAAGTAAATTTTGTGTGATAATCTGTATATTCATAAATTATCATGAATCAATGTTCTTATGAGTAACTTCCTTTGGTTTAATGGTCATCATTTCAGACTGAGTATGAAGATTCTTTTCCGGCAATTGGAAATTTGCGCCTTTTTGTTAAAAGTTCGGAAATCATCGTATCCTTTTAGGCCACACCAATTTAATTTCTTGTTCTACGGATTTTTGGACTCCAAAATTTGGGGCGAGCGAGCGATTTGAAAATTTAAATAAAAAAATATTTAATTTGCAAATTTTTGACGCGAAGCTTGAAAAGTAAAGGCGAGCGATTATAATTTTTTAATGTAAACATAAAATAGTAGGTTTTGACAATATTAAAACTTGATTTATCACTTGTACTTTGACATTTCTTTAATTTCTGAAGTAATTTTTCCCTGTTCACCAAGAAATAATTAAATCTGGTCTATGTATGTGTGACTGACAATGAGACAATTCTCCAACCAAGTCATAATAAGTTTGGGGGCAACTCTTTACTTTTATAAATATCCCTTTTACATGTTTTATGAGGGATCAATATAAGTTATAATATATTTGTTTGTACAAAAGGGCTCATATTTTCTCAAAGAACTATATAGCTATCTGGTATAATAAATGGTCAAAACATGTCCAAGAATTTTGTAATATTCCTTGACTTTAACCATGTTAAATTAACACATTTACTTTAACAGTTTAATATTATTCAAAATATACATCAGTAAAATGACTCCTTGTCTGAGGGAGGGTTGTTCTCAACCTGATAATAACAAACACAGGTCAAATTACGGCCTTTTACACAGGGCTATAAAGGACCCCAAAATTATTAGCGTACACAATTCGTACAGGAAAACCAACGATCTAATTTATATACGTTTGGATATATAAATTAGATCGTTGGTTTTCCTGTTCGAATTGGTACAATGAACAACATCAACAAACGATAACAAACGATAACTGCTGAACGACATGCCCATGACTCAATCAGGACAGGTGCATAAACATGCAGCGGCTATGAATAGTTTTGTTTCGCCAGCATACAACATAAGTGCAGTTGAAGGCAAATCCTTTAGAAGTTCTTTGTACTTTATTCTAACAACGAACATTTTTTGATAGGGAATATAAGTAAGGGGGAAAGAAACCAATTGTTTGTTCTTTACAGTCCGCTGTTACAAATTTATACGGAGCACTCCCCCTTTGGATTAATAGGTTTCATGCTGAAATAAATATTCTCACATATATTTACACGGTGTGGTGGGGTGCTTTTATGTTTAAAATCGTTATATACAGGTTAGACTGTGATTTTAAAAACAAATGTTGATATCTTTTTATAATATTTACAAAAAAAAACCGGTGCGGGAAATGGACATGATTACATTTCCGGATGCGGGAAGCGGGAATATAAAAAAAATAAAAAAAATCTGTTTTGAAAAAAATAGGTGCGGGCGGGTCCGTCGAACAAGGAATCAAATTGGTGTGGCCTTAAAAGGGCCTCATATCATGCTCGCGGAGAAATATACAACACAATGAAATGTACATTTACCTGTTGAAACCTACACTCGATGGTGAACGAAATCGTTTGAGTGTGGACTAAAATATCAACCATAAGCATAAAACATAATGATTTATAGGTTGCAAACAAAAAATATTAACAAATGAAATATGTTTTTCCAACAATTGCAAAAAAAAAAACCAAATTGATTCGTTCCACGCATCGTTGTAAGCATTGGAAACAAGAACAGGTTGTAGAGGTCGTATGAATAATTAAATATTATTTCGGCAACTTCTATTTAAATATTCTTGAGGAAAAGTGATATCGGGTCAGTGACTGTACATGTATATGACATAGAAATATACAGTCAACTGGTCAAATAGAACGAGTGCAGTATAAAATACCACAAAGGAAAGACTGGGATTTGGTTTGATGGTTATTGATCCTAGAAGGAAAACAAAATGTTAGAGGCGTGTTTTAATTTTTCAAATGGGTTCATATCTCTTTTTTTTTTTCTCTAAATTTCAAATTTTTGAAAATATTGCGCATACGATCTGTATGATCTTCGACCACATCTACCTTGTGTCAGAAACCTATTTAACATCTTAAATTTGATCATAATCCAAATTCAGATAGTCTCAAGCTTTATTATTGTGTCCAAATTTGCCCAAACTGTTTGAGGGTTCGACCACTGCGGTCAGCGAAGCATTTTTAATGTTTTACTACAAAACGAGCAGATGTGATTAAAAGTTCCTATTGCTTTCTTCATATGGTAAGCCATGCCAGCATAGGCGTATCCGGGGGACTAGAATAATTTGGTTGATTATATAGGGAATCAGTGAAGCGTGAGATGGAGCGCCCCCTTTAGGTCCGCCTTACAAAAAGATTGACCACTGCCCAGTTCTGCTTTTGAAGTGTTGGGAACAATGGGTACAAATTAGGCCTTCTCCATGCTATCAGTTTTTATGTTCATTGAGAAGTCTCAAAATTTTAATTCACAGTGGTCACATTTGCGTAACTCATTTGTGTGGATCTTTTTATGCCTGTGCAAACTAGCATTTTGTCTTGAAAGGGCAATAAGTGCATTGGTACGAAGACCCCTCCTTCTTAACTTTTTCTGTGATTCATTTTCACTTGCCTCCCCTATTGTTCACCCCAAATGCTTCAATATCCATATTCTTAAGGAAAGATAGTTTTTAGCTGGATTGTTGCTTGCATGTTTACTGTAAACAAATGAAACGACATGTGACATATAAATAATCCAAAGTCATCAAAGCGTGAAATGCAAGTCAAGTTGTGTAGGGCAAACTTTTTCTGTCAAAAATGTAAACTGATAAAGTTGCATTGGTACCGTACATGATGAACGTATTGTAGAGCACCCTTGATACTACCACAGAGGTCAAACCCTGAACAGTTTGGGGTAAGTATGTACACAACATTCAAGCTAGACTCTTTTTTCATGAAATAAAAAAAATGTTGAATGTCGGACCCTTTGAATATCAATGTGGACCATTTCGATAACTTGGCCCAAAATACCAAAATCCCAAATTTAAAAACACGATGAGATTCAGCATGTCAAATTATCCTAAATATTCAATTGTTGTTAACATCCAAAAGAATTTATTTCTTGACAGTTTGGACACCACAAACTTGTTAAATGGGCCAAAAATTAAAAAAAAATAATATACACAATCATGTATGGATTTAGCCTACCAAATAACCTCAAGTTTTATTTTGGGCCTTGTGGGCCATTTTAAAACCGGATCCAAAATCAAAAATCTTACTTCAAAACCATTGAAATCATTGAAATTGGTCCAGAAGTGATTTATAAAAAAAATATTAGAAAAGTATTGTTGTTTTTTATCCCATTCTATTTCGATAGACATGATATATGTACGTACTCAGTGATGAAGTGTCATTGCATTGGATAAATATAACTACACTTTAAATAAAGATGCTGATGAATTATAAAAAAACTCTATTATATGATTCTTCTGCTCTGTAAATAGACCCATACTCGATATTCCAATGATAAAATTTGTTTGCACATACGTATAATGACTACTGCAGAAACATGAGTTTTATCAAATTCATTAATTTAAAACACTTTCAACTCTTAAATGATCCACATGTTGTTATATTATGACTACGATGTGTTATATTTTAAATAAATATTAATTCTATTGGATTTATTGGAGTGTTCAATCAAACTTTCCATCTCAAAGTCAGCACTATCAAATCCTTTTCTTACTTTAATTATGGTTTGAGCAAGTCGGCTGAATTAGGAACTTAATGCATAAATATGAATAAAATTCATACAGTGAAAATGCACCGCATATACAATACTAATGAATCGCTCTACAGTGAAAATGAAGGTAAAGTATCATTATTCAACAGTAAACATGACTCGCATACAAATAGCACCATAGTGGAATTCAATACAATATGGACAAACTGAATAACAAAAGCTATTCTACGTTATACAACATTAATAATTGTGTTGAAATTAATGTTCTTCTGCAACTACATCTTTCCTGCTAGTTTTTAATCACCGGCACGATTTGTTCGTAAAACGTCCTAAATATTCACCTATTTCGGTATATATTTCACATACAGATGGCTCTCGGCGCGATAAAACCCCGTTCCCATCTCTTAATTTGTCTAACTTGTATTATTTATTACTAAACATATACATTTAAACTATATTTCTTCATTTTCTTCAAAAATTATAATGTTTTCGTCTGTTTATTTACCATTCCACATCAGAAATGCATGGCATATACAGTGAAAATGATATTTTAGGATCCGCACTTTACATACACGCTTATGTATAAACACGTGCTATGATTTTTGTTTAGCTGTGGATGCAAGGGCGGATTTCGGATTTTTAAGGAGCGGGGGTGGTGTCTCCGAGGATGTGCATGTGATTTAATACTCAATTGAAAGGGGTGTTGCTAAACGGCGGAAACGGAAAACAGAACAGAATACAGAACGGAAACGGAAACAGAGAGAATTAACATCTGGTAATCATTTCAATACTCCGTATGCTTTAACATCTTTTATTTTAAATTCATTCCTCTATTTTTGTCTTAGGAACATGTGTAATACTATATAAAACATAAAATTGAGAATGGAAATGGGGAATGTGCCAAAGAGACAACAACCCGACCATAGAGCAGACAACAGCAGGAGGTCACCAACAGGTCTTCAATGCAACGAGAAATTCCCTCACCAGGAGGTCACCAACAGGTCTTCAATGCAACGAGAAATTCCCGCACCAGGAGGTGTCCTTTAGCTGGCCCCTTAACAAATATTTACTAGTTCAGTGTTAATGAACGCCTGACTAAACTCCAAATTGTACAAAAGAAACTAAAAGTTAAAATAATACAAGACTAACAAAGGCCAGAGGCTCCTGACTTCGGACTGGCGTGCCTATATAGATAAAATAACCAAAAAGAAAAGGAGATGATGAGACTATGTTTTTAAAACATTTGATAAGTCCATGCGTACATCTTTCCTGCGATTCAGGATACTCTTTTCGACTTTCCTTAAATACAAGTTTGATCAATGTCAAAAAGATAGCAACCCAACAACACAAACAAATTCTCTATAGTCCTAAAAAAACATTGCCATCGGCCTCGATTCTATAAATAGCCTTTTTGTTTTGTTTCTTTTTTAATTGCCTTGAATCAAAATTAGTGATGTGGTGTATCTTGTTGCTTTGCTCTGCATTGGTGATTTTTCGTTGTATCATTTCTTGTATAATGGAAAGAAAACATAAAAGAAACCAAATAGAACGATGGTGTATGGACAAAAATCCGAAACCAAGGAACTGGAATAGAAACTTGTATATACTTTATTTTTATGAAAAAAAGGACAAAATCTTTCACTATACAAAGCCTTTCTCACCCTTTTACAATACTCAGGGATTTGTTTAGTATATCCTTGCAATACTAGAGTATGCTGTTTGGTATTTACATAGGAAAAGCATTATATCACCTAGAATTTAAATCAATAAATACGAATTGATGTGCAAACAGTGTCGAACAGTTAGTAGCCCACATAGATATATACGATTTGCCCATTGCCCTCCCCAAGTTAGTCATAGTCATGTCCTAAAGTTTTCAAAATTAAATTGTCCACGCTGCTTTAAATATCATGCCGCTTAATTCTTCTCTGAAAATTCAGTTCAGCAGCCGTGAATTTTGTTTCATAATATTACAATTTAAAAAAGGGTCACTCATTCAGTATGCTGTTTTACTATAGTAGAAAGCATAGAAAGACAGGCGAAATACCAAAGGGTTATTCAAACTCAGAAGTAAAAAAAACCGTCAACGCCATGCCTAAAAAAGAAAAAAAGGCAAAAAAGACCAAAAGACAAACAGACAAAAATTGTACATAAAACACAACATAAACTAAAGGCTGCATGAGCAACACGAACCCCACGAAAAACTTGCTCAGAAAGGGTAAATAGATCCAACTGTATATGTGACACTGGGATCCGTTAACATAGACATGCATTATTATTCATTCACACAAAAGGAATATTGAAATTTGAAAGTCACTTTTTTTTTATTTTGATCGTCTTTAAGGATTTTGGTGCTATGTCAAGACAACTGAACATCCATTCTGCTCTGTTCTTTTTGAATGACGGAAACGATACTTTATTTAACACTATGCATCTGATCGTTTGGATGTTTCTACTGGCCAAACACACGATTTGCCAAGATATCATCGATATCATTTACTTAATAACACCTGACCCAGAACAGTTCTTTTAGATACCCAAGAAACAACGGCCTGTTGGACCTGTTTAATGTTTAACATACATACAGATTTTGGCGGGGTTTAACTATTAGCGGGAGACCAACCCTCCCCTAACCTGGACAGTGGTATAACATAACAACATAAGAACGAACAAAAAACAAATCAGTTGAAAAGGCTCAACTCATCGGATGGACACAAATACGGCAAGTGGACGTGGCCGGGTACTTGTATATCCCAACAAAAAAAAGTCACTAGTAGGTACAGATCTGAGAGTACTCGGAGTTAACTGATAGTTAGTTCAAAGCCACTAACAACTAATAAGAAAAATCATGCATCTAAGACGTAAAGCATTGGTGATATTATAATAACCTAGACGGTAAAGCATTATGTTGTAGCATACTATACTACGCAAAAAAGGAAACGTTACATTGGTTTTTAATTTGAAAATTTCGCATATATAAATTTCAAATATTTTCATGATTACAACTAGTAACCTGAATGATTTATCTATCAAATACTCATTTACAAAAATATCGGAAATGACGTGACGTCATTTTCTGATTTCAAACAAATAATTTTTTTTTTTAAATTTACCTGTATAGAGCTGGAATCGAGTTGTCCTTTTTGTCATTTATTGTGTCGAACACGATTTTTAAACAAATGTCGCATTAAAAAATTGAAAAAAGTAACACGTAAAACAATTCCCCTTCTACGCGAAGGCACTTGTTTCTATCCATAGGAAGGTCGACTATCCATATGGATAATTGACCTTCCTATGGATAGAAACAAGTGCCTGTGCTTCTACGCCAAAATGAGAGAGAACAAGCTATTGGGATGTTGGCAGCAGGAATGACTCAAGTGCAGGTTGCAAATCATTTTAATGTCTCTAGAATGACTATTGCAAAGCTTAAGAATCGTCTTAGAGATACTGGTACAACAAATGATCGCCCCGTAGTGGCAGGTCACGTGAAACAACGTTACGTCAAGACAGACACATCCACATCATTCATCTCCGGAATCGAATTGTAAACGCGTCACAAACTGCACGACAAACCCACGGAAGACATAACAACAGAATATCTGCTCAAACAGTTCGTAACCGATTGCGTCAAGTTGGTCTAAGAGCTCGTCGTCCATTGAAAGGACCTATCCTTACGCAGCGTCACAGGATGGCGCGACTTCAATGGACACGGGTACGAATTCGATGGAATAGGCAAACATTGAGACAGGTTCTTTTTACCGATGAATCTAAATTCAACTAGAAATTTAGCGACGGCAGAAACAGGGTCTACTGGAGAAGCAATGAACGATTTTCTGATACGTGCCAGCAGGAAACAGATCGGTTTGGTGGTGGCGGAATCATGGTATGGGGCGGAATTACCTACCAGGAACGCACCTAGCACTCGACGTCTTATTGATTTCATGCGACGGGTGTGTCAGGCGGTCATAAATGCATGAGGTGGTCATATCACAAGGTATTGACATGTTAACCTGAATTATGTACTCGTCCTGTTAACATTGTCTAAAAATGTGCAATATTTTTTTCAATAAAGAAAACTTGTTATTGTAATCTTCAAAATCACGTTAGCTAACTATTCCATTAAATTATTATTAATCAAAATATCTGACCTGACCCTGTTAAGTGAGCTTTGCTCGTCACTTGGCGTTCGTCGTCCGATTTCGTCTTTGTTAACTGTTACGAAATTTAAGGATCGCCTGCTAGTTTTGGTTAACATTTTCAACAATTACCATTGGTGTATCTAGTTTAAAAACTGTGTTTAATAACCCTGCCTGTCAGCCAAGATAGCCGACAAGGTTAAAATTAAAACATAGGGACAAAATTCAAGTGCTGGTGTGAAAACATGTCTAATCCGACATGGGACTCGGACTTCTTTTAAAATTAGTTTTACTGCGGGTATTGCTTCATATGTGTTTCTTTATTCTACGTTGGCAAGAGGTATAGAGGGGGGGGGGGGGGGTCTCACAAAACATGTTTAACCCAGCCGAATTTTTGCGCCTGTCCCAAGTCAGGAACCTGGCCTTTGTTAGTCTTTTATCTTTTTAATTTAATCTCATTTATATGTGTTGAAATTCAGTGTGAAGCCCATTTTCACTGAACTAGTACACACTTTTATTTAGAGGCCAGCTGATACCACCTCCGGGTGCGGGATTTTCTCGATGCGTTGAAAACCCATTGATGGCCTTCGAACGTTGTCTGCTCTTTGGTCGGGTTGTTGCCTCTATGACATATTTCCCGTTTTCATCATCTCAATTGTTTTAGAATGTTGAGCTCTGCCTTATGTCCATTCGCGTCAAAGCGGTCAAATGACTTCTTATCAGAGTTATCGACCTTAGTTACATTGTATATGACGAGTTTTCTCCCTTGCATGTTCGCCTGTTATATTGAAATATATAATGAATAGATAGACATTTTTAATAGAAAAAATACCAGCAATAAAGATCTATTGATTTTCATATTTCTTTATCCCCCCCCCCTTAAATTCCGTCTTTAAAAAAAATGTCTTTCCGTTTCCATGTCCGTTCCGTTTCCGTTTCCGCCGTTTAGCAACACCCAATTGACAGGGGGTCTCGTTATGATTTTGTCACTCAATCCGACCGTTTATAGAACATTAGATTTTAGATATGTATACCTTTTTATATATTGCGTTGAAACTGGACATTTTTACCATCTTGGTAGGGTTTATTATTTGGAAAAAGTGGAATACCAAAGGCTCAGATTCCGAGAATAATGTTGACTTACGGCGAGATTTTCGGCTGTGACGTTAATACATGGCTGTTCATATAACAAATAATGAGAAGTTTGTTGACAATATCATAAAGTTCTTATAGTTTTCCCAAACTATTCATATATTTTCAAGCTAGGAAAATAATCTCATCATAGATACCAGAATTAAATTTGTGACCTAATCCAGCGGCACGTCCTATCATCTTAATTGAGTATAGGAATTGGACCCCGAGGGGAGTGCAATCCAACCGAACCGAAAAATATTTTGAACGATTTTATGATAAAACATGATACCCCCCACCCCCCCCCATTATACATTTTCTAATCAAACGAGAAGTACACACCCTCTATACCCTCTACAGCGTTAAATCTGCAATGGAGTGTTACTAAAATTTAGAATCCTTTTTTTCCTTCAAAAACCCTTAAAGCTTGCATCTGAAAACTAATCCCCTTCTGTTCTATCTCTTTGATTATAGATAATGTTATACAGTTTATTGCCTGATTGACTTTAAACGGTTATTGTCGGTACGTTAATCTCATTTGAGGTACTTTCGTAAACTATTAAAGAAAGGTAAAGTCACACCTATCTACAACAATGTATGTATTTAGCGATACCTGCATGTCACCTTTGAAGAGAAGTTGACAGTTTGTATATATACCATATATATTATATATGATTTAAACCATCACAATTTATAACCGAGAGATGGGTGTATTACGAAATTTACTTCGATTGAGGAACATTTTTATCATAATTCTGACACCTATAATACTATTGCCGATTATTTTTAGCATTGAAACAAAGGTAAGATTTGTTTTCGTCTTTTCTTATTTAATGCAAATAACTAGTACACAATTTTATTTAGGGGCCAGTTGAGGACAACCTCCGGGTGCGGGATTTTCTCGCTATGCTGAAGACCCATTGGTTGCCTACGGCTGTCGTCTGCTCTTTGATCGGGTTGTTGTCATTTTGACATATTCCACTCTTAATTTTATTAAAATTGCTAGGTCACAAAAAAGACCAAATTGATGAATTATCCTACATTGTCCTACGAGATAAACATGATAAATACCCGTGTTTGTGTAAAATTTATGCAAGAGCATGTGTGGTTTTCTGTTTATCTATATAATAACATACATGTACTATATACAATTTATGAAATTAGTGTCGGCACATCTTTCCGACTTGTATATTATTTTGACAGTTGTGATTTATAAATGCTTTTCAGAAATTAATGTTTTGTATATTTACAAGGCGTATACACCTTCCGTTTTGCTAAATTCTGATAGAAAATGTATAAATTATGACCAAGAGTTTCGTTCGTAGTTCTTCGTTCGTTTCGTTCTTTGATTGATTTATTGGTTGTTATTTATTAAGTCCAGTGTTAATTGATTCATGTTAGTAAGGGACGATAATTATCTTTTCTTGTGTATATCATTGTCTGACAATCATACGAGTGCAAATATATAAGTAAAAAGTGTTCCTGCAACAAAAATACTTGTGATTTTAGTACCAAAAAAATCCATGAAGAAAAGTACTAGTAATCAACATGTTAAAAGGAAATTTGATATTTAGCCACTCCACAGAATATTAGTGTACGAGAGCATTGTAGTATGCATAACTAACTATTACATGTATTTGAAAAAAAATGAGTTGTGAGAATATGTAAATATATATTGATTGACTGTTGGTTACTTAACGTCCAGTGGTAAATATTTCATGATCGTTCAGAACTATTGACGTCAATAATGTATTAGTATTTGGAATCTGATGTGCATAAAAACTAAAATATTCTCCTTTTTTACAGCAAATAAAAAAAACAATCGTGTAGTACTTGATAAAATATAAACAAACAGATATGAGCGTATACATGTATCAGTACAAACTAAACAATCTGGCAATTCGCCACCAATAACAGCAAGGAAAACTTACATTGAAATTTCTCATTTACTAACTTAAATAGAAACATCGTAAACAATCCCGTTTTTCCTGGTACACTTAAAATGTAGGTAAACAAATATTTTAAAATAGCCAATTTCAAACTTATGTTGATGTATATAGTAATAAGAGATGTGAAACGACGATCAGTCCCTTATTTAACAAGGATATGATTAAGGAGGTATCATATTACCTTATATAAATATATTTACTACATGGAATACCAAAGTAGATTTGCACTTTATATTGTTGTTGTGCAGGATAAAAAAATGAACCGCGCTAAAACATCCATTATAAAATAAAACGTCCGATATAATTTTTTAACAACAAAAAAAGTCGAATACATTTTAAGAATTGTACTTTTATTTAGTAGATTTCTGAGATAAACAATGTTGTCTAGTGCAAGTTTTGTATGAATCTTTGTTGTTTTTTTTTATTATTCATGGGATAATGATATTAAAACAAATAAAACAAAAAACAAAGAATCTTTCATTTTTCTTTATTACATTTCAAAACTGAATCGGAAAAATCATGTCGTAAATCAAACTTTCTGTTTCCTTTATTTAAGATATCCTTACGCATTTTTTAAATTTTTTAAGAGTAGGCGCAGTCAATGAATTATGTTGTATTGGAATATTTTACATGGTCTAGCAAAGAATTTATTTCTATAAAAAGAAATTAACTATTTGGATCGATGGCTTTTTTTCTATTCCGTGACTTTTTTGAGATTATTTTTATAAGTTCTGTTTGCCCATTTCACATTTTGAAAAATCACACTTCAAGATATAAAAGGGTCGTCGAAGGTGTCTGAGGACTAATATATGACCCTCTTAGGAGAATTGTTACTCTAAGTCGTGTTATCGAAAAGATCTAATTTAGGATATGTCCTAATTTGGTCCCAACTTTAGGACTACTTATAAGCTGTCTTATGATATATATGTAGTAGGTCAATGTCAGAAAAATATAAACTTTTTTGTATGAGGCTTAGACACTGGGTAAGGGCGAGGTTCTACCGAGCCCTTCCGAAGTTTTGCACCGAATACAAAAAGAGTTTATATTTTTCTGACATTGACCTTATATTGTTTTTATACTGCAACTTTAATTAAAATTGTAGCATAAATATAAATAAAATGCCTTCTTCGAAACACTTCGCCGTTTTTTTTTTTGTAAGTCAAATTTTCCCTGACATCCCATTTTTTACATGAACAGTCTACTTATCCCGCCTTTTAACTGGATCTGACCGTTTTACAGTTCGTACCTGTATCACTTGAGTGTTTTATTATGTGTATTTGTCCTGAATATGTATATAATGTTTGTCACTGGACGTTTAACAAACAACTTGATCGATCACTCAAACAAACTTTCCTTCAGCAAATAGATACGCACATTTATTTATACATTGACAAAATTACATTGACTTATCGAGCTAATGAATTAGACTCGAGCGTCATTGTGTTTGTAGACGATGTGTTGGCTGTGGTCTTGAATTCGTGCACTTATATTTAATCCTAGGATCTTTGATTGATTTATTCAAAGGTATTGTTGAAAACAAATCAGTTTATATGTTCGATCATAAGTTAACAAGAGTGTACTTTAGTTAATAAGTTAAATATTCTTCATTTTGACCGAATCACACTCAAAAGTCAGTTAATTTATACAATATGTCGTGTATCTATCTACTTGTAACCAGTAATTTCATGTTTTAAATGTTTAAACTTTCTTTCAACTTTAATGTATGTATATTCAATAGACATGTTGATGTTGTAACGCTTACATTTTTTTTTCACCGAAGATATTCATATTATATAATACTTGGAAGGTGTGGCCTACTGGATTGGATATTATATACCCTTTTAAACACGTTAAAAGAAGCAAAATATCAAGTTTACGTCCGTCCGTCAGTTCGACCGTCCGTTTACCTCCTCTCCTATAAATTTTTGGTTCAATTTTCTATAAAATTGAGAATGGAAATAGGGAATGTGTCATAGGACAACAACCCGAAACTATCTATTTATAAATCTTACAAATCTTTGTTTAGGGGGGGAAACCCGGAATTCTGAATCAAACGTAATATTTTAAATAAATCCAATAGCGAAGACAATAAAAATCCTCAAGATCGTCTAAAAGTGTGAGAGCTACATTTGTAACTTCCTACACTTGCGAGTTATGCAAGTTATCCCTATCTTGAAAAATTAAAAATAAGTACACCTCACCCTCCCCGAACATTTTGTCGCGGGGACATGACAAATAAAGATATTTTTTTTCTAAGATGGAACATTATGATTATTTGTTTTTCTTTTTACACCAAAGGAGGCAAAATGTGCTTATATAGTTATACTTATGGCTGTGTATTGGATAACGGAGGCCTTACCTATAGCTGTGACGTCACTGCTACCCATCATTCTCACGCCATTGACAGGATTGGGCAGTGCAAAAACTGTGTCAAGCAAGTATCTTAATGTGAGTTCACAATAAGTTCATATGTAATATTTAGTTTGAACAACGTCTAGTGATCAAATGTAATCACAACAATACTTTTTGTGCACTATCGCCGTTACGTATTTCATATTCATATTGCTCAAATTTTAATTTACTCGTTTTAACTTTTGATACACGCATGCGTTCAATCTAATCTGATACACTTTTTCTGAAGTTTAAAATCGCAAAACAGCAGCAACAAAACTTTCCAAACGGTCTAAAATTTGACAACTAAAAACGTTACTCTTTCAAAAGATATTTAGAAAAAAAAACACGGAAAACAAATAACTCATAAATCTGTTGTTTCTAGAGGTTACTGAGTATTTAATTCAAACAGCTAACTTATTGCAACATTTGATGACATTTTTATGGAAATAATTGAAAAAGAGGCTATTTAGAACCAATACATTTTTCTTTAGGACGTTTCTATGTTATTTCTTGGTGGACTAATGATGGCTGTGGCTATAGAACATTGGAACATCCACAAACGATTGGCACTCAGAATTCTGTTACTTGTTGGATCCGAACCAAGATGGTATGTCAGCTTAAACATTGCTTCTAGTGTTATAAGTAAAAATTCGTATTTCAATAGTTTAGTGTGCAATGTTTGTCTATAGTGCAAACATGTAGTTTGTTTCAAAATGTAAAAGCCTCAGTTTGTAGAGTTGGTCATTTTTTTTAATGGTATGTTAAAAGCGTTGACTGGAGCACATTTTGTATGAAGCGCTTTTGTAATCCTACACGAATACCTTAAGGAAACCTTTAATCCTTATGATAAAATGTATAGGACTCGTAGATGCAATAGAGCTGAATTGCGATGGTCAGTCACGCTGAAGTGCGATGGTATATGCAGAAGTGCGATGGTCCATACGCTACAGTGCGATGATATATAAGACGTGTGGTGTCTATTTCAAAATATACAAATATGTACATGTAGTTATTATCAGAACTAGATTGTTTTATTATCAAGTTTATAAGAGTGCGTTCATCATTTTCAATGTAAGTCCTTAGTCTTAGTTGTAAATTAGAGTTTATCGTCTTTTATATTTTCTACATATAGACATTATTCTGCGTTTACTTTTTATCTTTATTCTGTTATTTTCATGAGTTCTTCGTATACCATATAGTAAAACAGAGATTCTTGCTGGGGACCCGTGTGTATTTCAAACATTCCACGCTCCATCATACGTAACAAATTTTCTTTGAAAATTTTTAAACAAATCCGCTAGAGTAAACGGTTTACTTATCGTTCTCCTGTATGTCAATCCTCCCCGTTTTCAATAGTATTACAGTTTAATGCGACCCTTGTTAACTAGAAAACCCGAAAATTGCTTCGAACAAACAAATTTACTTCCACATTGACATGATATATATTCAAAATAAAATTATTTATTCAGACCATTACACTTCAGTGTACCACCATCACACTCCGATATATAGCTACCAACAAGTTAAGATAGCTGCAGAATGCCAATATTGCACTTCGGTGTTATCAAAAAAACGCACTTCAGCGACAAACCATCCCACATCAGCGTGATTATAGTGTTTAAGAGTACCAACGAGGTTCTGAGTCCTACATTTGTATCAACTGTGCACTAACGAGATGTATACCAAGATTTTGTGTTGTTTTGCTATGCATTGTCATAGGAATCACGTGCTGTCATGAATGTTGCAGGTTAAGGAGAAATTACATATTATTTTTTTTAATGGCTGACAATTTTTATCAGCCAATCAAAAGTCCGGATTCCTATCAAAAACACACGAGGCCATATATTGGAATTTACAGAATAGAGAATAAAGAAAACGGAATACAAAATTAAAGGAAAAGAGAAAAAAAAAAGGTTTCCAGACTTGAGATAGGCACGTACAGGATCAGGAGGGGTCTACTCGCACAAAATCCTCGAAGTAGATCTTAGAGTACTTGCAAGTTCTATGGTTACTGAAAGCCAGTTCAAACGTGACAATAGAAGAAAACAAGTTAATCAATTCTTACATATGTGTGCGTTAGTTTTTCTACATCGGCTAGAGGTATAGGGCAGGGTTGAGATCTCAAAAAAACATGTTTAACTCCGCCGTAATTTTAATCCCTGTCCCAAGTCATGAGCCTCTGGCCTTTGTTAGTCTTGTGTGATTTTAATTTGAGTTTCTTGTGTAAAAATCGGAGTTAAGTATGATGTCCGTTATCACTGAACTAGTATACATATTGGTTTAGGGGTCAGCTTAAGAATGCCTCCGGATGCGGGAGTTTCTCGCTGCATTGAAGACCCATTGGTGGCCTTCGGCTGTTGTCTGCTCTGCTCTACGGTCGGGTTATTGTCTCTTTGACACATTTCCCATTTCCATTCTTAATTTTATCAAAAATCACAATTTTGAATAATGCTAATGGTAGAACTTGTAATGTTTTAAAATCAAAAAGTACATATTTCAGGCTAATGTTACATATTTCAGGTTAATGTTACATATTGCAGGCTAATGTTACATATTTCAGGCTAATGTTACATATTGCAGGCTAATGTTACATATTTCAGGCTAATGTTACACATTTCAGGCTAATGTTACATATGTCAAGCTAATGTTACATATTTCAGGCTAATGTTACATATGTCAAGCTAATGTTACCTATTTCAGGCTTATGCTACATATTTTAGGCTAATGTTACATATTTCAGGCTAATGTTACATATTTCAGGCTAATGTTACATAATTCAGGCTAATATTACATATTTCCGGCTAATGTTTCACATTTCAGGCTAATGTTACATATTTCAGGCTAATGTTAAGTATTTCAAGCTAATGATACATATTTCAGGCTAATGTTAGGACTTATGTTACCAACATGGTTCCTTTCAATGTGGATCAGTAATACAGCAACAACGGCCATGATGATTCCTATAGCAAACGCCATACTGGTACAGCTAAAGGAGGCAAAAGAAGAAGCAGAAACAAACGGACATCTCGCTATTGAAACTGGCAAGTTCCATATTACATGTACATGATGACGAAAAACGTTAAAAAATGCAACAACAAACATCCAGTTTGAATGTTTCTCTTTTTTCGATGAACACCGTTGATTTTAAGTCAAGTGAGCTAATAACTTTTGCAATACATAATCATTTCTCTCTGACATCGTCTGTGTTATTTATTGACCATTGCATATTGCAAAGAGAAGTTTCAGAGCCTTTAGACAAATACAGGTATAACATTTATATGAAAAAGCTGAACGGGGTATGGATGAGGGAAAATGGTATGATTTTTAATTAGACCATATACGAATGGACAACATTATGAACAATTAAAGGGCACAGTTGGGGAGATTTATGAATTGTTTTTTTTTGGAGAATAGGGATATGACCCAGTAAAAAGTCTATTATCTTAAAGTCATATGAAACCTCAAATTTAAAAAAAAATAATGCATATGTTTTTATAACTAAATGGATAGTTTTCATTATAAATTTATGTACATATACTTTTTTCTAAAGAAAATTTTATATTTTTTTCTGAAGAAAATTTTATATTTTTTTCTGAAGAAAATTTTATATTTTTTTTCATATTTAGAAGAAGTTTTTTTTATTTGAATTAATTCGCCGGTGTATTTTCCGTATTCAAAGTGACCTCAACGTGACCCTTTCGTAAAAATCCAGTGATCGCAAGACGCATGGATCTGTCCTTAAAATAAATTATTATCTGAATTGTACATGTTAAACAGGTGCTCAATATCCACGTTTAATTGTTGATTGTTTCCTATAAGGTGTCAATTGGTAAACTTCGGCTTCTAAACACGACATATAAGTAGCTGCCATATTTTCACCTCAAAACAGACACAGAGAGAAAAAAAATTGACGATTATACGATATGGTTTCGTAAAAAGTGATGAAATCATGCACAGAAGACTAAGTTTATGATATATACATGCATTGGTTCAATAATTGGAGAAACATTATTTTTCACCGGTCACTCGTTTTATATGACTTTTAACAGTTCTTCTGCAGTACAAATACACATCTTGAACCAGACTATATTAAATCCAATGATCCTTAATGGTACGCGCCACGCTTTTATCATTCTTGTACCAACTACATGTCTGTGTCCATAGATTGCCAATTATAAGGTTTAATATGTGTCCCTATTTAACATACTCTATTGTGCATAGCGGTTCGCCTCTCTTGTCATTCTTCCCAATCTACTTATTATTGGAGTTTTTTGCATTTGTTTTCTTGTCATGAATATATACGTATAAACATATACCCATGAACATTTAAGGTGGTACCCAACAATTTCACCAAAATGTCTCGTTTAATTTTCATAAAATTTTGTCAAATTATTTACTTTGACCCTTTAACAAAAATATAAAAAAAATCAAAAATTTTGAACCAACCGTTTTGTCAGAAAAATTACACTGGTTATATAGCAGTTTGACAAACACCAATTTTGATCATTGAGTAGGTTAATATTCCTTTTACAACACATTTTTCGTTATTAAAACGTTTAGCTGACTTTACAGAGTTATCTGTAGTGTTAGGTACCATCTTAATAAACAACAACCAATAAACCAATAAATGAATAACTATTCTAATGATCAAAAAGTCATGTTTTACAATGTATAAATTATGTAATTAGTAAAAAGATTTAACAGTGTATTAGTTTGTTATTTATGGACTGCTACTTTGGGTATCTTTTGCCTTATTTGCTTACTTTATATATTTATGAAGTTACCCTTATATTATGTGATATTACCCTCAGGAATTTGACTATATATTTCAGATCATGCTAGGGTTAGATTAGGTGATGTTACCCTGAAGAATTTGACTATATATTTCAGATCATGATAGGGTTAGATTAAGTGATGTTAACGCAAGAATTTGACTATATATTTCAGATCATGATAGGGTAAGATTAGGTGATGTTACCCTCAAGAATTTGACTATATTACTTTGTAATACGTCATCAGTGTCTGAGTAGAAAGTTGATGAAACAGCGGTATGTCAAAGAACGTCTCGTTCTTTTTCTAAAAAAGTTCATCGGAAGGTACCAAGACCTTGTTGATAAATATTCCGTATCAACTTCTCAAATAATACACGATGGTCTTGATGTATAGATTCTTCGTACTGATGTTGTTTATCATCTTAACAACGTGTTTTATAGTTCTTTCATTTGTCTTTGTTCTATTATTAATATTACTTTTACTGTTAAATGGTTTCATGTGATATCCGTTTCACGTGGCTCGGTACTTATACATCTCGTCAATGTGTTTGTATTGGCTTTCATTTTTGTGTGGTTTGTTTTGTATTTGCGACTTTTTGTATTTCTTTTGTTCTTATAACGTGACTCTGTACTTTAAAAGATCCCGTCAGTATGATATTGTTCTATTATATGTCATTATGATATATTTCTATTATGAATTACAATATACGTTGAACCACAAACGTCAAAATCATTCAATCGCGTAGTGGTATTAACTATTTTTGGATTCTTATAAATTCTATATATAACTTTTGGACTAGTTTAAATCTCGGTCTATTTCTTAAATTTATTCTTATATACTTTTGATTTTTTAAACCTGTATGCTAACATTCCCATGAAAATTTTAAAATTGTTTGTATGCACATTGAACGACAAATTTGTGTGACGTATAAAATTTTCTGACGTCAGACACTCAATAAATGTGTTCGTAGATAGTAGATGTTTTTGTGTTCTGTTAAATTGTTCCTTTTAAAATTGTTAAACGATGATGACTGATGTACCCATATTTTGAATATTATATATATTGTGTCTGTTTATTTAACGCATCAATGTAAAAATATCGGAAATTGATGAGACTGTCATTACAAAAGTGAGAGGGTTAGCGCTATAGAACCAGGTTTAATCCACCATTTTCTACATTTGAAAATGCCTGTACCAAGTCAGGAATATGACAGTTCTTGTCCATTCGTTTTTGATGCGTTTTGTTATTTGATTTTGCCATGTGATTATGGACTTTCCCAATTGATCTTCCTCTAAGTTCAGTATTTTTGTGATTTTACTTTTTTCAGATCATGATAGGGTTAGATTAGGTGATATTACCCTGAAGAATTTGACTATATATATTTTAAGACCATGATAGGTAAGATTAGGTGATGTTACCCTCAAGAATTTGACTATATATATATTTCAGATCATGATAGGTAAGATAAGGTGATGTTACCCTCAAGAATTTGACTATATATATGTTAGATCATGATAGGGTAAGATTAGGTGATGTTACACTCAAAAAGTTGACTATATATATTTCAGATCATGATAGGGTTAGATTAGGTGATGTTACCCTCAAGAATTTGACTATATTTATTTCAGATCACGATAGGGTTAGATTAGGTGATGTTACCCTCAAGAATTTGATTATATATTTCAGATCATGAAAGGATTAGATTAGGTGATGTTACCCTCAGGAATTTGACTATATATATATAATTGAGCTGATCTGTAACAATAACATCTTTATGCCTTATATATTATCATGTACTTTAGTACGACGCTAGATTAAAACTGACGAGGAAAGGTAAATATATAAACATATATATATATTTTAGATCATGACGAGGTTAGATTAGACGATGTTACCCTTAAAGTAAAAGATAATGAGAAAATAATGGAACAACAGAATAATGGGGAAGTAAATAAAGAAGAATACGAAAAGTCAGTTGATGTTTTTTTTTCATTTTTTTTTTAAATTATTTTTGGCGTTTCAATGTACACTTAGTACTAAGTATATATATAACCGAGGCGATTAACATGAAACAATAAAATAAACAGGAGATGGAAATTAAATGTGAAGCAAAACAAAAAAAAAGTAAAACATTACTGCAATATAAAATATTTGTATAATTGGATCAGTTAAAAATGTTAGTCTCGCTGTTGACTCGTCAAGATTTAGATACGCTTAATGAACAATTTGTAATAGCATGAGCAACAGGACGGTTGCAAAATGTGGGGCAGGATCTGCTCACCCTTCCGGAGCACCTGAGATCCCCCCAGTTTTTGGTGGGGTTCGTGTTGCTTAGTCTTTAGTTTTCTATGTTGTTTCTTGTGTACTATTGTTTGTCTTTTGTCTTTTTGTCTTTTTACCCATGGCGTTATCAGTTTATTTTCGACTTATAAGTTTGAATGTCCCTCTGGTATTTTTTGCCCGTCTTTTTTAAATGTTCATTTTATTTTAGAAATAATTGCATACCCGAAACATCAAGGAAAGAGAGTCAAGAATATAAAAGGATATGTAAGATGTTGTCTATCTGTATAGCACATACAGCTAATGTTGGTGATATAACTAGCCTTACAGGAACCAATCATAATGTTATACTGAAAGGACATAGTGATATGTGAGTGTTTGGAGTTACTAGACTATTAGTACATGTATGTAAGTGATCTTTGTGATGTGAATAGTCCTCTATTTAAATTCCTATGCAAATGCTTGTCAAAAATTATTGTTTATAGACACATAATTACATCGTTTTTCATCAGCTACTCCTCCTTCGTGCCCCAAAGGACATACCAGAAGAGTAATCCATCGGCATTACAAGGCAACCTGAAATGTGATGATCAAGAAGTTTTTTTTTTCTATACAGATACCCCTTTTTTTTTTTTTGGTTTTTATTCTTATCGGTCTAAAACATTCATATTATTTCAATTGTATAGAATATACTTCTAGATTCTAGAAAACACTTGTCACTCAAATGTTAATGTAAATCAATTCGCATTTTCTTCTCTTGTAATATATTTGAAACACAGTTTTAGTTGAAAATAAAATTTAACTTAAGAATTGAATGCTTTCCCGATTCATATAACACGTGCTCCGGTCAATTCTTTTACATCCCAATAAAATTACATAAGCATGTAATCCATATGATTACATGATTATTCTACAACAATGAAATAACGATTTAAAGCTCATGTTTCGTTTGTTTTCGTATGCATTGTTGTGTCGTTGTCAGAAGCAGAATGTCCTGTTATCATGAAAATAAAAATATGTGATATGATTACCAATTAAACATCTCTCCGCCAGAGACTTAATGATATATAAATTAAAAACTGTAGATCACCGTACGGCTTTCAACAATAAACAATAAACAAAACCGATATTGCATATTCTGTTATAAAAGAACCCGAAATGACAAATATTAAGCAATACAAACGAGAAAATTAATGGCTTGATTGATGTAAAAAATAATGAACGAAAAACAAATATGATATACAGTAACAAACAATTGTGAGTGCTTTACTTGTAACAAAATTAATCTACTAGTATATTTATACTAGTAATTTTAATGAAATAATATTCAAATATCAAATTACAGTATTAAATCTGAAGCCTTTTAAAACAAGTTTATTTAAACGATCGATAGGTACACCCGGATTGCATCTGAATGTCCGGACTCGGCAAAGCAAAAGTTATGATGTGCTATCCGGTTTAGAATATGTGTGTGTATATATGGAAGAATTTAGACAATCTTTTTTTGCACTTGATTGTTGGTAATGAAATTTCTGACTTTAAGTTAATAATTTCCCAGTAATACATAAAATTGAGAATGAAAACGGAGAAATGCGTCAAGGAGACAACAACCCGACCAAAGTGCAAATAACAAGCCAAGGCCACCGATGCCACCAATGGGTCGTCAACACTGAGGAAATCCCGCATCCATACGACCCTTAAGGTGGCACGGTAGTATTTGCATTCCTGAATTTAGGTTGCTCTTTTGTGTACCCTTTTAAAATTATTATTAATAATATTATACGTTTATCATGTTTATAGAAGGATTCAAAATATCAACTTTCTGTACTTGTCTCGAATTTGCTGATGAACTTATTTACTATTATCAATGTACTTAGGTCAAAGTATCTAAACAGTGTGATTGGACAAAAAAATACAGTATTAACTGAACATATTTTCCCAAACTGAGGGATGAATCAGGTGTAGATCTAGAAAAATATGAAATAATTTTACATACAGGTGAAAATGAATTTTTAAGAATTTTTTTTAATATATGCATTTTCATATTGGAATGCCTCGCGATTGCTTTCAGTCAATCAAGAGTGCAGATTCGTATGAAACATACGTTGTTTACACCAGCTTTGTTTTCATACTCAACTAATGTCTTATAATTGTATATCAATATCATCACATTGCTTTATAAAATAAGTTAGTCGATATTTTCTCATTAATGTCGAGTATTTTTTTCCCATTCAATGGTAGTATCTATGATAGGTACAACGGAACTTCACCTTCGACCTTTGCCACATGGTTCATGTATGGATTACCAATATCAGCTATCATGCTTGTACTTGCCTGGATTTGGTAACAGATATTTTTCCTTCGCGGGTGAGGTTTTATATCTTTTCTTTTAATTTTGTACATCTAGTCAGTCGTCTTCCACAATGAATTCAGATAATTCTTTGTATACATGTAGCTGAGTTTGGTTGTAAATAATCCCCCTATGACTGTTATTTACATGTTTTATAGTATTTTGTTACAGCAAAATAATGAATTGTATGTATAAATTAATAACACGAACTTTTAGATTGGACCGTTGGTTTCCCGTTTGAATGGTTTTACACTAGTAATTTGTAGACCCTTTATAGCTAGCTGTTCGGTGTGAGCCAAGGCTACGTGTGGAATGCCGTACCTAGACTTGTAATGGTTTAGTTTTATAAATTGTTATATGGATTGAGAGGTGTCTCAATGGCACTCATACCACATCTTCCTATATCTATTATACGCAACCTCAACGTGGCTCTCCCAAAGCCGAGAAACAGGATTTTTTCTGTTCTATGTCTCAATGAGATAGCCTCTATTGAAAATGCATGCTTTCTTTAAAAAAAAATGATGATGTATGTATATAAGTAACCTTGTCGCTAATTTTTATAATTCTTGATTCTAAAGATAAAATCGTAGAGTGGGCGTCATGGAAATCAGCATGATGTAATGTTATGTGCTTACACATAGACATGACCGATATATTACCAGATTTTTGTTAATTTTGTTTTCTTTCCTTTTTTCATGTCATTTTTTAAATGTTGTGGTGGAACTAAATCAGCAGGTGTAAGAATTAAATCAGTTCTGAGGAAGGAATATGATAGTCTAGGACCAGTTAAGTAAGTAAATACAAGTTTGTGTAGACATATTTATTTTCGTGGGGTTAAAATTTCAATGGGATTCAATTTCGTGGTTTCCAGTAAATGGAAGTGATAATATATACAAATTATATATATAATTTTTTATATTAAATTTCGTTGGGATATATTAATCTTTCCGCGTAATGAATGAAATTCAATCCGCCACGATTAATTCTGCTTCAACTATACTCTAATCCAGACATGCATTCATAATTTTGTAAATTCTGGACCTGAGATTTACCCGTTGTTTGTGTACCGTGCCTATCCTAAGTTGGAAGCCTGAGAACTGACCAGTATTTCTGATTACTCTATTGTGCTTTCCAAATCGCAGTTGGAAAATTTATGCGATATGAAAAACAACTTGTATCGTATTGTTCATCAACAGGTGCGTTGGCCGAGCATCTCTTACGTCAGAACTTTTGTGACGTCATGTAATAATCAAAAGTAAAAAAAAGTGAAAGGCGTTCTTAAAATTTGTCCGAACTGATTTTTTTCACTTCAATATTACACAATAACAAGCAATGCAACTGTAAACAAATCTAGGAGTAATTTTAATCTGTGTGGCAACTGGAATGGCATAATTTCTCTGGGTAGGTCTTTTCAAAATTGTTACTTCTATGCTAGCTTCAGAAAATCTTTACCTAGCCTGAAATGCTATATATGGTTCACCGTGAAATTCCCTATTTGTGCGTGGTTTATATGTCTACTACACACCATACAACACATAGGCAGCCATATTTAGCCTCTGGATAAGAACTTATCCGAACCCCCAGACACTGGACAAATTTTGTCCGTGGTTAAGCTGTTTTATCCACTGGACAATTTTTGAACAACCGGATTTGTCCAGTGGACAAAAGTTATCAAGTGGATACAGACTTTATCCTGTGGATAACTTTATCCAGCCTTTTGAACAACCGGGCCCTGCAATTCAGTGCATGTCGTTTGTTGTTGTATATTATGTTTGTTTTTCGTTCAATGTTTTGTAAATTAGGTCGTTAGTTTTCTTGTTTGATTTTGGTTACATTTGTCCTATCGGGGCCTGTTATATCTGATTATGCGGTATGGGGTTTGCTCATTGTTGAAGGCCGTACAATGACATTGTTGTTAACTTCTATGTAATTTGGTCTCTGGTCGAGGGTTGTTTCATTGGCAATTATACAAGGTTTTATTTTTATAGTTCATGTTTGACCTTTTAAGGTTTCATTATAAAAATGATATAAAATGTTGTACACGTTTACACGTTTCAGAAATAGGGATGTTAAAACATCGAAATTCTTAAAAATTATATTTAACAAAATTGCAAGGGTTTTTCAGTTGGTCGGAAAATTACCAGGAGTGGCCATTTTTATACTCCCAACAACCCGTTTGTGGCTTTCTACACGGTGATATAAAAAAATACGGAAATGAAGAAAATAGTTTATAAAACTTTCCACAGTTTTGTTTTCTCCTGATATTTAGTACGAAATACAAAATAAAAATTGATTGTCTTATCTACATTCGATTCCATTCTGTTTTATCAGTTACCATGGAAACACTTAATCTAATTCAAGGGTTCGAAAAATTATACGAAAAATTGACGAACGTTCGTTTTTGCTTCGGTCTGTGTATGATGATATTTTTACAACATGTTTTTTTCGTTGTTTTTTTTTATATAATTTTACAGTTTTGCCCAAGCTGCAGTGATAGGTCACTTTTTTATTATAGCAGTATTATGGATAACACGTGACCTCGGTGGAGCCGGTGGATGGGGGGATATATTTCCTCCAAAGTAAGTATAGAAATTCAGATTCATTGATTATTTATGTGCTTTTTTTTTATTCTTTTCCAAAAATAGTGTTGTGAAATATTTTGTGCTAATGCGGGTACAGATCTGTATGAGAAAAGTAGTACGACTATTAAGGCATGTTTTAGCCAGAAGAAAAAATATATACCTCTAAAATAAATGTTGCCGTATAAGGTCCTTATTGTCCCGTCTGCGTTTAAGGCAATATTGTAAGTTTATTTAAATAAATATTTCCTACCTCAACTAGAACATGTTCCACCTACATATATACAGGCTGCAAGAAGTTGGCTTATGGGTTATTCAATACGTAGCATATGCCGATAAATCATATAATATTTAGTCTTATATGTTATTTGCTGTGAACTAGTTTCAAGCATCTACGAGTAGTCTCATTTATGTACCTTTTTTTTTGTTGTTGTTGTGAGGAATGTATAAATACGCTGCCACGTCCGGTCTGTATTTTTGTTAGCTGTTTTTCTCTTTTTGTTTCGATCTGATTAGTTCAACGATTTTTACAGTTTGTTTCTATGTTATAACTTTGATATGCATTAAATATCAACAATATATACATACATGTATATACATATTTAATATCTCAACAGTGTTTAATTCTAACAAATCAGCAGTTTATCAACCTTCTTTTGTTATTTAAAGAAAGTAAATAGCGGAAAAACAGAACCCAGAAAGTTTACTTTTATTAGTTATCTATGTGATCGGCAAATGGTTAAACTCTATACCAAAAGTTGCGTTTTAAAGTTAAACTAACGAAGTTATTTCTATGTGTTGACATGTAAAGGAATTAACAAACCCAAATTATACACACAAGGTGTTTCCTGGCATTAAAATATGCCGTCTGTCTGGTAACTGATACTTCTTGGGCTGGTAACTTGTGTCTATACTTGAAATCGCTTGGAGTTACTTGCCCAGGGTAAAATTCTGATAAAACTTAATAATATTTGAATTTTATTTTGTTATTATTTTAGGTTAACCAATTTACCAATTTGGTTTACCTTTGACAATATTCTATTTGTCATTATGGAAAAACCTAAATAACCAAAACTATTAATTGACAATAGTATGTTCGGGTGATTGATAAAAACGGGTTTGTAATAAAACTATTAGGTGTTCGAGTGTAAAAACAAAGGCAAAAAGGAAAAAACAAATACAGTTATACAATATTTAACACACAAGAGATACATATCAACAAAAGAAGTTTATCGTGTCAAAACAACGTTAACACACAAGTTAAAGGGATACACGTTCCGTTTAAAGGAACAGACAGTGCTTCATAACAATTTATTTTCGGGTAATGCCGGAATGTTGCTACATATAAAAATATCTTTTACGGTAAAAAATTGTTCCTATCCAACCCTCTTTTGACAATTTTTAGATATAAATCTATATATAAGACAGACTTAGTTGTATCTGTTGGTTCCTTTTCTTAAAGTTTGATGGCATAAGTGCGTTAAAGATAGCCATCAAACTTTAAATTAGTGTGTGATAGGAACGTGAAGATAAATGATATATTAACTGATTTTCTTCTTTTTAAGAAGCTTTTGAACGACGTCAGTCTCATATACAAATCGCGAACACTCGACAAGAAGAATAACGTAATTGGTTACCATGGGAAGCTGAATGCTTGTGGCTTTAGCAACTTTGATGATCGATTGAGCATAGACCTATTCAGTTGTTTAATTCTAATTTCTATCAATAACCTTACAGCTATAATCCATTCGGGAAGAATATGAACGTCGTCTTATTTTGCGTTGAAAGTGTTGCTTGGCATATTCCTAGACAGAATTTATTAGAATTCTAAAGTTGTCTTTCCAATTGAAAGATTTCGGGACTTTGGATAACATGGACCAACAAGATATAGGTAACCTTAAGTATCGTGGTCATCGATTGTATATAAATGGGGAGCTAGCACATGTGCGATCAGGAGATTTAGAGTTGAAGTTGTCAATGTTAGATCCAACAATACGATTATTGAAAATTTAAGTTCCATTTGCTTTGGTTTAGGTGTAAGAAATGGTAGGTACAACTTATCTTTAAAGTAGGGAGTTATTGTCGAGTGTTCTCATTTATGGTTAATGATATTGCCTAGGTTCATGACATCAAAAAATATTCGGCAGGAAAATTTTAAGAAAAGATCTTTCTACTTTTCATTTTTTCTATCTAGATTAAAAAGACTGTGACAGTATCTGAAAGTATTTTACTGGGGGTCTATAACAGTGGTTTAAAAAAAAAGTGTCAATAGCATGACCTTTTGGATGGATAGTGAATAAAGTTTCGTGATAGTGTGATAGATATCCCAAGGCGTTTGTATACATTACAGAATGTCATTACTAGAGATACCATGAAGATAAGGTGATGTTTTAATGACTATGACAATTACTGCGTCTATGTCCAGTCATCTGTTTAAGGGGTCCGTAGGTAGTTTGTTGCAAGGATGTATTTCCCTATCTAATTTAAATCCTCATTTACCAGTATTTCTTCAAATTTTCAGTCCTTCCACCCGGTTGACTACCTTAAAAAGGAATAGCTATCGTATAAAAGAGGTACGAAAGATACCAGAAGGATAGTCAAACTCATAAATCGAAAATAAACTGACAACGCCATGACTAAAAATGAAAAGGACAAACAGAGAAACAATAGTACACATGACACAACATTGAAAACTAAAGAATAAACAAAATGAACCCCACCAAAACTAGGGGTGATGTCAGGTGCTCCGGAAACGTAAGCAGATCCTGCTTCACATGTGCTGCTTATGAGATAACAAATCAGGTAAGTAGTCTAATTCGGTAGGTCACATTTATGAAAAAGAAATCGAAAATAAACTGACAACGCCATGACTAAAAATGAAAAGGACAAACAGAGAAACAATAGTACACATGACACAACATTGAAAACTAAAGAATAAACAAAATGAACCCCACCAAAAACTAGGGGTGATGTCAGGTGCTCCGGAAACGTAAGCAGATCCTGCTTCACATGTGCTGCTTATGAGATAACAAATCAGGTAAGTAGTCTAATTCGGTAGGTCACATTTATGAAAAGGAAGGGGATTGTAGTTGAGACGTAAGGAACATATCCGATATCATTTGTGAAACGGTTATTCAATAACGGTCAACCAACTCGTGATGGCGTCCGTAAAATTTACGAAGAGATGATTTCAACTTCAGCATTTGGAACTCTTGATTTAATAGCTTAATTGTGAGCAACAACCCTCTATCAAGAAAATCATGATAGGAAATGCACGAACGGGAATATCATATCCATATATACACCGTATGCAGGTGTTCATTTGATATCATCATTTGTTATCATCATTAACATGTTTGATATGTTTACCACTGGATGAAAAAAGCTACTTATCATGAATCGTCATTTTCTGTGGTAGTTTCGCAATAATCATGTCCGCTTTATATGTTGAATATTTAGGTTACTTCAAAACGTATCTCAACCGCATCGAGCTTGAATAATACACAGAACAATATTATTTTCTGCGGCATTGTATTGTGTCATTTTTTGTATTCATAGTTACAAACCAGTTTGAATTCCTCGTTTACGGATTTGAATGAATTCCTAATTAACATCAAAGACAATATACAGCAAGCAGACAAACCCGACAACGCCCATACGGATCTCCCGGAGTGTTGTTCCTTATCGGACGATATATTAACATACGCACCTGACAGAGGTAAAACTATGTTCTTATATTTTGTCATACTGGGTGCGAGAGTTAGTCGATACATTGAAGACCCACGGGTGGTTGTAGCTTTAACACATTCCCCATTTCATTTCTCAATTTTATTTCCTTGATGATACTTAAAATTTTGAGAAAAAGAACCATTTCTACAGAGGTATGTTAGCATCTTAATCAAATCGTTAACCAAAAACAAGTTGAGATAGAATGGAAAATGGAAACAGGGACTATTTACTGGATTTCTAATGACATAAGCAACACGACGGTTGCAACATGTGGAGCGGGATCTGCTTACCTTTCCGGAGCACCTAAGATCACCCAAGTTTTTGGTTGGGTTCGTGTTTCATAGTCTTTAGTTTTCTATGTTGTGTCTTCTGTACTATTATTTGTTTGTTTGTCTTTTTTATTTTGAGCCATGTCCCTCTAGTATCTTTCGTCCCTCTTTTAAAGAGACACCAAACCCGACCAAGGAGCAGAAAACAGCACAAGACCATCTATGGGTTTTTTACACAACTAGAAAATCCCGCACCCGGAGGTGGACTTCTGCTGGCCCTTAACAAAAAAATGTACTTTTTCAGTGAAAATGGACGTAACACTCAACGCTAAAAACATATAAATGAACTAACATTTAAAATAAAGACTAAAAAGGCCAGGGGCTTCTGACTTGGGACACATGCAAACTTGTTTTGTGAGATCTCAACCCTTCTCCTTCACCTATAGTCACTTTTGAATAAACAAACATACAAACAGTAAAATTCAGATTCAAAGTCCGATGTTAGAATAGGTGGCAGAAAAAAAGCACAATGACAATGATACATACATTAACAATGAACTACTAGCAGTTACTGACATACCAGCTCCATACCTCAATTAAACTGATTGACAGATTGATAGATTATGAGAACATAACCCGTATTATGCCAAATACTGCTTATTTCCGATGCAAAGACCATATCAGTGAATCAATGATAATGCAAAAATATGTCATGAATGACCTGACAACAGTATAGTAACTATATCCCTTCTGAATAAGAATGTTTAAAGGTGATCTTAGCTTTTGAGGTGAATGACGACATTTTTCAGCTTTGTATAGAATATTACAATAAAAGATTGAATGTAAAATACCTGAACGTTAAAGATCTCTGCATGTTGATTTATATTAACGAATGATGTCCTTTTACCGATGATAAAATTTAGTAAATGTTTTGACTAGTCTGTGATATTGAAAACTCTGGTGTTAAATTTTTTGTCAGTAATATAGAGATTTCTTTCGTTAAAATCAAATATGTTGTTACACACACGAGAGAATAGAACAAGTTGAGATTTATAAACAGCATCAGATGGTGACAAGGGAATGTCACCATCTAAAAATTGATTATTAACAATAGAAAAATGATCTCTTTTATCGTAAATTTAAAGATATAGATATTCAGACCAAAGAAAGGGCAGTGTTCACTTTTTGTATAACCTTTATTTAGAGTCAGATCAGTTGGATAAATCTCTTAAGTGTACAAACTGTCGTCATTATTGACAGCCAAAATATCATCCAAATATCTGCACGTGTTTCGATGGGTAATTCCTGATTTGAGCATAAATTGTAACTGAGGTCCGCAATAAGCGGTGCACAGAAAGTCCCATGGGAATTCAGATAATTAGTATCTTATTATCTGGTTACTGTCTATTTTTCTTTCTACTGGTATTGAAAGTTTTTTTTCCATATGAACTGGAATTAAGATAAATTGTTCAGTTACATTTTGTACACAAATTATTTTAATTGAGAAATTGCTGACACGGACATTTGCATACGAATGTATTGTAAATGTATTCACGTCATTGAAATAAATGTAATATTTTCCAATAGACGTTACGTAATCACAAATAAATCCGTCTTCTTTTCTTTTCAGGTAGATCTAATTACAGCATGCTATACCAAATCCCGAATCACCAATAGAAATTTGAGGTATCCAACATATGTTATCACAGAAACACTGAAAACAAACTATCGAAACAACACAAACGTGTTGTGGCAGCACTATAATACTTCAGAGGGAATTTCCGTTATATATCCCGCAAACAAATTTAAGAAATGTATTAATGTTGATCCACGCTTCACGTAAGTATTTAAGTTTTACTGTGTGTTGTGCATATCTTATTTCGTAGATGATATGATTAAATATAAAAAAAGAACATGTGGTATGATTGCCAATACGACAACTGTCCACACGAGACCAAAATGACACATACATTATCAACTAAAGGTCACCGTACGTCCTTCAACAATGAGCAAATCCCATACCGCATAGTCATTTATAAAAGGCCCCGATATGACAATGTAAAACAGTTCAAACGAGAAAACTAACGGCCCTATTTATATAATAAAAATGAATAACATATTTTCATTAACCTATTATATATCTAATTTGCAAAATGTATAATGACGTCTATAAGACCACATACACAAACAAACAAACAGCAAAAAGCCGTCATAGTTACTAGTAGCTTTTACGATCCTAGTTTATTTCATTTTAGGTAGTTGTCTCAATGGCAGTTAATTATATACCCCCCCTCTCGGATCAAAATTTCCAATACATTGACTGGGGTATATAAATAAGAAAATCCATTATGTATGAGTGCCTGAAAGCTACCCCCTTTTTGGTGGGGTTATTATTGCCCAGTGTTTAGTTTACTATATTGTGTTTTGTGACTGTTGTTTGTAGGTTGGTCTTTTTCTTTTTTAGCATTGGCGTTATCCGTTTATAGTAGTTATCAAAGGTACCAGGATTATGATTTCATACGCCAGACGAGCGTTTCGTCTACATAAGACTCATCAGTGACGTTCAGATCAAAATAGTTATAAAGCCAAACAAGTACAAAGTTAAAGAGCATTGAGGAAACGATTTTCAGTTTGCGTAAAACATCGAACAAAAGAATGTAAGTTTCAAGCTGGTTTGGTGTGTGTAATAATTATCTAACTGCAACAATATACACTTCAATGACATAAATTACTTTAGGTCAATATGGTCTTGATCTCTTAGGTCATCTTATGCGGCTGCTGCGTACCCTGAAGATAAAGATGTTGTCATAGTGTTGGATACGAGTTCTTCCATGGTACAACCATCTGAAGTTTATGCTAAACCTAAAATTGTGATCGCTAAAGAGGCTGTCAGTAATGTTATACAGACATTGAAGAAAGACGATAGGGTAATATTGTGATTGATGTATTTCATCTTAATTCATGCCGAGTACATTTGATGAGTTGTTATACATTTTTAGCATGATACATATGTTACGACATTCAGTTTACAATATTTTGTCTGTTTGTTAGGTTTCCATTCTCATTGATATATATGTATCAACATATATTAGCATCCTGTAATTATACTGAAGAGAAGAATAAAATTCCTGTATACTTACGAATACTTCGTGTATTGTATCAGATATCCTTTTTTAATTCCTACGTGAAGCCCGAAACGGAAACTGATTTTTATCGGCTATAGTTAGAGAAGGAGATAAGCCGTCTGTGCAATGCTAGACGGTGTTGTGGTAGAAGTTAGAAATAAAATGTATAAGTTCAAGCCCCGCTTGGGGAGGAAGTAAAGAATCAGATCTACTCTAACATCATTAGTTGATTTTCTAGGCACTTCATACATATTCTATAATGCCTGATAGTTTTTAATCATAAGAAATCCAATGGACACGGTATTATTTGCAGATGTCACTTAACATAGGCAGACATATACATATATTAAGTAAATACAAATAGCTATATATATATATATTTGTAGTAAAAGGAACACAAAACACTAAAGACAATTAAGTACAGGCAAACCCATATATCCATATATTTTGCAGAAACAATTGCATTCATTACAAAATTAATTTATAATTTCATTCTTTTGTTAGTCTTGAAATAAAGTTAAATAACAAAAATACCGACATTCGAAGTAAATTATAAGCATGAAGTCCCTAAACAAATGACAAAATCAAAAGACATAACGTGAATGGAGAACAACTGATCACTTAGTTGAAGGACGTTTCATTTCAAGTGCTACGCAACAATAATTTTCTGCAACGTAATAAACTTAATATTTAAAGTTGTTATTTCAATTGTTCACATCACTTTAAATAAAGAACCGAGCGAACATCATACTGTCAAGATGTGATAATTATAAATTATCCCGTAAACAATGTCAACAGACTGAAGGAGTGGAGCAATTGTTTACGTGAGTAACATTTGATGTTTATATATATCCTAGATCGTACATGCTATATATTTATGACTTACGCAGAGATGGGTCCGATTACTTTCAATGTAATTGATTAAATTACAATTACTTTGTCATTTGTACGATTAAATTAAATTAATGATTACATCATTTCTGAAAGTATTTGATTAAATTAATGATTACATTGGCAAAGTAATCATGATTACATCTGATTACAATGAATTTAAAAACAAAACATTTTGAATGATGTGAATAAATAAACGTTCAATATAACTATAGCATTTTTGAGAAAGTATTCTATTTGGTTCAATTATAAAATGATAACTTCAAATTAAACTTCATTTATTTGAATAAACACCAAATTTCACTACATATATATATATATATACATTACACTTTATCACCAATGATCTCTGAATAATTTTGAATTAAATTTAATAACGATATCATAATCAAGAATTTTTTTGTTTGTCTTCTGACCTCTTTCATAATTTATATGTATTCCAAGTTGCAGTTTATGGAAGTTTAAATGTGGATGAAATAAAGTTACCAGTTAAAACTATGTTAAATTTTAATAGAAATGTTTAATCAAATTGTAAACAATATGTAAGTACTAAAAATCATTGCATTTTACATGTCCAGTCCAAATTAAAAAAAAAAATAAACAATATATTTGTTTTAATTTAGTTTGTGCTAATTAGATAAATTTTCATGTCTGATTTATCTTTTATCATATATATTTCCCTACAGCTATACTCAATTGGTAATTGCAATAAAAACAAACATTAATTAGTCTCCTACCTGTCAATTCAAAGTTGACAAAAATCACAAAAATTAACAAAAGATTATAATTCAGTGTTAAAGAAAAGTATTACTTGAATATATAACAGTTATTATCAAATATTAATATGATCATTATAAAACGATGAATATACATGTATGTACAATATCTTTTACCAAAAAGGTATATATAATTGTATTATAAGTCTCTGCTTAGGCTAATGATGACTTTTCAATACTGTAACTTTATTTTTTACTGAAGTAGACATGCTTGAAGTAAACAAACCATTTTAGTATGTTTAAAATTTATCATATATGAATAACAAAGACCAAAAACACAATTTTAGATTTTTTTTCATTGTAATCAGAATGTAATCAAAAAGTAATCATGATTACAGGGTATTTTGAAAAGTAATTGATTAAATTAAATTACATGTAATCAGATTTTTGGCTGATTAATGATTACACTGATTACTTGAAAAATTGTAATCAATTACAGCTGATTAACGATTACAATTACAATTACCCCAAGTCTGGACTTACGTAACTATATTTTAAAAACAACCTCTGCTAGGTTTTTTTTTTCTTTACTCAGATATAAAATCAAGAAAAATTTGTAAACATAACAAAAGGAAAAATAAAATATTTATCGTTATTGAGATTGTTTGCCTAATATAGAAAACACAATTATTGAAATCTGTTACACCTGCTCCGCGTCAATTGTCTCTACCGAACCTTTGCACGAATATAAATATGGCACTGAAATAAAGTAATCTAGGAAATTCGACCTTACATTTCTTAATATTAAATACAATGTTTAATGAATATAAAGATTGGTGTCAAACTTAATAAGTGTAACATATTGTTTATTAACAGTGCGTTAATAAAGAGAACACACTGTGGGACATTGTTATTGTTTGAAATTAAGTTCACGTAGTGACTGTTCGTAAACAGTCAGTACATTATTACACTACGGTTTTGCTTTATCGAAAAGGATACAGTGTCAAGAATATATATTTTACGAAAGAATTGTGTTGCACAAGAATGTATTTTGTCGTACCATTGTCAGACATTCAAACAAGAATGTATTTTTGCCGTGCTATTGTCAGACATTCAAACATAATCTATCCAATTTCAAATTAACATTAAATGCAACGTTCATACACAATATTGTCGTAAAAAGTGTAAATATGTGAAATCATAATGTACGTGATAACCGATCAAAGTTGTATCTATTCACAGTAGATGGTAGGACTTTTAGGTGACATTTATATGAAAAATAGTAGAAACGTATCTTTATTTTCGAAATTGTGTACAAGTTAATATCATTATACCATGAAAGAGGTACTCTTCTAGATGCTTCACTATGTAATGCGGGGGTTCACACAATGCCGATTATTGATCCCGTTTGAGATCAAACAGTTCTAAGACACGAAAGGTAAAAAAACTTCGGATCCATAATGATCTGGAATGTACTAGTATTGTCTTAACGCGCAGGTATACGTTCATAACAGAATCCTACCGATAGGATACATGGGTCAAGCATCCCTGACGGTTATTTGCATCCCGTAACATTCTTGATTATGTCGTGACAGATTCTGCAGTATTGGATCACAATCTTAACAATGTTCTGTATTTTCTAGACGATGTCCTGTAGAACGGGCATCATCTGGCGGAATTTTTCATTGCTGTTTTTTTACCGTTTGAGTCCAGATTGCATCTCGAATGTTAACCGTACTGAAGAAACCGTTCCAGAACAGTCCAATTATCAATACGAAATTCGTCAGTAAAACCTTCGTCCTAGTCCCAAAAATTACAGAGCACGAAAGGACTGAGTCCAGACAAAGGCGTTTGCAATTCGGTACAACTGACTGTACATGTGATAGCATTGTTTTCCGACAGTACCTGATCATACCAAATGAGGCGACAGTTTTCTAACGGATATCTTCCATTAGCGTCGGTTCACTGTCTAGTCATTGTCTGATGTCTGTCGGATCGCATTCGGCAGAATTGGCACGTTGTCGGGATAATTTCGGTCGTTTTTAATCCTAGGAAAGATGCAAATCGGATAAGATTTGGATTGAGAACGGGATTATTGGGACAAGTTTGGAAGGAAACGGCTTAATTTGGCCACTTCCTGAACAATATCTGCTTGTTGTCGTGATTTTTAACCAATTTTTATCCGGAAATATCCTAATAAATACGTCAGTAAAAATCGTGAATGTGAGACTCCAGCTTTAGAGGTACCATGTACATACTAAAATAATATAACTTGTGTTCTTGCATTATACAAGTTAAAAAATGCACAACATGTTTGTACAAGTTATAACATTTACAAAATTGCAACTCTTACACGACAAATATGCTATATACCATGATATACGTCAATTATTACGGATGTTATTCTACAGTACAAATGTATGTATAAAAAAAAGAAGACATAGACGATTTGGGAATATTTTTTACATAAAAGTTGAAAGATATAATAGATATAAAAAAAAAACTACAAATGTGTTGTTGTAAAATTAAGTTTCAAATCGACCGAATAGTTATCAAAGGTACCAGGATGATAATTTAATACACCAGACGTGCGTTTCGTCTACATAATACTCAACAGTGACGTTCAGATTAAAAGAGTTATAAAGTCAAACAAGTACAATGTTGACGAGCATCGAGGACCCAAACTGTAATTAAAGATACACATACTGCAATGTTACTTTAATTTTAACAAGATAGGTGCGTTCAATGTGGTATGCAACATCTTATTGGCGTTGCATATAAACCATAGAAATCGACCTTATGTACGAGCAATAACACATTTAATTGATGTATTACTTTCATTTGGGTTTACGTCCGACACAGTTGAGTGTGTGTTATCTTTCTGAGATATAAATCATTTGAGCAAAGTGTAATATTAAATAATGTTACTTACGGTTTTTTTTTCTTTCCACCAGAATTTTACTTATATCAAGTTAAAAAATTAAAGGAAAGAAAACAAATCACGTTCGGTTTCCATGGACATTCAAAAAGTTAAATATCGCGTCCCCTTAACCTAACACACATGTTTCTCAATATATCGTTTATACCTATGCATTACGTTTGTTTTTTCAGTGGTATTTTGTTTTTAGGCAAAACGAAGTGTTCGCTGAACACTTATACTAGTACTATTCCAATAACAATGAAATCTACCAAAACATATCTTTTATTGAAGAATAAACAGGATAAACAATAGATGTTCTTTAAATAATATATTCGTGTGCGATATATTGCGTGTTGTCGGTAAAGAAATAGTGTACCTATTCATGTCAAGGACGTATACCCTACTCTCTTTTCTTTCAAATTTAAAAACATCTACATGAGATTTAATGAAATGTGAACCGGACTGCTTGGTAAGGTGACCTAAACAATACTTTAAATCAACTATTCATTTTCACATTACATGATATACGATTTTAAACATAACGCATCATAAGAATCTCGCAATGAGGCATTATCTGCCAAAATCATCTAGCGTGTTATAGAAACATACAAAACCTTCTTCAAGTTTCAAAAAGTTATAAACAAGCATAAAAACAGATGACATTGTTATTATATATCAACATGCCGTGTGAATAGACGTCATTTTAGTAACCAACTAGATCAGCCACGAGGAATTTCGTATATCATATATGACTCATAATATTTTTACTCTGATGGATTTACCAGGATCAATATGATTTATTTGCAATTGATGACGTTTTCATAGATATCTGACACTAATAATAAAATTGTCAATACTTAACAATTTCCATTTGAACAAATGCGAGTGTGGGTGGTGGTAGTTGTGAGTAAAGGGGAATGAGGTCTTTATTTCTGTTTTATATATCCCGTAAATTTTGTGATTCTCTTTTCGTAATTTGCTGCTTATTGTTTTCTTTTTAATGCTGTTCATCGTCCATGTATTGTGTCTTCTACATTTTTCTTTTTTTGTTTCTGTTTTGTTCTAATGTTGCTTGCCTATTGTCCCTTTATCTGTAAAACTGTATCATACCTTTATACAAAATAACCAGTTTATACCCTTATATAGGGTCATTAAAACAAGGACATTATACATATCTTACTGTATAATACCTTCGAACATCGTAACCCGTTCATACTCTTATATAGGGTAATTATAACAAGGACATTATACATATATATATATATACTGTATCATGTTATTAAAAACATAGTTTGTTGTTGGATAATGACCGAAAAAAAAGTTTGTGCCGATGGAAAAAAAAAAACGTTGACCAGAAATCAAAAACCGTAACAGGAGTATTTTTTTAAAGAAACATTAAATAATTTTGCCACTTAACATCTTTTTAACCCATTAGTAAAGACCGAATACTTATACATCAACAAAAAAGGCGTCATAAATCACGTATGATTAGACTGTAGTTAGTGAACAAAAAATGTCGATCTAGATAATCAGGTTCATCACCCTTTACATTGTGTTGAATGGGGTGGGGTTAAGTGCCCCTATGGCCACTGTAAATATGTAACTTGAAAAAGAAACACTTTTTTTGTTGCAATAAAGTTCAACGATAAATAAAAAAAGCGTTTTTTTTTTTTGTTCAAGAAACACAATATCTAGTATATGGATTTTTCTATTTAAATTATAGAAATGAAAAAGGAACGCAATTTGCGATCCAAAAATATCTACATTCAAACATAAATTTTTCCAATCCAGATTTGACGTTAAAATGAAACTTTGATAACAAAGTAATGGGGAAAATGATAGCTAGGTGTAACATTAAAGCAAATAATCAAAAGGATCAAAAGGATCGAATTTATTCGTGGTCGTAAGTATGACGTTAACATTCTATTGACATACTGAAATACGTAGCTTGCTATAATCGACTTGATTACTGCAGTAACAGCGCCACTGTAAATCATGCAACAATACTTTTAAATCGGTAATGTTTTATCTAATTACCAGTAAAACATTTGTATTGTGACCATATGGATATGTATTTGATTCTTGTACGAATTTAAATATAAATATATCAATATCTACATGAATAATTTTCATATTTGATTGTAAAAAAAAAATGTATCTTAAAATGAATATCCCAAGCTTAACTGCCGAAACACAGAAATAGTGTCGGGTCCTGTCATAAATATGGGAAGCGCTGTTGCATGGCCGTTTTATTATAACAAAAAGAGCAATCTACTTTAACTACTGAAGTCCCCAAACATTTTATGGTATAAGAATGAGTCTTAGTTTTGTTAAAGGGAAACTTCCAAATTCGAAAAATGCATGACTTTTACCTAATTGAAAGGTATTTCTTCGAAAATGTATTTTATTTTTAGAATTGATCATGTAAATATACTAACCTTTAATGGTAGATAAACGAATTTCCGTTGTTAAGGGCGATTCTTACATATTCGATATGCATATGACTATCACATAATTGAAAGTTATTTCTGCGACAATATTTTGTTTTATAATTGAAATGTTGATGATATTTTCGATAATGAAGGCTAACAGAGAAAACTGTTTAACGATACATTTTATTCGAAAAGGATACAATACCAATCATATATATTTAAAAACGTATTGTGTAAAACAAAAATAAAATGTGCCGTACCATGGTCAAATGTTCAAACATAAATCTTTACAATTTTAAATTGACATAAAATGAAACGATGTTTAACAATTTTGTCGTAAAATGTTTGCACATCATGAAATCATACGTAACTTGATATTAGACGATAAAATTTATGTCTATTCACAGTAGAGGATAGGACTTCAAATTTCTTTCGAAATATTGAAATATAATGTGTGTCATAGTTAAGCTTTTAAATGCATTAACAGAGCAACTACATTATACCATGTTAGATGTACATTTGTTCATGTTATGTGACTTATGATTTTGCATTATACAAGTTATAACATGCACAACATGTTTACCAATTACAACATGCACATTATTTTTTGTACAAGTCATAACATTTTCAAAATTGCGACTTGTGCATACATATATGCTATATACATTGTACAATGATATACCTAAATTATTAAGGACATACATTTAAGATACGTTAGACTCTGACGTATATTTGTCTTATTACCATTTATTAAAACAGTTTGTTATACATAGTCATATTATGACAATTAGGGAATACTTTCTACATGGAAATGGAAAGGTAAAAACATAAAAAAGCTAAAAATGTTTTGTTGTACAAAAACGACTTAAATTGATCAATTCTATTCATTATACAGGTAATTAGATATCTACACTCTTTAAAGTAATTTTAGTATCCTTTATTTCCATTTTGACGGAATAGATGTGTTCAATGTGATAAGCAACATTTTAGCTGAGTTATATTGAAACCGTAGACATCGACCTTATGAAAGGGCAATCATAAAATTTAATCTACAAGATGAATTGATTCATTTGCATAAGGTCGATTTCTGTTCGACACAGTTGATTTAATGTGATATTTCAGAGGAACAAAATCCTTCAAAGCATAGTGTAACATTGAAGAATGGTACTAATGTTTCGTTTCTTCCCGCCAGAAATTAACATATATTAAGTAAAATGAATTAAGGAAAGTACTTGGATAACAAATCACTTTAGGTTTTCTTGAATATGTCAATAGTTACATGACCCGTCCCTTATACCGTTCCAAATATTATCTCAATATAATTTTTATACCTATGTATGAAGTTTGTAGCTATAGTGGTCTTTTGGTTTTTTTTACAAAACGAAGTCCAGTTTCCGAATTCATCTTAAGCCACTTTTGCCTGAGGGAGTTGAAACCTTACTTTCTTGATCATTTCTAAATTTATCAACGGACAGTTTTAGTAAAGTTTGTTAAATAATGTCAGTACCAAAATACTGACTACTGAGCGGATAATACCCTCGGGGACTTATAATCCACCAGCAGAAGTATCGACCCAGTGATGTAAAAAATTGAAAACAACACGTTTAATAATTCCATGTGTCCGAAGCGCTTCTATGGATTTGTCTTCATCAGGAACGCTCTTAGCCAAATATTTGAAATTCAAAGGATGTATCCTTAAAGGAAGTACCGAAACCGTTGAAGACCTATATGTCAAAAATAACTAAAATAAATAGCCCAATTCATCTAAAGCTAGACTTGCCTGAGTTAGTTGAAACCTTAGTTTCTTAATAATTTATAAATTTATAAACGGACAATTTTAGAAAAGTTGGTTAAATCATGTCCGTACCAAAATACTGACTACTGAGATAAAGATACCCTCGGGGACTGGTAGTCAACCAGCAGAGGTATCGACCAAGTGATGTTAAACATTGAAAACAACACGTTCAATAAGTTCTTGCGTCCGATCCGCATTTTTAGATTTACCTTCATCAGGAATGCTCAAAGCCAAACATTTGATATCCGAAGATGTATAAGTACCGAAACCGTTAAAGAGCTATATGTCAAAATACCTAAAATAAATAGCCAAATTCATCTTAAGCTAATTTTGCCTGAGGAAGTTGAAACCTTAGTTTCTTAATAATTTATAAATTTATAAACTTCGCTAGACACTTAAATTCGTACTTTACCAATAACAATAAACCCCCCCCCAAAAAAAAAAAATGTTTTTTTTTATAATTATTGAATCATAAATATGATAAACAATAGATATTCTTTGTAAATGTTCGTATGCGGTATATTGCATTTTGTCGGTAAACAAATAGTGTACCTAGTCTTGTCAAGGACGTATATCTTACAATCCTTTTTTTCAAATTTTAAAACATCTATACGACAGTAAATGAAATGTGATTATTTTTACAATAGAATTCGGACTGCTTGGTAAAGTCATCTTATAATACTTAAAATATATATTTTCACATTATATGATATTCGATTTTGAACGTAACGCATGACTATAATCCCTTAATGAGGCATTACCTATCAAATTCATTTCGCGTAATATAGACATATACGAAACCTTTCTTCAAATTTCAAAAAGTCATAAAAAAACAAATGAAAATAGATGACCTTGTTATCATATATCAACATTCCGTGTAAATAGACGTCATGTTAGAAACGAACGAGATCAGCTACGAGGAATTTCGTAAATCATATATATTTACCCATAATATTTTCAGTCTGGTGGATTTACCAGAGTAATATGATTTATTTGCGATTGATGAAGTTTCCATATATATAAGATACTTATAATAAATTTGCAATTAATGGTTAGTACAGGGAAATTAGGAGGGGGTAATCAGGTCTTCGTTTCTGTTTTTGTCTATATCATTTACATTTTGTTATACTCTTTTCATATTTTTTGCTCATTGTTTTCCTTCCTTGCTGTTCAACATCCATGTATTGTGTCTTCTACATTTTTCTGTTTTTGTTTTTCAAATCTTGCTTGCCTCTTGTTCCCTTATCTGTAAAACTCTTTCATAGCTTCATACAGCATAACCCGTTCATACCCTTAAACTGGGTAATTAAAACTAGGACATTATACATATATTACTGTATCATACCTTCATTCAGCATAACCCGTTCATACCCTTATACAGGATCATTAAAACAAGGACATACAAATATTTTACTCTATCATACCTTTATACATCGTAACCCATTTATACCCTCATTCAGGGATATTTAAACAAGGACGTTATACATATATTACTGTATCACGTTAAATTGACAGTAAATGAAACGTTGATAAACAATTGTAAAATAGGTAAAGTCATACAGAAAATGATAGACGATGAAATTTGTGTCTATTCACAGCGGATGATAGGACTGTAAGGTCTTTTTGAAATATTGAAATATAATGCGTGTCATAGTTAAGTTTATATATGCACTAACAGGGCAACTTTAAATCACAAAATATATTTAAAAATAGTAGAAACGTATCTTAATTTTGTGCAAGTTAATATCATTATACCATGTAAGAGGTACTATTCTACATGATTAACTATGTAATGCGGGTCTCACGTTATGCCGAGTATTGTTCCCGTTTGAGATCAGACAGCGCTAAGACACGAAAAGTAAACAAGTCGGATCCTCAATGATCTGGAATGTACTATTATTGTCTGGACGCTATAGTAAACGTTCATAACAGATTCCTACCGATCGGATAAATGGGTCAAGTATCCCTGACGGTTAGGCGCGTCCCGTAACATTATTGATTATGTCGTGACAGATTCTGCAATAATGGATCACAATCGTAACAATATTTTGTATTTTCTGGACGGTGTCGTGTAGAACGAGGATGATCGGGAGAAATTTGTCATTGGTGTTTTTTGTCGGTTGAGTCCAGATTGCATCCCGAATGTTAACCGTCGCGTACTGAAGAAACCGTTACAGAACAGTCCCGTTATCAATATGAAATACGGCAATTAAATATTTGTCCGAGTCTCTGCAATTACAGAAAACGATACGACTGAGTCCAGACAAAGCCATTTGCAATGCTGAAAACTAACTGTGATAGCATTGCATTCCGACAGTACCTGATCATCCCAAATGTGGCGACAGTTTTCTAACGGATATCTTCCATCAGCGTCGGTTCACTGTCTAGTCGTTATTTAATATCGGGATGCTATCAGGATAAATTCAGTCGTTTGTAATCATTGGAAAGATGCAAATCGGATACATCGGCACAAGTTCGGATGAAATCGGCTGAATTTGGACAATTCCTCAACAATATCTGATTGTTGTCGTGATTAAATAAATGTTTTTACAAATTTTGATAAAGGTTTGAATTTCTATCCACGATTAACAAGATCTTGATCAGACTTTTAACCAATTTTATCGGGAATGCTCCTAACAAATACGGCAGTAAATATCGTAAATATGAGTCCCAATCTTTAGAGGTACATGTTGACATGCTAAACCATGTACATACTAAAATAATATAACATGTGCTCTTGCATTATTCAAGTTATAACATGTACAACATTTTTGTACAAGTTAAAACATTTCAAAAGATTGTAACTCTTACACGACAAATATGCTATATACAATGACATACGTAAATTATCACTACAGTATGCAAGACTCTGATTTTTTTTTTCTTCATTAATATGCATTAAAAAAATCAGACATAGCATTATACAGACGATTGGGGAATATATTTTAAATTAAAATGGAAAGGTTATAATAGAAAGAAAAAAGTTTTGTTTAAAATTTTGATTTAAATCGACATAATCTTTTCATGTTATTAAAAATATCCAATAGTAATGTTACTTCAATTTTAACGGGATAGATGTGTTCAATGTGGTAAGGAACAATTAAACAAAGTCACATATAAACCATAGAAATCAACCTTGTTTGAGTGCAATTAAACATGAAGGCATTTAGTCGGGAGCCTGTAATTCAGTGGTTGTCGTTTGTTTATGTGTTACATATTTGTTTTTCGTTAATTTGTTTTTTATAAAAATAAGGCCGTTAGTTTTATCGGTTGAATTGTTTTACATTGTTATATCGGGGCATTTTATAGCTGACTATGCGGTATCTTACAATTATTGAAGAAAAACAAAATAAACAATAGATATTCTTTCAAAAATAAATGTTCGTATGCGGTATGTTGGATGTTGTCGGTCAACAAATAGTGTACCTAGTCATGTCAAGGACGTATACCCTACACTCCTCTTTTTTTCAAATGTTAAACCATCCTTACGAGATTTGATGAAACGTGATCATTTTTTAAATAGAAACCAGACTGCTTGGTAAGGTGATCTTAATAATACTTAAAATCAAATATTTATTTTCACATTACATGGAATACGATTTCAAACATAACCATGATAACCCGTGACAAGAATCTCCCAATGAGTCATTATCTGTCAAATTCATCTCGCGTTCTATAGAAACATACAAAACCTTTCTTCAAGTTTCAATAAGTCATAAAAAGGCAAATAAGAATAGATGATCTTGTATAAAATATCAACATTCCGAGTGTATAGACGTAATTTAAGTAACAAACGATATCAGACCTGAGGATTTCGTTAATGATATGTGTTTAACCATAAAATATTTAGGCTAATGGTTTTACCAGAGTCAACTAGATTTATTAGAAATTGATGAATTTTTCATAGATATCAGACAATAATATTATAATAATAAAATTGCCAATACTTAATAATTTCCATTTGTACAAATGCGATTATGGATGGTGGTGGTTGTGAGTTAGGGGGAATGGGAAGGGGAATCATGTCTTCATTTCTGATTTATTTATACTAAATTTTGTTATACTCTTTTTGTATTTTTCTGTTTTTTGTTTTCTTTCCTTGCTGTCCATCGTCCATGTATTGTGTCGTCTACATTTTTCTGTTTTTTTTGTTTTTCTAATCTTGCGTGCCTCTTGTTCTCTTATCTGTAAAACTCGTTCATACCTTCATACATTATAACCCGTGTATACCCTTAAACCGGGTCATTGAAACAAGGACATTAGACATGTATTACTGTATCATAACTTCATTCAGCATAACCCGTTTAAACCCTTATACAGGATCATTAAAACAAGGACATTATACACATACAGCCTTTGTATGAGGTCGATACAAGGATATATTGACCTGAAAGAAGTATATTGATTGAGGACGAAGTCCGAGGTCGATATATCCTGTATTGACCTCATACAAAGGCTATATGTGTTATATTATTAATTTCCGACCATGTTTGTATCAAAATCGTCATTTAGGTTTGTTGGAACTTTATAGATATTTCATTGTCTCCTTGACGATAACAACATATTAGTTGTTATTTCATTTACTTTTTTTTTTTGGACATCTTATGTATTTGAAGATTTTTTTTCGTCAAATAATCGATCACAGATATCGTTTGTTTCAAAACGTTACACAATATCCTGAAATTCATTACATGACGTCACAAAGTATATCGGTTTTTAGGTATTCTAAAAATAACCGTGCAATATGCTTTATGCCGGTCAATATGCTTTTTGCTATCTGACGTTTTTTCTCTACCTTCGAAAATATAGTTTAACATGTGACTATCTCAAAGGAATCAAATTCGTTAAAGTATACGAATTAATAATATATACATATATTACTGTATTATACCTTCATACATCGTAACCCGTTCATACTCTTATACTGGGTCATTAAAACAAGGACATATACATATATTACTGTATCATGTTATCGAAAACATAGTTTGTTGTTGGATAATGACCGAAAAAAAGTTTGTTTCGATGGAGAAAAAAAAACCTTGACCAGAAATCAAAAACCGTAACATGTGTGTTTTTTTTTTAAGAAACATTCCATAATTTTGCCACTGAAAACATCTTTTTATAACTATTTTTTTAAAGACCGAATGTGTATACATTAATAAGAAAGGAGTCATAAATCACATATGTTGAAGCTGTAGTTAGTGAACAAATGATCACGTTCTAGATAATCAGGTACTACACGTTTTACATTGTGTTGAACATATTTTGATGATCCCAAATTAGAAGGGGGTTGGGTTAAGTGCTCATGTGACCCCGGTCAATATTTAATATGTAAAGTTTAACGATCAATAAAAACAACTTTGTTTTGTTGTACAAGAAACACAATATCTAATATGTAGATTTTTTTAATTTAAATTATTGAACTGAAAATGGAACACAATTTGCTATCCAAAATATATACATTCAAACATCAATCTTTACAATTCAAATTTGACATTAAAATTAAACTTTGATAACAAAGTAAAGGGAAAAATGATAGCTAGTTGTAACATTAAGGCAAAAAATAAAGGATCATATTAATGTCTATTCATGGTCATAAGTCACAGCGCCACTTTAAATCAGGTTACCATATCTTTTAAATCGGTACTTTTGTGTTTAGTTACCAGTAACACGAGTAAAGCATTTATATTGTGACCATATGGATATGGATTTGATTTATGTACGAACTAAAATATAAATATATCAAATTTTACATGAATAATTTTTCATATTTGATTTTATAAAATTAATTCCTCTTAAAATAATTACTCCAAGCTTAACTGCCGAAATACAGATATGTAACTGACAACACCATGGCTAAAAATATAACGAAAAACAGTAGTACAGGAGACACAACATCGAAAACTAAAGACTAAGCAAACTATTACTTACAACTGGTGTTAATAGAAGTCGTTGTATCAAGAGCTTACAATCAAGATTATTGAAAATATACTTTGCTGAACACTTGACTATCACTTTGGAATCTTTCATCCCTCGTTTATAAATTACTACTTTACCTTTTACGATGAAGTCCACCAAAAACAATGGTATCTCACGATTAATAGTGAAAACTTACCTTTAAAAAAACAATAGAACGAAACTCACTGCATCAGTGAAAATGTTAACTTAATTTTTTTCACCTTTCTCAGACCATCAAAAACATTTATATAGTGTATATTATAACGTAAACTATTCAATCTGTCTCAATTAAAGTAGGAATAAAAGCAACTTGTCGGGACCAATTTCAAAATTGGAGACTGGTCTTGTTTTAAAACAAAAAAAATGTGTGATACTACTCTGCTAATTACCGTATTTTTAAATGAGGGCAAACTTTCCGAGTTATTAACGCTAATAACGTGAGTATTTATGTTTTATTTGATTTGAAATAAATGTCCTCTTCACCTACAAGTGATATATATATATATAAACCTTAAAATAAACATTATATTTTTTTGTTATTTCATTGGTTCAGAATAGAGGTTGTTACCAAATTTATAACTTGCACGCGGTGTACTGCATGATGTCGGTGAACAACTAATGTACCAAGTCATGTCAAGGATGTATACCCTACACTCTTTTTGTTAATCTTAAAATATCTACTCGAGATTCAAAGAAACGTGACTATTTAAAAAACCGAAAGCGGACTGCTAAGTAAGGTTATTTGAAAAAAAAAATAATCACATAACTATTTCTATTGAAGAGGATATAAGATTTCGAACGTAACGCATGACTTGAATTTCTGAATGAGATATTACCTGTCAAATTCATCTCGTGTTATATAGAAACATACAAAACCTTTTCTTCAAATTTCAAAAAATCATAAAAAGCAAATAACAATACAAGAACTTGTTATAATATATTAACATTTCATGTAGAAAGACCTAACTGGTTTAATCAACGAGATGAGCTGCGAAGAACTTCGTTGATCATAGTTGACCAACAAAGACAGTGTCAGGCTTGCGGAGATACAAGAGTCAAATCGAGTTATTTACAATACATGAAGTTTACATAGATCCAAGACACACCTACAATTACTAACTTATATTCTATTAAATTAATTTGCGATATAGCGTTCAAATAAAAACCCACTTAAAATATTTATATCTATATCTCTATTTCAATCATTCGGTTACAACTTATGTATTTAAAGCTGAAATCTGAATAATAATGACTTGAGCAATTGTTTTTATCTTTAGTCAAAGCAAGTGAAACGCACAACGTGAATTAGTCACGTTTAATAATAAATCAAAATATAGAGGATACAATGTTTGTATATTCATGTAAGAAGATATAACGTAAATATTCTGTTGAAATATTGATGTACAATACGTGTCATATTCAACATGATAAATGCATTCACAGCGACACTTTAAATCATATTACCATAGCTTATACACTTGTAAATTTGTATAGACGTACAAAAGTCGTATACCCTACACTCCTTTTGTTAATTTTTAAACATCTTTTCGTGATTTTAAGATACTTGATCGTTTTTAAAAAAGAAAACGGACTGCTTATTAAGGTACAAAAAAAATCTCAACATTGTTTTCATAGTAGATGATATATGTGTTTTGGGTTTTGGGTTAGGCCGTAGGTTTTTGAAAATTATGGTTCCAAATACTTAGAAAATTGAATTTGGAATTAGTTTTAATAAACATGATTGTGTATGTTATACCAGATGATTAAGAAGCAAACTAATGTCAGAAAAAAACAGTCCAATGGAGAAACCTTTACGCAGTGTTGTTTTCAAATCAAAAACAATTCCATATTCTTGGCACTGAACATTTGTCAGTACCCATGATATAAAGACCGACTTTGTTGGTATTTGTTTTGCCTGATCTGAATATATTATATATGTCAAATAATCTTTATCCTTCAGTATTGTATTACACAAAAGTTTAGAATATTTGTATTACAATCAGCATGCACATGTTTACATTATGGCCATTACATACATTTATTCATCCATCCAAATGTCGTATAAATGACCTATCTTGAAGATTAGGTACTTAATGGCGAGTTTAAGAAGTCAAACCAAGCAATGAATACACTCACGCTCTATATATTTAGCCACATCCCCTATAACATTGTGTTTAAATATTTCGATTGTTCCCTTGGAAGGGGGATATGTCACGTGACACTGTTAATGTACATTATTTTTAATGTATTTTTTCGACAACTGTTACGACAAACACTGCCTTAAAAATTAATGTTTGTGAAAATGTTTATCTTGTTGGCATGAAATATTGAGTGTTGATACCATTTTTCCAAACTTGATGCGTACATAAAATATAGTCCAAATATAAGGTGTGTTTGTCGTACGAGAAATACACTATTGAGTATATCAGATAAAATGAATTGAAATGTATTTTCCGTACGATGATATACAGTCAATTATAAATCTTCAAAATATAGCGTTGACATTAAATAGATCTTTAATATCACATTTAAGAGGAAAGTATAAACAGGTGTACTAATAAAGAAAATGATAAAGGATAAAATTTATGTTAATTCTTTGTAGAAAATATGATATGGTGTTGAAATGATATTAAGATAATGAAATACAACCCGTGTCGTCTATTTAAATTGATTATTAAATATTCGAAAGAAACCAACATACGTAAATTTAGGAATTCGATATACCAGATTAAAGATAACCCAAATTCATTGAAATCACTCGTAATATTTCCAATGACTCCAGATTACCTTCATTATACAAATGTAGACAAACTGTACGACAAAGTAATAAAGGATCATAATAAAAAACAACAAATAGTAAGTTTGAATTTTTGCAATTGTTTGTCATGGATGTGACAGTTAAAGTATGTATCAACCGGCCAACTAATTTGCATTCATCGACAATTTCTCATTAATGTCCAAGATAAAAACATTGAAGGGCAACCATGATATGTTTCCTCCAAATTGCAACTGGGCTACCAGACGACAACTTTGATCAATTCAGCTAAATGCTAGTAAACTCCGTTCGTTAGCATCGGCAAACAAAATTGATCAATCCATGACAAAATAAAAATTTACACACAAAATAAATTCTGAAATTACATAGGTTTTCAAATCAATCATATCCGTTCAACGTAGTATATCAACCATATTATACAACATTTCAACGTAGTAAATCAACTATACCATACAACAGATCAACAGAGTATATCAATTATATTATACAACAGTTCAACTTAGTATATCAACCATACTATGCAACAGTTCAAAGTAGTAAATAAACTTTACCATACTACAGATCAACAGAGTATATCAATTATATTATACAACAGTTCAACTTAGTATATCAACCATACTATGCAACAGTTCAAAGTAGTAAATAAACTTTACCATACAACAGTTCAACATATTATATCAGCTATTAATAAGTATTGCAATATGCATTTTGTTTAAATTAATTATCAGTATTTAGTTCTGATATAATCTTAAATCAATCCTAATTCTATCTCACTTTGATAGTTTTTCATATGTGACGTCATGCTGTTTCTAAATTTCATAAATTCAAATGTGGCATAACGTTTGTACCTTTTCGCCATCGTATGTGACGTCACATTTTTGTAATTACGTTGACGCCTGGACTGATTCGGGTGTGTCTATTCTGTGTTAAACTTTAATAGCATTATGTATTCGGGTTTAGTTTTCTGTAATTAGTCAATACTTCAGTTTCATTATGTATATCTCTTTCATATTCATTTGTTAAAATTTACTGTTTGCAATAGCATGAATTGTTCTATATAGTAAGGATTTTCTTATCCCGGGCATAAAAACAATGCCGTATTTGGCAAAACCTTTTCAACTTTTGATCTTCAGTGCTGTACAACTTTGTACCTTTTTCACTTTCGATCTTTTATATCTGGGCGTTATGTATTCGGGTTTAGTTTTCTGTAATTAGTTAATACTTCAGTTTCTTTATGTATATCTCTTTCATACTCACTTGATAAAATTTACTGTTTGCAATAGCATGAATTGTTCTATATAATAAGAATGTTCTTATCCCGGGCATAAAAACAATGCCGTATTTGGCGAAACCTTTTCAACTTTTTATCTCCAGTGCTGTACAACTTTGTACTTTTTTCACTTTCGATCTTTTATATCTGGGCGTCACTTGTAAGTCCTGTGTGGACAAGGCGCGTTTTTGGCGTATTGAATTTTAAACCTGATGCTTTTTGTTATCTATTAATCATGTTTTTCTTTGTCTAATATGTTCTCCTAATTATTTGTATTGTAGTCCTGTAATATTATATTGTCATTTCTATGTTATATTTAACTTTGCCATTAAAGTGCGAGGTTTGGCATGCCACAAAACCAGGTTCAACCCACCACTTTTATTCCCCTTTAAAAGTGTCCTGTACCAAATCAGGAAGATGGCCATTGTTATATTATTGTTCGTTTCTGTGTGTGTTGCATTTTAACGTTGAGTCGTTTGTGTTTTCTCTTATTTTTGAGATATTGAGATCAGACGTGGCACGGTACTTGTCTATCCCAAATTCATGTATTTGGTTTTCATGTTATATTTGTTATTCTCGTGGTGTTTTGTCTGATGCTTGGTCCGTTTCTGTGTGTGTTACGTTTCGGTGTTATGTCGTTGTTCTCCTCTTATATTTAATGCGTTTTCCTCGGTTTTAGTTTGTTACCCCGATTTTGTTTTTTGTCCCTGGATTTATGAGTTTTGAACAGCGGTATACTACTGTTGCCTTTATATACAACAGTTCAAACGGAGTATCACTATCCTATGCAACATTTCAACGGATTGTATCAACTATACTATACAACAGTACAACAATAATCAACGTGTACAACTCAACATTTATTCATCTGTGCATTTACAACTTACAACAAAATTGTATATTCAACAGAACTGTTCGACTTAATGCATGTCTGTAAACTAAATAAATTTTGTAAATAAATTACAAAGATGAACCAATAATCCAAACGTTATTTTTACTGAAACCAAAATTAAAAGTTAGGAACTCTAATGTAGCTCTGTAATGATGACGACATTAAGCAATCCATGGTTCTTATCTGATTTTCAGATTTACCAGACATAAAGACCGATGTCGCTTCTCCAATTCTAAACGAATTGGTATTAAATCTAGTAGTCCCTAAACTCAAAAACTGGAATCCTTTTTTAAAACAGTCTGAAACTGAACTCTTGTCAAGGATTTCCCATTCCAAAATGGCAAAAAAAGAGGACCATCATTTCCAGGCCTTATTTGAAAATATTGAAACTATGTAGAGGATAAATCTCATTACATGAGGGAGATTTAATCCTTAATGCAAAATGGTTTCAATTTTTTTTTAAATCAAAAAGTAATCAAAGCGTCTTGCAATATGTAAAAAGTTTGAAAAACGACAAGCTCAAATGTACGCAGAAAGACGGAAATGTTTTAAAAAATTAAACGCACCAGTGTTACAGCGGAATAACAATCCCTATATATTTGCATTTAAAAATATAAAAATGGATGAAAGAAAACAAATCACTACCATAAACATATTTTATAACTCAAACATGTAGAAATATATAATACTGACAATAGATAACATAATACAATGACAACATATAGTGCTGAAAATTGTTCGAGGCGAATTCTTCAAAGTGACAATGTTGATATCTTTCACATTGAGCTACGTAAACTTCTTTTACACTCTGCTTAGCTTTCCTGAGGAATGTATTCAAGTAAAGAAATTACAACTTTACTATATAGGTATTGATGACAGGAGACCTTTCCTATTCACATTGTTCAGTTGTTTTTAAGTACAAATTTTCGATATTATTATGTCCTTATGTTTCATGTTTTCATTTCATCATGATTAGCCGTTCTTAAAACAAGCTTGATTAAAAAGGGGGAAGAGGTAGTTTGTAGATTTAAAGTTTATTTTCATGCACTTGCAGTAAGTTAGAGGAAAACAACAACACAGTTAGTTTATTGTAACACGAGGTGATTTTAAAATGACCGAAATAAGTGAAGTTATATAGGTACTGCTTTTGTTTTTACAATCATGATGGTTAGAAAACTTATCAACATAATTGATGTTATGTCAATAGATTACCTTTAAAACGTGCTTTGATAAGGAAGTCTTTATAAAAGATCTACCCGAGGGATCGGATTACTTTAAATTAGGGATGTCAAAAGATCTGAAATTTAATACTCGGATACTCGGTCATGATACTCGAGTACTCGCAAGTACTCGAATGAATCTTAAAATTCTATTGAAAAGTTTAGGTTTTAGGTGGTATATGGTACTAGTATAATAGTCCAAGGTGGAATGCAGTGTTTTTGTAACTAACTTTCATAAAAATATTTAATGAAAGACAAAATACGTACTAGTCTACACAACTTTTTTTTGGTGTCAATTGAACAATGAATTACCGACCGCCGTTTCTACAAATAACATATCATAATGGCATTTATTGTTTTTGTACGTGTTCATGAACCAAATTCCAATAAAATCAAAAATATTTGCATATAAAGTCCGACAAAGTAAACACTATATGTATCATCTGTTCCTGAGGAGTTGGTACTTTTTATAATACGACTTGTCCATTAATTTGTCACAACAATTTTGGACTTCAAATAACTTGTGCCTTTTCGTAATGCTCAGTCTTACTTTTCTGGTTTTTTTTTGTTTTTTTTACACTGTCGTTTGTCTGATTTTCTTTTAATTTTAGCTATTTCGTTGTCTTTATTTTCTACCTCTGGGTTTGAATATCGCTCTCGTACTTTCGCCTATCTTTAAATTGTAAATTAAACAATTTTGGTGCCCTTTATAGCTTGTTGAATGCCGTACCTTGACCTATAATGGTTTACTTTTATAAATTGTTATTTGGACGGAGAGTTGTCGCATTGGCACTCATACATGTACCACATCTTCCTATATCTATATATAAGTTTCAAATACAGAGTATTTACATTAATTTACATGTACATCTCATACCAATCACGTTTACATATAATTCTTGATTAACAAACAAAGGTAAGTGTTTACGACTTGTGATGAGTTAATTATTAAACAGTACTCGAGTACTCGGCCTTCCCAGCGAGTACCCGAGTACTCGAGTACTCATTGCCATCCTTACTGTAAATGCAACAGAGCGAATGACAATAAACAATAAATGTTTTTGGATTATTTAATGTTACGTGGGCACATACGATTGGTCACAAATAATCTTTTCGGCTGTAGTGTTAACTTTATGGATGTCCTTCGACGGACTCAATGCGTAGAATGGTTGCTTAGGTGGGATGAATTAATACATTTGATTAATGATACTTTATTCAAGATATACAAGTGAGTTCTGTAAAGTGGGTTGATATTTCCTTAGATGAATTAATATTTATATTGACTTTTTAAATACATCGCCTTATGACGTGTATAATTCAAATCTTATTAAAACAGTATTTGTATTTTAACACTAACAGAGTAAATGTGTGTTTGAAACAAAATATGTGGTAGTCCATATTTTACTTTTTCTGTGTAAAATATTTTTGTAAGATTCCTGGAACATATGAATAAGTGAACTATGGCAGACAATTCATGTTTTGAACTGAATGTGCTATTCTTACAAAACAAAATGACGACATAACATTTATTTTCTTCAATTAAATGGTTCAAAAATTCTAAATACTATAATTATTTGAATAAAGTACATATGTATAACACAAATGTGGCAGTTATTAAGTTAAAAAGAGGTAATGTAAACAATACAGGTAAATATATAACACACTAATGAAATGGCTTAAATGTCATTCAATACCATATACATTTTAAACAATTTAAATCGCACCCTATTTTCGTGGAAATCAGAACATCTTTACCAATAAAGGTAACCGGTATATAAACCTTTTAACCGAAACATTAGGAATCCCTAAATTGCCTTACATCATTCATTAAAGAGGCGATTTTAGAAGATATCTAATCCGTCTCTCTGGTATAAGGATAAAAAAGTCTTCCGCTCAAGCCGGTGCTAGGAGCCGTCTTAAACTTGCTTTTTTTTTTTGCTTCAAGTTGAAGGCCTCTCTTTGACTTGGAGATGAAGAACAGCAATACAAGCGTTGTTCCTTTGCCTTTTGTGTGTGCCTTTTTGCTGTGCATGTCCTGAGTTTTTGTCATGGATGGATACCCCATATCTTTTTTTTTCTCTATTTTATACTGATTACACAGTCTTCACACAAATCCTTATACAAAACGATATATATATATGTTGTCTTTGTACAAAAATGGGAATCGTTTAAGGTCATGTAAAATTTTAGCTTGTGTGAAGAAACACACTAATTCCACTCTGAAGATGACTTTTATTTGTTCTTATTTAAAACTCAGTTCATATACAAACTTTGCAAAGACAAAGGAAAATCTTGCAAGGTTCTTTAATTTCTCTTTCAGACACGCTTACCATGTCCTGTCACTTTCATCTGATTAATATCATTGAACTTTAGATTAAGAAAACTACCAACATTGGTTTCTATCTTCATCTTGTCGTCCTCGATATTGACAAAGATGGACGACTTCAAAATAGAATCAGTGACATACCTGATGATTTGAATCTTTAAATTATCAGCTTACCTGTTTTAGCAGCTATGGTTGTTGTAAGAGTTCCTGGTGCATAAAGCTTGGTAATAACACGAATCATCGGACTACACGTCTATACTGCACCCGACGTGTATGGTATCTATACATCCGTAGAGCTTATTGGACGTCCGAGTGTTGCCAGTGTAATACAATGTTATAATCTTGGTTAATACATCTACTATTCAGTTATCATTAGGGTCAACAGCCCAGTAGTTAGTAATTCGATACTAGCATGAAAATATCACGGACATTGTTAAATTGAAGGATCCTGTTATAACATTGTAGAAATCATTTCAAAAGGAATATATCTCTTTCATGCAAACCGCTTATTCTATGGCAGGTTTTTCTCATGTTGCAACCATACAACATCTTTTTGACACTTATTTAGGTTGTTTTTGTTTGACAAGCTCTTCAACGATATAAAAAGTTAAGATTTTTCCAAATATGTTTGCCTCCAGCATCACTTAATACATTTTTTGTCGGAAAGCGCCTCTTGCAGTTTGAATATCCCTTGAGTATCGTTCGCTTCTCTCTTGATGTAAGAGCTTAGGCGACCAAGGACAAAACGTAACGCAAAAATATGACTTAAGTTTTGTCTATTGTTTTTACCATGTGTTGATTTTTTGTTTTTTTAAAACTAGTAATATTAAAAGAATGGCAAATTGTCATTTTACTTTAACCATTTATAGTAAAATGATACAATCCTTAATAACTAACAACACCGTCAAATTATACGAAAACACGTGCAATTTGATGATTAGCTTTGTATTTTAAAATTCCCATACATATTATTCATCACTACAGACAATGACAGAAGTATTATCCTCGTCGATTTAAAATGTCGTTTTATGAAAGGAATGTTCACCATACAATTATTTCATATAATAAACCACAAAATAATGATTGTTATGTTTGATCAAATATCTGCTTTACATTTATCGTAAACACAATATACGTGATTTAAACATTTCAACATAATGAAAATTGAAATCATAAAAATATCGAATAAACATACTTGTTAAAGCTAAATATTTTAATCATTGTAACTGTCTATTTGATGTTTATGCATTACAATTGTAAAAGAAAAAAAAAGATATCAAAAACATTCTTGCAATTTTTAAGTTTTTGCAAGTTTATAGTGTATCTTTTGAATAACAACCATGCACATGCAATTCAAAGAAGTTAACGACACTTGTTATATTTTCTTTGATAAAAATACAATACTTGAATATTATTTGTTTGCATATGTTTGTTACTGTGTTCTTTAGGGTATGGCATCAAACGAACCACAGAATTTGTCAGAATGGCAGCTGCATTGTGTTCTCAAAAGAGCAAGTCTTCTTCAATATTACGAGAGCTTCATCAAACATGGTAAGTATATTGAATAAAAAAGTGTTTTCGTTTGTTTAATAACTTTCTTTCAGTTACACATGAACATAATAGCTGTACACATTTTAGGCATACTATTTCATTTCGCATCAGGAGGTGCAATTGAAAACATATGCAACATTTATTAAACGATTTAATAAACAATCAATTTTAATTTAAGAACGTAACACTAATTCTGAAAACTTTTGATATATATATATATATATATATATATCTATGATACAATCAATGTCATTGAGATGTAATGACGGCTGGCGTACACAATTGTTATCCTGGTATCTATGATACAAGCAAAGTCATGGAAATGTAATGGCGTAAAACCGACAAAAACACGAACACACGTTGTTTTGTAAAAAACGATATATAATACCAGGTTTAAATCAATATGAAAACTTACACACACCTATGGTGACAAAAGTTAGATGTCTAGAAGTCATTTACCTTATACCGAACAACGTGACCGGAATTGAAAATAGTCACTAGAACGTTTTTGTATAAAGCTTCTTTTCAAGGGGTGAATATTGAAAAACCTAATGTACTAACCATTGTTACAGTAATATTTTTTTTCAAAACGATATGGAAATAATTCTCTTGGAATATTTTCTGTATGTGCTTCTGAGAGTGTTTTTTTTTCGATATACCAAACGAGAAACGACGAAAGGTAATTGAAAATAATCAACACAAAATCACAAAAGATGGTGGGGGGAAACCATTGCTTAAAAGTATGATGAATTGCTGACCCATTTGAGGCACACGACATGATGCCATTATTAAAATCAGATACGATGTTATTGTGTCATTCATAAGTGGATTGGTTAAAGTTTCTTACTTCACCAGCATTATCAAACTGATCAACATGCGTATTGCTATGTTTAGTTAACGTTTCGGTAAAATTGAACTGGACACAGTATTGAATGTACACCATCGACTGTTCTAAACGTAACTAAAAGCATACATTAGCATATTTATATCATATACCAAACAGTTCAAATATTCACAAATGAAAAGAAACATTATCTTAAAACTATGGCTTCTAATGTTTAACATGTTCTTACACTATACAGTTTCTTTTTTACTAGTGTTAACATTCAAATGGTATGTACTGGGTCGCATGTACCCGTGTAATTGTAGAAGTGAATTTGTAAACCCATTACTGATACGTATTCTTATCTTTCCATTAGTTTACTAATTGCGACTAGAGGGATAAGGAACAGTCACAAACTGTTTTAGTTTTACAAGTGGTTATGTTATTGTGCATTCCGTTTGTCAATAATCTCGCCAGTGTCGATGCGTATACTATTTTAATAATTCAAGGATTTGAGGTCGATCTTTAGTTGAAACTGTAGATTCCTGTCAATGAGATATATACTACCGATGCAGGTACTTTTATGAAGTTGCATCATAAAGATGAAATATTTTAATTTCTTTCTTTATGTGAATTTTAGCTGTTAACTGTTTTCAACCCACTTTGTTAACTGTTATCAGCATTTTTGTATTTGTTGTTAACTGTTTTTGCCAAAATCGAAGTGTTGTTAACATGTTAACCCTATTGCCCCCCGCCCTCTCTTTACATTTGATATGAGGATACATGAAATTTGAATATTTAAAAAGCATTCAGTGTTATTTTATATCTTTTTTAGTTTGATCTTCTCTTTTGATTTCATATTTTGTTTTAGATTTTCGAATAATGTTTCCAAGCGCATCATCGTAGAAAGGTTAATTACCAAAATAAGGATCTTGTGCAGTACAAGTTGTACCGTTTATTATGTTATTATAAAAATGTCATCATTTAAAAACTTATAAGAAAAACATGTATTTAACTTGCAGAATTACAGCATGCTAAATCAACCAACGTCTATTAAACTTTGTTTTAGGTGAGTGCGATGTACTGCAGTTGTCTAAAGCAGAAGATTGGCAATTTAAAGACGTCATGGAAAAGGTTGGAATGGCAAAGACATCAATACATGTTCGTCACTTCAAAAGTACGCTTCTTCAATGGGCGAAAGATCCAGGTAAGCCAAATTTTTTTCTCTCAATATTATGCATAAGTTATTTGTCTCGAAATTAAAGCGGTGTTGCTTAATTGATGAATGAAAATGGATGAACTGGAATGAAACAATTTATTCTGATGTGTGCCTTAATTATCGTAATTAGGTCATTCTACTTTTCGTGGAAAGACCTTTTGTTTTTCTTCTGATTATCTTTTTTCTGCCGTCTGAGATGCTTTTTTGTCTTACAACATATCGAATAGAATTTTTGGCCAATGATGTTGTACAGTAATGGGGGTTTCAAAACTCACCCTGTGTGACCGAACACTTATTCTTATAGGAGTTATCTCCCCGCGTCCACTTTTTCTCGTTATCATCTCTAAAACCGTTAAAGATTTTAGCAAACTGTTTTCACCAAATTGTTCGTCTACTCTTGAGAATGATTTAGTTTCATTTGACTTGAGTGATCGGAAGACATCTTATGGGAGTTATTTCCTTTTGAAAATTTAAGATAGGCGATTTGTTGGATAAATTCATACGTTATAAGTCGTAGAGGCCTACAGTCTTTTGATATGAAGTTCTTGGTCCATTTGAAGGAAATTGAGGTCAAGGTCAAAGGTCAAGATCATGTTCTAAATTTTGAATTTCGCTTGTTATCGTTATTCCACAGAAACTGTGACAGTAAATGATATGATGTGTTTGCCAAATAACTGTTTACAATAAGGCGCAACTTTAACCTATTTCAGTCAAAGTGTTTTGGTTAACCCTTATAGGAGTTTTCTCCCCTTATGTATTTGAAATCAGTATTTCTCCACAACCAAAAGTGATTGACCTCCGGTCTTCCGTTTTGAGTTCACTGACCAATGACCTTGAAATTGAGATCAACGTCATGTTATAAATTTTAAATTTTGTTAATATCGTTATTCAAAAGAAACTGTTACAGTTAATGATATGATTTGTTTGCCAAATTACTATTTACAAAAAGGTGCAACTTCAACCTATTTCAGTCGAAGTGTTTTGGTTAACCCTTATAGGAGTTTTCTCTCCGTATGTATTTGAAATCAGTATTTCTCAACATCCATACAAATGATTGACCTGTGGTCTTTTGATCTGAGATCACTGACCTATGACATTGAAATTGAGGTCAAGGTCAAAGGTCAATTTTTTGTCGTTCTAGATTTTTACCTTTGCTAAAAATTATTTTCTGTTCATAATAAAACAATTAAGTCTTCTGCATATACCTATTAATCTTAATTTTGTTATATCAATTTGAAGAATCAAATTACATCAACAAGGAGTGACATTTTCTAACATCGTTTTTCAAATTTTATTCTTATTATCGAGGTGGAAAGACCTTCAATTGTTTTCTGAAGAATTGTTTTTTAATTCTTCGTCTGTTTTTTCCCAATGTTTTATAAGGTATCATTAATAAAACATACTTGGACTGGAATTATGAGCAAACATATTTAAAACAATCTCCCTACTGCCAATAAATTGACTTGTCAAATATCTCATAGTATGATCTACAACTGACTTAGGATAGAGGCACAATAGCTGCCAATAAGAGGCAGACTTCTACTCTCAGGCTTCATCTCAGGATTTTAATTATTAACCACAGTGTCAACTTTGACAAAGTTCTTTTTTTTCTACTAAAAGTATATTCCTAATACCTAAAACTAAAAATCATTATATTTTACAACTTTTAAAAGTAACATGAATATAACACTCTGTATAATAAAAAAAAGATTCGTGTCTTTCCTATGTATATCGTTTTTAGTTGTGTTTATTTATAATTGTTCAGAACTTACATCCATTAAAACTTTGTTGGTAGTAAAATCAATTTAGAAGATTATCTAAGCGTTCAATAAATATCCCAATATCATACTATATCAATATTGTCAACATTTAAACTTCAGATTCATTAGATTATCAAAGGGAGATAAATTAAAATATATTTTGATAGAACCCTAGTATGTTGGGAAGTTAAAGAACATAATACCGTCTATTATATTAAAGGACGATATCATTATATATTTCTATAAATACTGCTGATTCTGTTAAGCTTATAATATATCGCATAGAATAAACTCAAAATAGAAAACAAGATTTTAATTCTGTACGCCAAACGCGCAATTCGTCTACAAAAGACTTATATTTTTTTCTGTTATCATAATCTTTATTGAAGTTATTAATGATACTGATATTTTTGTTTCCACTCCCATTAGCGTGGTTTACATCTATGAATCAATTCTTTTCTCAGTTGGCGGTAATAATGATAGTAAAACTGGATAATATGATTAAAGTTACTGTATTAAAAACTATTCAAACGTTAAAGGTGAATTGATGTAATATTCCAAACAAATTGTAACCAAATTCATAATAAAAGACATAAACAAAAACTTTACTCATTGGGACATCTGATAATGTTTAGCCGGGAAGACACATATGTATTATCTTTTTCGTCTTGTGTCGGTCTCGGTCGCGTCATCTTGGTCGTTCAGTCACACTTTGTTAATCCACAACTACTAAAACAAATCCCGTTACTGGATTGAAACACATCCTTAATTTGTTTTATTTTTCATCTAGAATTTAGTAAGGAATACTCGTGTAGAAAATGGTAGATTTAACCTGGTTTAATGGCTAGCTAAACCTCTCACTTGTACGACTTTCGCATAAAATTCCAAAACGTCAGCACCTTCAAACTAAAGACCACTAAACTGAAGTTTACATTGAATATTCATATATATTTGTTGTACTCTACGATGACCTTTTTGAGAAAAAGGATGAGTAGTTAATTTGCAAAGCCCTGGCTCATTATTTTTTTGTTCAGATACAGATGACGTTGAACAAATATAAGTAGCAGCTACAACTTTTGAATACCGAATAAGTACACATTATTTCCTCAAAACGCGGGAGAATTTGGAAAATGCTGCTAAGGAGAGGAAATCTATAATTCCAAAATTGCAATCATCGTCTCGATTGTCATAGATTCTGGTGCTGAGATGATCGTTGCAGTAAAACTCGAAATGCATATCTATTACGTAGCTGTATCTGTGGTATTTTCATCTCTATTTTTAATTGGATATATTTATAGGACACAATAAGTGAATTGATATTATGCTGTAAAGTTCTATGAGTTTAATAATGCATAATGTGCTGTTAAAAATACTGCACAGTAACCAGAAAATTAAGATTTGTTAATGGAACGAAACGCATGAATATAACTGTATCGTGTGTATGTAAATCAAATGATCGAATTTCTCTGAAAAAGTATCTGTAGTAACTCTTGACTCATATGAAAATATGAAAACATCCGACAAGGAGAGGTGCACCGTTGTTCCCAGAGGAATGCTGACAATCGGTTTGAAATTCTACCATCAAATTCTGCAAATATGTTGTAAATGAGAAACTCTACCATACTGATTACTTGTTCCACGGTGTAACATGTTTCACTCTCTGGTTGATTTTTTTTTAATAAATGTATAGCGTATGGTACCTTTCTGTATGGAATCCTTGGAGGAAAGCATTGTACATTATTACTTTAGGACATACGCTCATATTTTTTATGTGACATCTGTTATAAAGGATATAGAAAGTTTTAATAAAGAATGATTTAAATTTCTTTTTAGTTAGTATGGTTGATGCCACTACGCGAGTAAATAGTATCACAGTATTTCTTTCATTCCTCTTTAACTGTGGATCAATCTGATAGAACATTCCGTGGTAGATATACACATGAGCCGTCAATGTAGAACATTCCGTGGTAGATATACACATGAGCCGTCAATGTACCGTCGTAAACATAGATTTTTGGTTTCTAATACAAACAAGGTCAGTCATCAGAATTGTTGCTCAACAGAATTTCAATTAGACCACGAAGGATTTATAATTTGTCAAGATCACATCTATATAAAATATTGTTTTTGTAAATTGGATTACCCTAGGGTTCATTTATTTCTAATTGGAACAATATCGTTTGAAGTTTTTTCGTGTTGGATTTAGTTATACAGTGTGAAAAGAAAACTGTGAATAGAAGGTATTTAAATTGAAAACATAAAGTTATTGAACTTGGATTAAAGAATTAAAGATCGACAATTTTTGTTTTCATGTACATAATCATATAGGGAAAAAAATGGAAAAAAGGCAGTCTGCAATTAATTTAGATTCTAAAGTGCAACGTTACAGAAACAAAAAAAGATTACAATTTTTATAGTGAAACCATTGATGGATGTTTGCAGCATCATAGCAAATCCACGAAGGACGTTTTTTAGCTGAGAATACAATTCACTCAGCTTACTGCTTTGTCAATGCTTGTGTATTGTCATTATTGAAAGCAAATGTAATATGACATGTTATTACACTAGTGGTTGAATAACGCTTGCCGTAAATGCACGGTGGACAGTTTTAGACATTTGCAACAACTTTGCAAGATACAATAAATATATCCCTAATATTTCAGATGTTTTATATTGAACATTTCACAAGATATAATAGCTCGGCTTTAGAAAAGGAATAACGGTCCTGTATTACAGATTTGTAGCCGTACAACGCGAATTCTATTGTGGCAATACTTCAAGTACAGTACTGGTATTCCGTAACTAAATATAAATTAAAAAGACATGTAATACTTGCCTTTGTCGGTGTTTTAATTTTTTAGGGTCATAACTTTTTACGCCCCTCTGCTTTCCTTGTGGAAAATTGTCAAAGAAATGTTACTATTACACTGAATGAATCAAGATATTTTAGTTATACCTAAATGACATTTGCGTCCATAAATGGTAAAACATGTCTACTGTACCACGGGTCGTTTGTCTTATTGTAAAAGGATTTTGATCTAAGACAATGTTTATATACCTTTTTAAAAGGACAATAGCCGTAAAATTCATGACCACCGATTTTACTCAAATTCTCATATTTGATTTATAATATGCAATAACGTATATCAAAATTATTACATGTCTAAACAAAAATAGTTACGCATGGACTCGATGATATGTATCAGTTTTCGTGTGTAATCCTGTCTATACGCCATCTAGTTAACCATCGAGATGACCCCTGCAGACTGCTGAATGTTATATAACTCGATTCAGGCATCAACATAGATATAAATAGATAGCAATCACGTGCAATTGGATTTTTCAAAGTCTGTTTGATTTCATATTATAAGTTAAACAAATATGTTCAACATCGTTGTTACTTGTATAAGAAAGATTTTTTGCGAATCGAATCAGTCAACCAAATGCCGAAATGGCTTACCCTTGTTTCACTTTCAATCTTGACTTTAATAGCTGAACTCTCTTAGTTTATGCTTTATCCCTCCATAGCTAAGATTGAAGAACACATGAATACGGATTTAATAAGGGCAAATTATTCAAATGGAAGTGAATAATTTATCATTGATGTTTCTTAGCTTAATTTGACAGACAAAAATTGAACCAAACTGGCTGCTAAAAGTGAATTATTAGTTCACTATTTCATTTTCATTAATGATTGAATCAAAAACAATCATATTTTTTTTATATCTCTTAGCTAATGACCATTTAAGGTAGTTATAATTGAAATTAACACTTGATAAACTCCCTGCACAAATATGAGGTTGCTTAGTGAACCATGAATTATTATCTTATAGCTATTTTATATCAAGAAACAAACTAATTTTGCGGTCAAATCTGTAGTCATTTCAATACCCAAGCTATATTCTATTGACAAGTATTTTAGCTTTCAAAGGGCTTGCAAAAAGGCATATTTCCCTCGGTTTTAGTTTGTTACCCCGATTTTGTTTTTTGTCCATGGATTTATGAGTTTTGAACAGCGGTATACTACTGTTGCTTTATTTATAGTTTAAACATAGCGTCGCTTATGTTTCAAATTGACATTTTAATTCGTATTGTCAGGAAAGAATAAACATGTGCCTAGCTACATCAAGAAATCTGATGATTCTACAACGTTTCCAGAGCAAAGAAGCTTGAAGCCTGGTACAGTGTCCTGTTTAACGACTGGGAAGTCTTCCGAGGTACCACAGTTGAAAAAATCCACACACGAGATCAAGACAAACGAAAAACAAGAACTAAGAAGTTATGTAAGGCTTAACGTTTTTAATTTTAAAATATCAAAAGTTCCATTTTGAATCGAATCAAAATATCAAAGGATAATGTATTGCCAAAGAAAATGCTTATCGGCAATACAAGCGTTTTTTTTTATCCTGAAACTCAACACCCTAATATAGTTTTTGGGGTAAACATTGAATAATATGTACAAGACTATTCATTTTGGTTTTTTTTTCTAATTCGTATTTAATATATAAGAATAAAGTTACTGAAAAAGGCTACTTACGCTCACAATTATACTAACTTTTAACACGCAGACACTTAGATCTGACCTTTAGTATGCATGCATGTATATGCATAAGGTTAGATTCACATATTTAAAATTGTTTACCGCAGTATAATTTAAAATATAAATGAAAATAAATAACGAAAATATTTTATGTAAGAGATCCAGAATCGTCCATAAGCATTTGCTCTTTTATTTTTGTACGCAAAATAGTTGTTTTAAGATTAGTATTATTTTATTCTGAATTTTAGTACTAGGAATTTTTTTTCAACTTACATCTGCAGATTTTATACAATGCCAATGTAGTTCATATTCCTCTGTATTGTCCCAGTGTGCTCTATCAGGATAAGCTAACTGTATCAATTGAACAATTCAATAGGCCATAGTGTGTGACCGTTCAGGTTTAAGATTTTGTAGGTGTAATACCACCAAATCATAGTACGTCACATCCGGTTGCATACGAAAAAGGGTAAAAAAAATTTATTCCCTTGCATTTGATACTTGTAGTAAATCTATCCTACATTTCATTGCAGTAAAAAAATCTGTGTCAAAGACATATATCTTGGATGTTTCAAAGCACCATTATTTTTTTAATTTGGTGTTTCTATCGAATATTTTGGAAACTTGAGGTTACATGGTTACTAAAGCTTGAGCACAGGAAGAAAAAGGGTAAAAATTTGATTGGTTAACTTCCAATGATGGTTATTTTCTTATATGCAATGAAACATTATGTGAATATTTTTCTATAGAACTGGACAGGATAAAACTTTACTCATACCAAGTATTTCTTTATTTGAAACAAATGTAAGTTCTGCAAAAAAAAAAATTAAAGTGAAAATTTAACAAAGACTAATAGAGGAAAATCAATGGTGGTATAACGCCTAATATGGGAAGGTGTGTTTGACCTTGTGTGTATTCTCATTTGTTAAAATTGAATGCTATGTAAGTGAAATATTACAAAAATGAAGTATTCTGAATGGATTGAGTCTAAAAAACACATTTAATGAGAAAATTGCCTTGAAATAGGCTGTACCAAGAATATTAATAGACAGAACAAGCCACACTCAGTGTTTTTGGTGAGCTTTTTCTGACTTTTTCTCCTTATTTCTTATATTTTGCTATAATAAAAAACTTTTTCTTAGTAATAATTTAAGTTGTAAGTAAATGATTTTTTTTTAAGCATTTACATCAAATTATTCACTTAAAGGGAAGCTTTTTATGTCCCTCTCTGGAACACGGCGTAAATTTGAATTTTACGTAAAGACTTTTATAAACCTCCATTGAGTCAGTAAACTTGTATATGGATGGTTCAATCAGCTTGAATACTTCAATTACTCATTTATTATCACATTTATTTCTTTAATGAGTAAAAGTCACCCCAAAACTGATGCGGCAAGATAGAATTAATAGTAATAATTCAAGTGAAAATAATTGATTCAACCACTCTTTGTTTTAGAAATCCGAGAGGAAAAAAGCCAATTCGAAGGAAGACACCACACAAAAACACAAACAAAGTGTAGTCAAAGGTAATATTTATTTCAGATGTTTTTTCATGCATTACAGGTGGGAATGTACTTGAATTTTGATTTTCAGTGCGTTGTGGTTCAATGTAACGGTGCTCTTATTGTCTGTGATATAGATATATGGTGACCCTTGGACGTATATGTTCTGTGGTAAAACCCTTTCTAAAGTAGCTCTGGGCATGTTAAAAAGGCAAATTAAACTTACTTTCAAACTATTTTAATTTATGATATAAACTCCTCTGAATGGCATACACATGTAATGTGACATTCTTATTTTTTATGCAATTGTAGAAACTGTGGGATCCATATTTTTTTCGGTATTCATTTCTTTTTTTCTTAAATTTTGTAAAAACTTATCGAAAATATAAGGTTTATAGTCAGGTACAGCAGAAGTAAGTTTCGTTTCTATAAAACTCATCAGTGGCGCTCGAATCAAACCAGGTTAAAGGCCAACTAAAAAACAAAATTGGAGAGAATTAACATCGAACATTCCCAAGCGTTTTGAATAATTCAACATCTTATAAACACTTAATTTATAAAAAAAATAATGTGCATATTAATCATTTTTCATTTCAATACATTCGTGTTTGGAAAGAAACGTCTATCAGCAGTTGTTTTGTCACATTGGTTGTAAAACAAATCAAAGATATCAGGTTTATAATGTGAACTACAGGGCCTACTACGGTCATAAAACTTTACTCAGAGCTTGGAGCGCAATAACGCCAAATCAAGTATTTTGATTGGTTAAATTCTGATTTTCTGAGTTCTTATGTTTATGACCGCGAGTTTCGTCTACATAAAACTCATCAGTGGCCCTTGAATCAAAATAGTTGGAAGACCAAATCAAATTTGAGGAGCTTTTTAAACCGAAAAATACAAAATGATGTGTGCCAAATTCGGCGGAGGCATTTTATTACTTGGCACAGAAAAAGTTTAGTGCTATAAAAAGTTCTCCATTTTGTAAACAGTACATTTACAAAAAATGTATGTATCAATTATATTTCATGTCAACACAAAAGTGCTGACTACTGCTGATAATGTTCACTAATGTTAGGTCGGGTAGGCAGTTAAAAGTGATTTAGTTTGTAATAAATAGAACACGTTACATTTGTACATGTCAACTGTTAATTACATTCCCTTAAATTAAGTTAGTTTCGGTTGTGAAATGGAGTATTGCAAATTAAGACAGACATAGTAGTTCAATCTTGGAGGAGATGTCATTCTGTAATAATTGTTAAAATCAAATTTGCAAATTTCAGATCAGGAACATCATGAACATCACGACCTTCTTGGTTATTATGATGAGTTATTAGATAACACAGTACTTGACAAGATGGTTCTAGATAACCTGATTTCTAGATGTATTTTAATGATAGAGGACAGAGAAGAAATTATCAAACCAACCACACAACGAGAACGTAACAAGGTTCTACTTGATATCTTGACTGAACGACCATACCCTACATTCCATTTGTTCAAGGATGTCTTACTGGAATCTGAACCATCCAATAGTTGTGTTCATGAGCTTGTCAAGAGAATGACGAGTACTGAAAGTAGGGACGAACACATTAGTTGGCAAGGACATGAGATTGGTAAGTAACTTCAGCTAAAGATGTGTTGAAAAAAGATGTAGAGTGTGCCATCAACTTGTAATGTTCTTTTGCATATTTGCGCACACCCAAGGCAGCAATATCTTTTAATGTAAACTTTTCCATATTTCTGACTTGATTTCAATGACACAAACTACACAGGGATCATTTGATGGACAGTAATAAGTGTTGCTCACTTCAAAAATTTAAAAGGTTGTCAGCGAGATCAAAGTTTACATCGAATGTTATGGAAAATGTTATATTTTCTATGTAAGAATAGATAAAAAAGGAAGTTAACCCAAGTTATTTAAGGAATGACTGTAATATTTTTTCTGTCTATGAAGAAATATCATAAAAAATGTGATGAACACTGAATAATCAGCGTAGCGGGTTATTTAAAAGTGTGCATCACATTTTTTAGGTCATTCCTTATAATTTAATTCTAAATTCCATTTTTAAGGAGTAAATTTTGAAAAAAAACGTTGGCGACGTCATGGTCACGGTCACATGACAAAATTATGTCTATGGGCTGATAGAAAAAACACTTTCAGCCAATCAGAAGACGTGTTACATCCAAATTTAAATTATGTAGAAATGTACCGTTTTGTTTATTACTTTGGATTGAATGTAGAAGCATTCATTTGCTATCTTGGCAAAACACATCCTTCTAATGATTCTGACTCCCAGAAGCCTTTATCTATAATCACTATATATGAACTTTTTGTCAAATGGTTTCCAGCGTATTTTAATTTAAGAATGACTTGCTATTTATCTGGTCGATTTATATCTGTGTAGTTGTACCAAATAAACTATTTTCAAATATGGGGGAATCACATCCTGCTTTTCGATTGTTAGATTTTTCTAATGACCTTTATTGATGTAGTGTAGATGCCGTATTTGTAACTGACCAGGATCAAAAGGTCATTCATTCAGTCTAATCATCTGATCTAACTATATTATATACTGCTGCTATGTTAAATATCCCATATGTTATAATTAATACAATTACTCTGCCCATCGTCCATAAATCCGATTTCTGGCAAAGTATCGAAAAGGACAACTGGATAGGAGAAAAAAAGTAAAATCACCAAAACGGAAAGTCCCTAATCAAATGACAAAATCAAAAGCTCAAACACATCAAACGACTGGATAACAACTGTTGTTTTTCTGACTTGTACAGGCAATTTCTAATGTAGAAAATGGTGAATTAAAACCTGGTTTTATAGCTAGCTATAAATGTGTTTTACACGGTCTGAAGGCTGGATACTGCATTCAATGAATCTTCTCATTCAGATCAGATGTGATTGTGTACAAAGCAGTCAAACAGGCGCCTTCCCCAATACCAGACTGTTAGAGAAGTTTAGGAGAATATGATTCTGTACGCGTATGCGTTGGTTGTACCTTTGCATTAAAATTCACATCGTACACTTTTCTTATTTTCAACATTTTAAATATATATATAAAAATAAGGATATAAGATGTGATATGATTGCAATTGAGACAACTATCCACCAAAGTTCAAATTTATGTGAATGTAAGCAATTATTGTTGTCTTTGTTCTTTGATTAATAGTTCAAATTTAAAAAGCAGGACCTCGTCTTTTTTCATATTCCTAATCATGCCATGATCCAACTAATGCATACATTAAAATCCTCACGTATTTAATGCAACGTTTAAGACAGCAATAGTTTAAGTTATGTAGATTAATTGTTCTAACGGAAAATATAACTCGCAGAAGCCTATTTTGGTTCACTAAGCTTAATCAGTAGTGGATCCGCGAACTTTTAAATTAACAACATAAACGGTACCAATTGTATTGCACCGATGTAAATACGACGGAGAGGAAAGAGCCAAAACTTATATTACATTTTAATGCTCAAGACATTCTTGATCTTGACGTATATAGTATAGACACCCCTCTATTTCTGAAGACTGTGTGTATATGCGTTTGTACATGCGAATTCATATTAAAGATATATTTGACTGTAAGATCACAGAGGTAGTGCCAATATCACCTGAATTGATAGGGAACATTTCAAAAAGTATGTCAATCTTTACGTAATTTGTTACAGTTGTCCACGTTATAAAGCCTGGCGATAACCAAAAACCGAAAGTTTGGCAGAATTTGGCAACTTACGAGTATTTATCTAAAGTTGTATATTGTCTATCTGGTACATAATAGTTTATTTTGATTTGTGATGTAGTTTGATGAATTTTCAAACACATGTACAATTGATAGTGTTGTATCAAAATGACGTCAACATTTAGCGCCGAATTATATTTTGATTGTATTAAAACCTGTTGAAATTGTTGGCCAAAGTATACGATTATCAAAAAGGCTCTCAATACCTAAAATAACATATCAGTGGTAAAATGAATGTTATCTGGAAACCATCGCTGATGACATGCATCAATAAATATGTATTATTTCGTAAAACGAACCATTTAAAGCAATACTTTGACAGAAAATGATGAAAGAAAGGGACACTACTTCATCTCTGTAAACAACGTTTACTTGAAATTATTTTATTCATAGATTTCAAACATTTTCCTTCTGAAATTATATAATATGCAAGTTGTGTATTGAACTCCATGTATTGAATATATCATTCTCGAATAAAGTGCAATTATGACAAGATAGGAAATTGTCATCATGGTCAACATTAGAAGTGGTCACCATGACAATATATGTTGTGATAAAATATCAATCTTGAAAAGTAGATAAGATATTAAAAACATATAGGCTTGTGATGATGAAAGAAAAAAAACAAATGGACGCACCCATGAAATATTGTAGAAACAACTATGAATCCGAAGTTTTCACAAAAAAGTGCTTTCAATTGTATGTACATGATGTACTATCACATATTTGTAACGCAACCATTATGTTTTGCATATGGAATCACTGGATTTGTTCCAGTCATAATTCTGTCCGGGGAAAATCACCGATTAGTTCTGCCCAGGCAAACAACCGATAAGTGTGCTCTGTTATAAATGACGTCATTGGCATTTCTAACATTGACGGACAAGGGAGCTGGAGTCGGTTTCACAAAAAAACTTACGATTAAGATTGATCTTAAGTCATGAACAATTTAGTAAACCGTTGACTGGTAGCGACCTTAAATCTGGATCTTTAGGGGTTGTTTTATCATTTTACCACTTCTTCATGTTTTTGGGTTAGTGACATCACACCATATAAATAACTGTACTGATTTTGTTCTCTGAAAACCAAAAGCAACCCTGTTGCAATAGTTAAATAAAGAATCGAAGGAATCTAGTGTAGGAATTCATGACCCAAACCTAACACACTTTACAAAGAAAAAATACATCATTGTGAAAAAAAAGTCGTCAGTAGGCGCAAAAACTCCCATAACGATTCATTTAAAAACTTTCAAACTATGTGTGTCCTGCAAGATTTTCTGTATCTCTTATGATTTTCATAGGGATACTTGAGACACGGGGTTTGTTTAACAGGGGAAAAAGCCATAGAAAACGGTATATAAATGAATAGGAATGAAATGAGTTACCTGTTTTCACATGTGGAACAGAATCTGCTTACCTTTCTGGAGCACCTGGTATCGTCTTCGCTTTGTGGCGGGGTTAGTGTTGCTCAGTCTTTACTTTTCTTTTTGTGTTTTGTAGACTGATGATTTTGTTTTATCAATTTATTTTTTGCCATGACTTTGCCTATACATGGTTTATCCTCCTCAAAAGTCCCTATATGTATAAATCAGTCTAGTTCAGTTTGAACATCGTTTTTTTTAATCATGTCAGTTCCGTTAGAAAATCGTTTTAGATTAAAAAGATTCATACACGTGCAGTTTTATTCAGTTTGATATTAAGGAAGTTCGCTACTCCTGTTTTTGATATAATGTCAGATACTCGGAGTCCTCTAGTATTATCCATGTTGTGCTGATAAATATTTTGCTCGGTAACCCCTTCTTTTCTTTTCATAATTTTATAACATACAGTTTGAAAAAAGCCATATGTGAAAATTATAAAATCCTTGTTTTTTCCAAATTTTTTGAAAGAAAAAAGGAACAAATGTTAAAGGTATAAACAATCTAGAGAGAATCATTCCCCGAAAATTTTCAATGGCTTATATCTCGAAATAGTTATCAAAGGTACCAGGATTATGATTGAATACGCCAGACGCGCGTTTCGTCTTCATAAGACTCATCAGTGACGCTCAGATCAAAATAGTTATAAAGCCAAACAAGTACAAAGTTGAAGAGCATTGAGAACCCAAAAATCCAAAAACTGTGCCAAATATGGCTAAGGTAATCTATGCCTGGGATACGAAAATCCTTAGTTTTTCGAAAAAAAAATCATAGTTTTGTAATCAGGATATGTATAAAATTACCATATAATTGATATTCATGTCAACACCGAAGTGCTGACTATTGGGCTGTTGGTACCCTCGGGGACGAAACGTCCACCAACAGTGGCATCGACCCTGTGGTGTAAATAGTTATCAAAGGTACCAGGATTATAATTTAATACGCCAGACACGCATTTCGTCTACATAAGACTCATTAGTGACGTTCACTGAAAACAAGGTTACGGACAATTCATTTTTTTTCTGCTTCTTTAGTTCCGTTATTTATATACTATTATTTATAAGTCTTTTAAAGAGCTTGGTTTTTTTAAACAAAGTAGCAAACATCCTCAAGGTAAACGTCGCATTAGCTATGTGTTTTGTTTATAGTGTGTTTACATACCAATTTTATTTTTTTTAGTTGACATAGTTGTTTGTTTTAATAGCAATTAAGATTATTACACAATATTGACTGCTATACATGTATATCCAATTTTGGACATTTTTACCTATTATTGTCTGTATGTTTTGGTCACACATTATTGTCAATACAAGGAATTTTACGCGACTGTCATATAAGTGAGAGGTTTAGTTCAATCCACAAGTTTCTAACTAGGAAAATGTATGTACCAAGTCAGGAATATATCAGTTGTTTTTCATTCGTTTGATTTTGATTTGCCAATTGTTAAGGGACTTTCCGTTTTGAATTTTCCTTGGAGTTCGGTATTTTGTTATTCTACTTTTTGCATACCTTATATCTTTTCTTTTCTAAATATGAAAGTTTAAAATATGTCAAGATTTGCTTACGTATCATGGGAATGCCACAGACTTAAACATAGTGTATCATATGATCTTGTTTACTTTCCACTCTCAAAGGATTAATATTTTTGTTTAAAATGCTGAATATAGTCCACCGTAGAAAATAAATTGAGAAGAGTGTTGACAATTTATAGTTGCTCTTTCATCATATGGTAAACAATGTGTAAACGGGAGAAATCTGACAAAAAGACACTTAATTCCTATTTGATTAAATATCTCAATATTGTTGATATTCGATATCACATTTCAAAAAATAATTTAGAAACACATAAAAGAATAAGTAATACGCCCATCTCTAGGATTGAAAACAAAATGCAAGTAATCAGGAGCGTTGTGTGTTCGTACCGGCCAACGAAGCAGCCAACAATATGGTGATTCAATGCATGACGTAAATGCCACACGGAAATAAGGAACTTAATTATACATTCAACGAAATTCAAGGCCGTACGCTCCACTAAGAGTCATATAGTAAATATTCATGTCAGAACCACAGCTCAGCTTAGGCCTCTTCTGAACATTTAAAGGTCCCCAGTATATATAGGCTACCTTATCTAAACAAAAACAAAAACGTATAATATCGTTTCATCTTGACCTGTATTTGGATGGTTTAGATAATTTATGTGCTTTTGATAGTCCTTTTGATTCGGTTGACAGTTTTGACTTTTCCACTCTTTACACTTCACTTCCACACAATTTTATAAAACAAAAGTCTTCCTATTTAATCAACTGGTCGTTTGATAAATCTAATTGCAAATGTTTTAGCTGCAACTCATGTAAAGCCTTTTTTCTCAAAACAAAAAGGTAAATGTCCTAGATATACTTACTGGAGGAATGATAAGATGATTCAGCCATGAATTTTCTCCGGGAAAACATTTATGTACGTTTCGGCAGTAAGAAAATAAATTAAGAAGAGTGTTGATAATTTATAGTTGCTCTTGCATCCTATGGTAAACAATTGTGTAAACGGGAGAAATCTGACAAAAAGTCACTTAATTCCTATTTGAATAAATGTCTCAATATTGTTGATATTCGCATTTCACATTTTAGAAAATAATTTAGAAATACACAAAAGAATAAGTAATACGTCCATCTCTAGGATTGAAAACAAAATGCAAGTAATCAGGAGCGTTGTGTGTTCGTACCGGCCAACGAAGCAGCCAACAATGTGGTGATACAATGCATGACGTAAATGCCACACGGAAATTAAGAAATAAATTATACATTCAACGACATTTATTCTGTTACGCCGTTCCGTTATTTATATAGTTCGTTTGATTATATTCGTAATCTGTTTATATGTTCCAGTCTAGGAGTATTATTCACCTTTAACCTTATAAGAACGTTAAAACGTTGTATCGTGGCTACCTTTCCCTCTCTTTTGGGTTAAACTAATGTCCTGACAATGTCCTGACAATGTCCTGACAGTGTCCTGACAGAAATGAAAATGCTAAATACTTTTTTATTATTGGATGGATTTACTTGAAATTTTGAATCAAGCAAGATGAGATTTTATATTTAATAAATAAAATTAAAAAAAAAATAAAAAGATATTCATAAGAGTTAGAAAACTTGACCTGACCAACTTGACCTTGAAACTACTAATGTCATGACCGATATGAAACAGCTAAAAAATGTTTTATTATTGACAGGATAAACTTCAAATTCAATACCAAGGAAGAATAAAACATTAAATACAAAAATATTAGAAAAAAAAGAAAACAAATATTTTCAAGAGTAAGAAAACTTGACCTGACCAACTACGTCTTTCCCATGACTAATGTCCTGACCGATGTAAAATGCCTATAACTTTTTTTTATTCTTTAAAGGATCGATTTCAAATTTGATGTCAATGAAGATTATAATACTAAATATATAGATACAAGAAAAAGATTTTAAAAAAAATAATTTAAAGAGTTAAAAAACTTGACCTGACCAACGTCGACTCTGCTCTGACTAATGTCCTGACCGATGCACAAAATGTCAATAACTTTTTATTATTGAAAAAAATGAATTAAGTTCCTTACCAAGGAAGATGATAGCATTACATATAGGAATTTATGAGAGAAAAAAAATGTCTTTTTAATTTTTGAAATGTTGATAACTTTACCTAACCAACTAGATCTTTGTCATGATGAATGTCCTGACCGTTATAAAAATGCCAATAACCTTTTTGTTATTTATTGGGATATTATCAAGTTTGGTATCAGGGAAGATTACAACACTTAGTATAAGCATGTAAAATAAAAATATTTTAAACTTGACCTGACTAATGTTTACCTTGTCCTGCAATGTCCTGACTGATGAAGAAAAGACAAATATTATATAACTGTTTTTTTTCTCTATCTAAAGACAGAATAGACTTAATTCTTTAAATTATATTGATATTTCCTTCTTTTTTTTTATTTAAACATAGTTTAGAAAGAACTTGGATGCACTTTTTATTATTCGTAATATATGTGTATAAGAAAGCCAAAAGACAGTGACATAATAAAATTATGTTTATTATAAGTTTTTATATTTCTATGTGATTCTAACATAATTCTACTTTGAATGCTTGTAAAATCATTATATTGAAATCAAAAGAAGCCCATTTCCTGTCCTTATTAATTTTATTTGACATGTTTAATCCCTCATTAACTAAACAACAAAAAATGAGTGAAATAAATAAGAAAAATATAGGTAAGTAAACACTTCAATTTGTGTTAATTTTAATTAATGTAGGTGTGATTAAATTTTAATTATTCATGTCACTGTCTTTGGACTTAATTGCATTCTGTACATCGTATAATCCTTTCATATTAAATATAGAAACGGTGCATTTACTTAGTATCTACAGCATCTCTAATCACATACTTTTCTCAGTGATATAAAACTGTGGTTATGTCCCTTTCAATAACAAAAAAATTATTGGCAATGCAATTTTATAACGGTCAGGACATTCAACATGATAAAGATCAGGTTGGTCAGGTCAAGTTTTCTAACATTTCAAAAATTAACAAACAATTTTTTTTTTCATAAATTCTTATTTTAAAATTCTTATTTTGAATATCCTTGGTAAGGATTAAAAAAAAAAGTTAGTAACATTTTCTACATCGATCAGATTTGACATTAGTCAGGGCAAAGTCGACGTTGGTCAGGTCAAGTTTTATAACTCTTAAAATTAGTTTTTTTAATATTTTTTATTATATCATTGTCTGCAATGTTAGAATCTTCCTTGACATCAAATTTGAAGTCGATCCTTCAAAGAACAAAACAGTTATTAGCATTTTACATCGGTCAGGACATTAGTCACGGGAGGACGTAGTTGGTCAGGTCAAGTTTTCTAACTCTTGAAAATAGTTTTTTTCTTTTTTTTTTCTAATATTTTTGTATTTAACGTTTTATTCTTCCTTGGTATCGAATTTGAAATCTATCCTGTCAATAATAAAACATTTTTTAGCCGTTTCATATCGGTTAGGACATTAGTAGATTCAAAGTCAAGTTGGTCAGGTCAAGTTTTCTAACTCTTATAAATATTTTTTTATTTTTTTATTTTATTTATTAAATAAAAGTTCTCATCTTGCTTGATTCCAAATTTCAAGTAAATCCTTCCAATAATAAAAAAGAATTAAGCATTTTCATTTCTGTCATGACACTGTCAGGACACTGTCAGGACATTAGTGTAACCCCTCTCTCTCATGTACACAATTCGTGGCTAACCACAGAGTGAGTTAATTCTACAACATTGTATTTGAACCCTTCAAATTGCTCTCTACATATTTGAACCTTTTCTCTATAAAATACCTGAAATTTAAGGCAGCAACCATTTGATTTTCACGGTTGAAATTCGATAACATTTTTTTTCTTTCAATTTTAGCATTACATATAGCTGAGGGTGAAACAAACATTGTTTTTCTCAGGGTCAAAAACCAATTATTTTTTTCTCCAAAATATGGAAACAAACTTTTGTTTCCAAAAAAATCCATATATCCAGACAATAACGACGACGAAACAACGGTCATACCTTAACACTGACAGTGGACTACATAACTTGTGTGTACTAGGCAGCAACCCAACAACGTTGAGTCAACATGGATCCCAGTCATGTGGAACAACAAGAAGAGATACAGCCCCCAGAGGGAAATGTCCTAGATCTAGAACTATTACAAAATCCGTCTAATACAACACTTTCAGATGAAAATGTCGAGACTAGGCGAGTGCGTAACCTCACAGAAAAAGGTAAATGAGTTTTCAAAGAAAAACGTGACAAGTTCTGTGCAAAACTTGTTTAAAAAAAAAGAAAAAAAAAGAAAAATTCTGTCAGGAAATAAAGACCCTTTGGTCAGATATAGAATCACAGTTATTGGAGATCGCCAAGCCTCCAAAAGAACTCCAGCAATTGTTAACAGTACAGGATAAGCCTGTACGAATTATCGTAGACTCACAGACGAATATCTGGACATTGGAAAATCAACAAGACATAGACGCGTGTAATCTCTCGTTGGATTTTCGTCTGTCCAGAGTGGAATTAGTCATGGGAACCTTACATGAGCATCGCCTTGCCCTTACACATGCTAAATCTACAAAAACAAAGCAGAGGCTGCCAGATCTCAGATAGCCTTTGCTGAAAAACAGGCCTTGCTCCTAAAGCAGGAGGCAATGATAGAAGAACAGACTCTTTTCAAGCAAAATGAAATAAAGGCCGAGGCGGAATAAGAGGCCATACGACGAAATGCTGAGGCTGCACACCAGAAAGCTGAAATAAAACGTAAGGCCATACGCAGGAAAACTTTAATGGTAGAGGAGGCTGCGCGTGCAACACGGGGAAAAATCGAAATTAAAGCTGCTATGAACATTCTAGAAGCCCAAAGAGAAGCTGCAGCCGCAGAAGCCGAGGCTCGTATCCTGGAATACGACAGCAGCCAAGCATTTAGCGATCTCCCTACTGAAACTGAAGACCTCTCCAGCGTGTGCAAGAGTTCGTCAATAAGCATCATGTACCAACTGCTGTAAAGGAAGTAACAGAACCTCAAAGGATAAAGCAAATTTCTGTTCAGATTGAGCTGAGTCATGAAGCACCAGCGTCAGCGTTTGTGCCATCTGTGGCACTGAACTTACCGTCACAGACATCTGTTGTCTTGCCTTCCGATACGAAGTCTCCGGAAGTTACCTTAATCCCAGATCTGGGAATAGTAACTGTTATACAAAAATTAGGCCTTTCAGATGAAATCCCTGCTGAACTAAAAAAACAAGGTGTTAAAGAAGAGATCCCTGTCTCACACATGAAACAAGGCGTTACAGAAGAGACCCCTGCTGCGCACCGATACGATCGATATGGTGATCCAATAATGTTGCAGACGTCTCTCGTCAACAAACTTGACAACTTTCCAACACTGACAAATAAAGACAACTCACTCCCTGTACGATTTGTCAGATATCATCTCAGAAATAGAATATCACAAAGAAAATCCCAAACTGGGATGTTTGCTAGCTTACTCCGACTCTTCGAAGGGGGTAAATCCTATTGTGGAAAAACTGCCATACGGACACCAAGAAAAGTGGATAACAAGGGCTTCAAGATACAAGTCTTACTATGAAGTTGCATTTCCACCCTTCACAGAATTCTCTACTTTCATCAGGGAAATCGGCAAAATAAAGAATGATCCTGGGTTCATCTTTGGGTCAAAAGTCACGCCTAATACAAAGGACGCTACGCCAAGTTTCACACCTCAGACGTACTCTAAAGTCAACGTCCATAAGACGGTTGTTGAACAGCAAACTGAAGACAGCAGTCAACAACAAGATCTGTGTATCCTACACAAGACAGAACATACCTTGAATGAATGCCGAGCATTCCGAGCCAAACCAATCGAGGAACGCAAGGAACTGTTAAGACAAAACAATGTGTGCTACAAGTGTTGTGAGTCAACCACTCACAGAAGTTGGGACTGCAACGCAAGTATCAGTTGTAACGAGTGTGGAAGTGAACGACATACCACAGCACTTCACATCACTAGACCACAACAATCTGAAAGTTTCCAGTTTAGCTCACCCAAACCAGTCTACGGCAGGGAGCAGACAGAGTCAGCTGAAACAAAGTTAACCTCTGTGAGTGCGATCTGTACAGATATCTACAAAGATCATAAGTGCGAGAAATCTTATGCCAAGATATTACCTGTGGACGTGTACCACAAGGACAAGACAGACAAAATTATCAGGATGTACGCCATTATTGACGACCAAAGCAACCGGTCTCTTGCATCGCATGAATTCTTCAGTCTGTTCAACGTTCGGGTAAAACCTGAAAACTACTCTCTTAGATGCTCCGGCAGAGTAGCTACTTCCGGGAAAAGAGGAAAAAATTTCGTCATAAAATCTGTACATAGTGACGTACAATTTGATCTGCCTACATTAATTAAATGTAATAATATTCCCAATAATCGAGACGAAATTCCTACTCCTGAAGTCGCAATGCATAATCCTCATCTGAAAGAAAGAACTCAAAGGAAGCATTCCAACAATAGAGGAACGTTGTCAAATTCTACTCCTAATTAGAAGAGACCTTATAGAGGCACACCACGTCCTTGAACAACGCCTAGGACCATCCCGAACTCCATTTGCCCAAAAGTTGAGACTTGGTTGGGTCATAATTGGAAATACATACATTGACAAGCAAACTCTTCTATTGAAGTCAACACATAACTAACGTTTCAATCACGAAATCAGAACAACGTCTTGCCTGAAGACCAGAAATAGCTGTCAAGGACAAAAATCCAATGTTGTTCAGGCTAACGACCAATACGTTCATTCGAATGCCAAGGTTGGAAAGTCGTATTCCATACAATCCATTGAATGTACAGGACCTAGTTCCAAACCTGGTTAACGCACAAACTCCTCTAAAGGGACAGCACTTGTGTCACTAAAAGCAAAAACTGTGACTTCTATATAAAAATATATAGATAAAGAAAGTTTCAATCCGAAATCAACAGGACCTAAAGTTCATGGAGAGGAAATCAATAGCATTCATAGAAGGACCTATTGCCAATCTCAATCTGCCATTGAACGAGCATCGTCTACTACGAAGAGGAAGCAGTATTGCCAAATCTGACTTGAATTTTAGTGAAAAGGAACCAGTAGTCTTATTTGGACATCGTCACAGAGAAACACCTTTTCTTGAACATTACTACGACAAAATCAAATATAGAGGACGCAACACTACAGATAGAGCGACTAGATCTGTAGGATTGAACGATATGACGAACCGCCTAATTTCGTCTGATACTCACAAAGATGTGTCATTTGAGCCCAATCGTCGGTTATACTTAGTGGTCAGGCCATTACAATAGTCAAGGCCGTACGCTCCACAAAGAGTCATATAGTAACTATTCATGTCACAACCACAGCTCAGCTTATATAAGCCTCTTCTGAACATTTGAAAGGTCCCCAGTATATATAGGCTACCTAAACTACACAAAAAAAAACCACGTATAATATCGTTTCATCTTGACCTGTATTTGGATGGTTTAGATAAATTGTGTGCTTTTGATAGTCCTTTTGGTTCGGTTGACCGCTTTGACTTTTCAACTCTTTACACTTCACTTCCACACAATTTAATCAAACAAAAGTTTTCCTATTTAATCAACTGGTCGTTTGATAAATCTAATTGCAAATTCTTTTGCTGCAACTCATGTACAGCCTTTTTTCTCAAAACAAAAAGGTAAATGTCCTAGATATGCTTACAGGAGGTATGGTAAGATGATTCAGCCATGGATTTTCTCCGGGAAAACATTTATGTACGTTTCAGCAGTAAGGTTTATCGACAGATTGTGTGTATTCCTATTGGCACCAATTGTGCCGCTTTAACTTGTTCCTGTACTGTTATGAATAACAGTTTATGGCCAAACACAGTAAAGATACGTCTAAATTCCATTTAATTAATAAATTCAACAACACTTACTGTTATCTTGATACTATTCGTTAAATAATCAAGAATTCTCTAAGTATACTGCCGAAATTAACCCACAGCAAATTATTATAAATAAATCAAATTTTAACAGCAATACATGTAAGTGTCATTTCCTAGATTCAGATATTTCAATTTTACACAAGAAACTTAACACAAAAATTTCCAACAAAAGGGATGATATGTCTTTCACTATTGTTAATTTTCCTTTTTTGGACGGTGATGGTCCTCTGACATTGCACAAGGTCGTGTTTTGTCTCTGACTGTTAATGACGTCTATACCATAAATCCATTGGAAGTTGGATGTGAACTGACATTTAATCTTAGAAACATGTTTTGTTTGTTAGTTGTTATAGCATTTAACTACATATAGCTGTCAGTTATTGTGAGTACTTTCAGATCTGTACTCAGTGTGCTATTTGTTCTTAGGGATGAGGGATGGATAAATACCTTACCACGTCCGGTCTGATTGTTTTCGTCTTTGTATTGATCTGATGCGTTAAGCCTTTTTCAACTGATTTTTATAGTTTGTTCTTATGTTGTGCTGTTACACCACTGTCCCATGTTAGGGGAGGGTTGAGCGCTCACAAACATGCAAAACCCCGCCAACATGCAAAATCAGGAGCCTGTTGTTCAGTGATTGTCGTTGGGTCATGTCTGTCATATTTGTTTTTCGTAGATTTGTTTGTTATAAATTAGGCCGTTAGTGTCTTCAAATTGAATTGTTTCATATTTTCATGCCGGGGACATTTATAGCCGATTATACGATATGGAATTTATCGCTGTTGAAGGCCACACGGTTGCACATACACTGCATGAAATGATGCATTTAATATAAAATTAAATGCATATGTTATGCATATTAAATTTCAAATTACAAAAAATATTATGCATTTACTTTGCTGGAAAATTTCTAATTTAATATAGATTTAAACTAAATTTAATATTGCAAATAAATTCCCAAATTTCAACCTAGTTTAAAGGTATTTTTAAATCTAAATAAATTTCAAATTTAAAGAATTTAAGTATACACTAAATTTGAATAAATTTCTAATTTAAAGAAATGTTTATGTAAATTAAATTTGAATAAATTTGAGATTTAAAGAATTTTTAATATAAATTAAATTTGAATAAATTTCAAATTTAAAGAAGTTTTGATATAATTTAAATTTGAATAAATTTGAGATTTAAAGATCTTTTAAAATAAATTAAATTTCAATAAATTTCAAATTTAAAGAATTTTAAATATAAATTAAATTTAATTAATTATGTAATTTAATTACATGTAAATTCAAATAAATTTCTTGTTTATGACTTATTTAAATTAGAACTTCCATCAAATTTAATGCAATTTAAAGTCAATATAATCCTGTATAACTACTTACAAAACAATAGTGCAAATGAATAATAAAGAAAAGGCAGAATTTTTCCCTCTGCTTTTTGGAAAAGGGATGTTGGGGATTTGTTTTTACTTTAACCCAAATATCTGGTTTGAAAATATCTAATTAAATAAAAAAACAAAAATTAGGAAAAACAGGAATTTTTAATGGTGATAACTTTGTAGCTACTGTACATATAAAATTGATCCTCCAACTTTTCTGATCCATGTTTACAAAGTATTAGACTTGAAAGGCATGGATTTCTGCTCTGTGTATTTACAGTAGAATAATATTTGTGGTTTCAAATGGCAATGTGCAAATGTATAATTTGTCAGTAACATTGAAGACTGTATTTTTCAGATGAAACTTAAACAATAATCCAACGAATACATGTAACTCATTTGCAAAGCTCATACCATTTTGTAAATATGCCTTTACCTATATGTAAAGAATTGCAACGCATCTGAATTTATATAAGAACTTGAAGAGTTAGAATCTAAGACATACAAAAAACACAAACACCAGATATAAACTATAGGACAAGGCTATCTATGTGCGATTTGGATTTTGACAATGGCAGCAATATACAATACAGGAGATAACAAAAACTTTTGGACAAAGCATAACCATACACAACAATTTCTAGCATTTTCTTATTGTCATCCTGTCTTGGGCATAGTTATTTTCACTTCTAATCGGGTCAGAATAATAAAAAAAAAACAATTTTGAGTTATCTCCCTTTGTATATACTTCAATAAAAGAAACAAAGTATCTAACAAATTAATTTTATTCAGATACTGACAAATTAGAGTTGTTTTGGTGATAAATTAAAATAAAATGTCAAAAAGTTTGTTATACAATTTTAAAAACATTTAAAACAAATAAAAAAACACTTTTGTTTAAAAAAAGTCAAGTTCTACATCAAAGAACCTCATCAAATTCAAACTAATTAATAAAATAATGGTTATTGACAAATTAACATGCTTACTTGTATAGATTATTTAAGAATCATAACAATTGGGTTATAACAAAAAGCAAACATAGGCACCTCTAAATTTCAAGTTTGGCATCATAAAAATATTAATGAATAATCTCCCCTGCTAGCATTATTTGTCAATTTTAAAAACTTCAAAAAGCAAAAAACAAAAAACATAACATTATTTACATGATTAACATAATTCGTAAATTCACAAGAGTGCACACACTGAAATGTCTCGCCTTCTTTACTTATCATTGATATTATGTTGATAGTCCTAAGTATAAAGCTTTATTAAAAACTGTCACATAAGCTTAACATTAACCAAGATAACTAAACAAAGAGCAATGAACCATGAAAATGAGGTCAAGGTCAGATGAACCATGCCAGGCAGACATGTACAGCTAACAATGCTTCCATACAACAAATATAGTTGACCTATTACTTATAGTTTTAAAAAAATAGACCAAAACACAAGAACTTAACACTGAGCAATGAACCGTGAAAATGAGGTCGAGGTCAAATAAAACCTGCGCGACTGACATATAGATCATAAAATATTTCCATACACCAAATATAGTTGACCTATGGCATATAGTATTAGATAAAAAGACCAAAACTCAAAAACTTAACTTTGACCACTCAACCATGAAAATGAGGTCCAGGTCAGATGACATCTGCTCGCTAGACATGTACACCTTACAATCATTCCATACAACAAATATAGTAGATCTATTGCATAAAGCATGAGAAAAACAGACCAAAACACAAAAACTTAACTATAACCACTGAACCATGAAAATGAGGTCAAGGTCAGATGACACCTGCCAGTTGGACATGTACACCTTAAAGCATGACAAAAACAGACCAAAACACAAAAACTTAACTATAACCACTGAACCATGAAAATGAGGTCAAGGTCAGATGACACCTGCCAGTTGGACATGTACACCTTACAGTCCTTCCATACACCAAATATACTAGCCCTATTGCTTATAGTATCTGAGATATGGACTTGACCACCAAAACTTAACCTTGTTCACTGATCCATGAAATGAGGTCAGGTCAAGTGAAAACCGTCTGACGGACATGAGGACCTTGCAAGGTACGCACATACCAAATATAATTATTCTATTACTTATAATAAGAGAGAATTCAACATTACAAAAACTCTGATCTTTTTTTTCAAGTGGTCACTGAACCATGAAAATGAGGTCAAGGACATTTGACATGTGACTGACGGAAACTTCGTAACATGAGGCATCTATATACAAAGTATGAAGCATCCAGGTCTTCCACCTTCTAAAATATTAAGCTTTAAAAAAGTTAGCTAACGCCGCCGCCCGATCACTATCCCTATGTCGAGCTTTCTGCAACAAAAGTTGCAGGCTCGACAAAAAAAACATCCTGCTGCTGGAACATTGATTAAAATTTCATTCCAAATGCTGTATGCAAGAATAAAAATAATAAGGTGTAATGAAATACTTCAAATATGTACAATTGAATAAAATAGCACACAAATAAACTTTTATCAACAAAATTATGTAATGTCAAGCAAAAAATTATCAATATTGAATATGTACTTGGACAATTGAAGAAAATAATAAGTTTATATGCTTATAAATATATATTTGGTGTATTGACTGTCTCCTGATTAGTTAAAATTTTTTAGTTTTATTTTCAATTTTTTTTGTTTACAAATTTTATGAAGTCAACATGTGCATGATGTGTGTACTTTGTTATTATTTATATAAATAAAATAAAAAAATTCTTTGAGCCTTATTTTTGATAGAAATTTATTTATAATGAATGGCAATAACTTATTTTGATTTTATTGAACCATAAAATTAATTTTCAACTATTTACATTTTACATAATCCTCTTCGCAGATTATCTAATGTGAAGATTCAAAAAGTTATCTCCCTTTGACCAAGCGATTATAAATAATGTGAAATCTTACAGGAAAAATCTTGACAGCAAATACAAGACACTGAAATGAGCCACACTCAAATTATTATTCAGCATTTAATTAATTAGAAAAGGCAACAGAAAGTTTAAGTAAAAAGAAATATGTGTAGCTTAACCAAACACATTAACATAATCTGATGTCACCGATATGCTGCACTTGTAAATAATTTTAATAAAAAATGCAAAAGTTGAAATAAAAGAGCAGTAATTCATTTTTTTACTTTAAAAAATAATCAAATTCAATAAACCAAACCACTTCATTTTAAGGGTTCCCCCCTTAAACTGAAAACTGTCAACTATAATTCAAAAGTAAACATGAAGGTATTTTTGTTCTTGCAAATTCCAAAAGTGTACCTTTGAATTGGTCCTTATTAAAATTTAAAGAAATTTTTATTGATATCTCTCAATTTTGTGTCATATGCCCTTAAGTAAAAATCCATGCAAGTTCTGTACATTTCTTGTGACAAGGCCTCTCTGATTTACTTGGACCTCAGCTCTTTGCCTTGTGCATTCAGCTGTCTCTGGTATTTACAGTCTAGTAAATGACTTTAGTTTATCCATGTAAGATTTAAAATCTTGTGACAGTCAAATCCCAGTTGTGATCAGGCGAGTTTATCTACAGAATCACTGTCCCAACTTGAAATTAAATCAATTTGCATGGCCTTTCTAAGTTTGTCCTTTTCTGACACTGGCAGTTTCTTGGTTTAAAGGGCCTTAGCTCTATTTTGTAGCTTCTGTAATAAAGTAATAAAAAAAAATGTTTAATTTTATTAAATTGACAAGTGATATATATGTGACAAAAGCAATAATTTTCTGCATGCAATTATTCTATCTTAATGCAGTTGTAATCAAAATCATATATTTAAAAGATATTCTAATGAGGGACCCAAAAATATCTCGTGGAATAACTCTATAAAAAGAATAGCTAGAAGTTGTGATAAATTTTCTATTTTCAATGGACCATGAAATTGGGATCAAACCATTAATTTATCCTTAGAAAGATCATAACATAAGGCACATGTATATTTATTTTTAAGTTGATTGGTCGTTAACATCATTAACAACTATCCTGACCAAAAACTTTTACCAAAACTTGAACCTAAAGCAGAACAGATGAAAGAATAAACAAACAAAAGCATGGATCATTAAACATAAACCCCTTCTACTATTGTAGGCTGGCATAACAATTTATTACAACTATTACACATTGTGATTTATTTATCAACATCAAAAAAATTATTGATTTGTATCAGTTTAGTTTTTCAATTATATTTTAAAACTAACTCCTTCTATCATTGTTTGGTCTTATTCACGGTGTAGAATATATACAACTTTTATAATTTGATGTGTGATCCCCTCAGGGGTTCAGGCTTATATTTTGGCAAGTGTTTGATGTGTCTATGGGCACTATGGAGGTCTAAAATTAGGTAGCACCCCATTTTTTCCCTAGGGAGATTGATATTGGAATAGCTCATTATTGAGTTTGTTGTCTTTATCAATTTCAATATAAATCACAATATCAGGTACAGCAATTTTTTTTTCTTTTGACATATAAGAAGTATTTGTAAATAGTACTAAAATACAATCAGCTGTATACAATATAACCAAAACAAAAATCTGAGACTGGATTACTGCCCTTTTATCTATTTATTATTTGATCTATAAAATAATATTTAATCAATAGAAATGTGAAAATTTCAAACAAGATTTAAGTCAGTTATTGTTTGATTTGGCTAATTCTACTAAATACACAATTATTTTGATTTTTGTTGTTGTTGTTTTTTTTCCTGCAATTATTTTGTAACACTCTAATAAAAATGAGTATGAATTCAATCCTCCATGATTCTATTCATGCTATTTGTTAGATGTCTCTACTCTCATTGGCAACAACACTTCATCTCCTTATAAATTAATTTTTGCAGGCCTCAACTAACAGTATTTTCCATAAAATATATAAAACAATAAAAAGCTAGTACAATCATGACAATGAGTACTATTAATTTATCCCAAGACTTGGTCTGGTCATGTCAAATTAATGTAATCATCAAATAGCTTACTTCAAAATAGAACCAGCTGCTGTTTTACATGTCCAGACTAGATTGTTTATGCCTATAAGCATCACAAACAGCTGCTTACTGCAAAATAAAACATAAAAAGTTCTTAAAATAAATGTGTATTGCCAGGAGATAATTAGTTGAATTTAAACATTCATATTATATTTGTTAAACTTGGTCTAAGGAAAGGGTGTACAGGATTTCCAATACTCCATATATATATATATGTCTAGCGGGACGGCTGCAGTGCAGGCGATTTGGTGTCACGATATCACAGTAGCATGGGTTCGAATACCCGCGAGGGAAGAACCAAAAATTTGTGAAAGCAAATTTACATGTACAGATCTAACATTGTTAGGTTGATATTTAGACGAGTTGTATATATATATATACATGTATATAGCCCAGGTGGTCGTGTGGTCTAGCGGGACGGCTGCAGTGCAGGCGATTGGGTGTCAAGATATCACAGTAGCATGGGTTCGAATCCCGGCGAGGGAAGAACCAAAAATTTGCGAAAGCAAATTTACAGATCTAACATTGTTGGGTTGATGTTTAGACTAGTTGTATATATATATATATATATTTTACAATGTTTGGCTATTTGAAACATTATGATCACATGCATATATGTATATATTCTGACAGACATTTCAACATACATGTAATATACATAAGGTATATTTATAGATTTTAACAAGGCTAAGTAAGCTTATACTAAAAAGGCATATATGTACATGTAACTCTATCTTTTATCAAAGACAATGGCACGTCTCTATTTGAATTACATGACTTACAATGTACATTTATATCTTTTGATAGATTTTTAAATCATAAATTCAGAAAATGTAGACAAAATATATATATACAATATACAATGATATATACCTTTATATGTGAAGGAACATGGATGGCTGTTGTATTCCCTTATCTTTGAGCATCTGTTTCTGCTTGAAATCGATTCTCTGTAACAATTGGTGCAATTCTTCAATTTTTTCACTGTCATCAAGATTTCTGTTTGGGAATCCATCATCTTCTTTATTAGCTAAGTAAAATAAAAACTTTTTGAGAAAATGTAAATATTCAACATGATGTTCATACAAAATGACATAAGTTTAAATTCTTTTATATAAATGCCTTTTAAACTTGAGTCGCTGAACTGTAGTAACATGTATATGTTACAGTAAATAGGTGAAATTAGGAATTACATGTAATTACTAAACACTTCAGTAAATACCTGTAATTACTAGCCAATTTAGTAATTACATGTATTTACTAGTTGTTTCAGTGATTACTGGTAATCACTGATTTTTTTTGTCATTTTTACAGCTACATGTACAGTTGGGTGCAGACCAAGCATTACATAAAGTAAACGCAAGTTAACGCCGCGTGCACATATTTCGTTAGTTAACTTCAAATCTCCCGTTTACTAGTAAACGCACGTTTACTATAATTACGTTAACGTGGTCGAAATGGAAATTTCTAATGTCTACCCTAGTAAACGGGCGTTTACTATGTGTCCGTTTAGTCAGTAGTAAACGGGCGTTTACTTCAGAATTTTCAAATTTATTTTTACGTGCACTTAAAAGTAAACGGGCGTTTAGTACAGATTTTACAAGTGTATTTTTACGTGCACTTGAAAGTAAACGCACGTTAACTTTTCGCGTTAACTGATTGGGTAAATTTAGCAATAAACTTCAAGTTCATTTGCACATTTATTTTATAAAAGCGACCTTTAGTCTTTATATTTCACGTATATGTGTTTCAAACCAGAACAATTCAAAAACTCTTTTAATTCGAAATATTAAATTACACAAAATCACTTTCATAAAGTCCATTAACTTTACTGATTGGCAGATTTTCTATATTTTCCTTTCAAAAGTTACATGTGCAAATATTGATTCGGAAAGAAAGGTTGTCCGAGACATCGGGAGAATATTTTTATATGATGGGATATAAACATCATGGTTTACGTTGTTTCGTTCCCCGTTTATAATTGTCTCTTCGAATTCTTAACTATAACTCGGTGTATTTAATACATTAATTTTTAATCGAAATTCACCTTGTTTGCCTTGGATTAACATGATAAGATTCTGTTTTGACAAATGATAAAACAAAAAACGTAAATTGAACAGTATATTGAAAGGGATATCAATAAAGTGTAATATAAGTATGTTCATTTGTACCATCTCGTCAATTAAAATGTTCAAATATTGCTATCTTTACATTGATATATAACTCATTTACTATGCGGCTATATAAATTTACATAATAGAATGCTTATATGGTCAGTTTTGGTTGTTGTGGACAAATAATTTTATTATATGAGTCAGTCTGAGGTATGAAAACTCCTGAATTTTGTTTACGATTCAATATTTTCAATAAAAAAAGGACATACTGGCACTCTAAATTGATGCGAACAAATTTTTTTAGTCATAATATTCAAATATTGCTACCTATTTTCTTATACAATCAATCCTTACATGAAAATATAGCTCATTTACTATGCGGCTATATAGATTTACATAAGCAAATGCTTATATGGTCAGTTTTTGTTGTTGTGGACAAATAATTTTATTATATGAGTCAGTCTGAGGTATGAAAACTACTGAATTTTGTTTACAATTCAATATTTTGAATAAAAAAAGGACATGCTGGCACTCTAAATTGATGCGAACAAAATTTTTTAGTCATAATATTCAAATATTGCTACCTATTTTCTTATACAATCAATCCTTACATGAAAATATAACTCATTTACTATGCGGCTATATAGATTTACATAATAAAATGCTTAATATATGGTCAGTTTTGGTTGTTGCGGACAAATAATTTTATTATATGAGTCAGTCTGAGGTATGAAAACTACTGAATTTTGTTAACGATTCAATATTTTGAATAAAAAAGGACATGCTGGCACTCTAAATTGATAAATAAAATTTTTTAGTCATAATATTCAAATATTGATACCTATTTTCTTATACAATAAATCCTTACATGAAAATATAACTCATTTACTATGCGTCTATATAGATTTACATAATAAAATGCTTATATGGTCAGTTTTGGTTGTTGCGGACAAATAATTTTATTATATGAGTCAGTCTGAGGTATGAAAACTACTGAATTTTGTTTACGATTCAATATTTTAAATAAAAAAGGACATGCTGGCACTCTAAATTGATGGGAACAAAATTTTTTTAATCATAATATTCAAATATTACTTCCTTTTTTATTATACAATCAATCCTTACTTGAAAATATAACTCATTTACTTTGCAGCTATATAGATTTACATACTAGAATGCTTATATGGTCAGTTTTGGTTGTTGTGGACAAATATTTTTATTATATGAGTCAGTCTGAGGTATGAAAACTACTGAATTTTGTTTACGATTCAATATTTTCAATAAAAAAGGACATGGTGGCACTCTAAATTGATGCGAATAAAATTTTGTAATCATAATGTTCAAATATTGCTACCTATTTTTTTATACAATCAATCCTTACATGAAAATATAGATCATTTACTCTGTGGCTATATAGATTTACATAAGCAAATGCTTATATGGTCAGTTTTGGTTGTTGCGGACAAATAATTTTATTATATGAGTCAGTCTGAGGTATGAAAACTACTGAATTTTGTTTATGCTTCAACATTTTGAATAAAAAAAGGACATGCTAGCACTCTAAATTGATGCGAACAAAATTTTTTAGTCATAATATTCAAATATTGCTACCTATTTTCTTATACAATAGATCCTTACATGAAAATATAACTCATTTACTATGCTGCTATATAGATTTGCATAATAAAAATGCTTATATGGTAAGTTTTGGTTATTGCGGACAAATAATTTTATTATATGAGTCAGTCTGAGGTATGAAAACTACTGAATTTTGTTTACAATTCAATATTTTGAATAAAAAAAGTACATGCTGGCACTCTAAATTGATGCGAACAAAATTTTTTAGTCATAATATTCAAATATTGCTACCTATTTTCTTATACAATCAATCCTTACATGAAAATATAGCTCATTTACTATGCGGCTATATAGATTTACATAAGCAAATGCTTATATGGTCAGTTTTGGTTGTTGCGGACAAATAATTTTATTATATGAGTCAGTCTGAGGTATGAAAACTACTGAATTTTGTTTACGATTCAATATTTTGAATAAAAAAAGGACATGCTGGCACTCTAAATTGATGCGAACAAAATTTTTTAGTCATAATATTCAAATATTGCTACCTATTTTCTTATACAATCAATCCTTACATGAAAATATAACTCATTTACTATGCGGCTATATAGATTTACATAATAAAATGCTTATATGGTCAGTTTTGGTTGTTGCGGACAAATAATTTTATTATATGAGTCAGTCTGAGGTATGAAAACTACTGAATTTTGTTTACGATTCAATATTTTGAATAAAAAAGGACATGCTGGCACTCTAAATTGATGCGAACAAAATTTTTTAGTCATAATATTCAAATATTGATACCTATTTTCTTATACAATAAATCCTTACATGAAAATATAACTCATTTACTATGCGGCTATATAGATTTACATAATTAAATGCTTATATGGTCAGTTTTGGTTGTTACGGGCAAATAATTTTATTATATGAGTCAGTCTGAGGTATGAAAACTACTGAATTTTGTTTACAATTCAATATTTTAAATAAAAAAAGGACATGCTGGCACTCTAAATTGATGCGAACAAAATTTTTTAGTCATAATATTCAAATATTGCTACCTATTTTCTTATACAATCAAACCTTACATGAAAATATAACTCATTTACTATGTGGCTATATAGATTTACATAATAAAATGCTTATATGGTCAGTTTTGGTTGTTGCGGACAAATAATTTTATTATATGAGTCAGTCTGAGGTATGAAAACTACTGAATTTTGTTTATGCTTCAACATTTTGAATAAAAAAAGGACATGCTAGCACTCTAAATTGATGCGAACAAAATTTTTTAGTCATAATATTCAAATATTGCTACCTTTTTTCTTATACAATAGATCCTTACATGAAAATATAACTCATTTACTATGCTGCTATATAGATTTGCATAATAAAATGCTTATATGGTAAGTTTTGGTTATTGCGGACAAATAATTTTATTATATGAGTCAGTCTGAGGTATGAAAACTACTGAATTTTGTTTACAATTCAATATTTTGAATAAAAAAAGTACATGCTGGCACTCTAAATTGATGCGAACAAAATTTTTTAGTCATAATATTCAAATATTGCTACCTATTTTCTTATACAATCAATCCTTACATGAAAATATAGCTCATTTACTATGCGGCTATATAGATTTACATAAGCAAATGCTTATATGGTCAGTTTTGGTTGTTGCGGACAAATAATTTTATTATATGAGTCAGTCTGAGGTATGAAAACTACTGAATTTTGTTTACGATTCAATATTTTGAATAAAAAAAGGACATGCTGGCACTCTAAATTGATGCGAACAAAATTTTTTAGTCATAATATTCAAATACTGCTACCTATTTTCTTATACAATCAATCCTTACATGAAAATATAACTCATTTACTATGCGGCTATATAGATTTACATAATAAAATGCTTATATGGTCAGTTTTGGTTGTTGCGGACAAATAATTTTATTATATGAGTCAGTCTGAGGTATGAAAACTACTGAATTTTGTTTACGATTCAATATTTTGAATAAAAAAAGGACATGCTGGCACTCTAAATTGATGCGAACAAAATTTTTTAGTCATAATATTCAAATATTGCTACCTATTTTCTTATACAATCAATCCTTACATGAAAATATAACTCATTTACTATGCGGCTATATAGATTTACATAATTAAATGCTTATATGGTCAGTTTTGGTTGTTACGGGCAAATAATTTTATTATATGAGTCAGTCTGAGGTATGAAAACTACTGAATTTTGTTTACAATTCAATATTTTAAATAAAAAAAGGACATGCTGGCACTCTAAATTGATGCGAACAAAATTTTTTAGTCATAATATTCAAATATTGCTACCTATTTTCTTATACAATCAAACCTTACATGAAAATATAACTCATTTACTATGCGGCTATATAGATTTACATAATTAAATGCTTATATGGTCAGTTTTGGTTGTTACGGGCAAATAATTTTATTATATGAGTCAGTCTGAGGTATGAAAACTACTGAATTTTGTTTACGATTCAATATTTTAAATAAAAAAAGGACATGCTGGCACTCTAAATTGATGCTAACAAACTTTTTTAGTCATAATATTCAAATATTGCTACATATTTTCTTATTCAATCAATCCTTACATGAAAATATAACTAATTTACTATGTGGCTATATAGATTTACATAATAAAATGCTTATATGGTCAGTTTTGGTTGTTGCGGACAAATTATTTTATTATATGAGTCAGTCTGAGGTATGAAAACTACTGAATTTTGTTTACGATTCAATATTTTAAATAAAAAAAGGACATGCTGGCACTCTAAATTGATGCTAACAAACTTTTTTAGTCATAATATTCAAATATTGCTACATATTTTCTTATTCAATCAATCCTTACATGAAAATATAACTAATTTACTATGCTGTTATATAGATTTACATATTAAAATGCTTATATGGTCAGTTTTTGTTGTTGCGGACAAATTATTTTATTACATGAGTAAGTCTGAGGTATGAAAACTTCTGATTTTTTTTACGATTCAATATTTTGAATAAAAAAGTACATGCTGGCAATCTAAATTGATGCGAACAAAATTTTTTAGTCATAATACTCAAATATTGCTACCTAATAATAATTATATATTACGAGTTAGTCTGATGTATGAAAACTACTGAATTTTGTTTACTATTCAATATTTTAAATAAAAAGAGGTCATCGCCGTCAGACTGGTACAAACATTGCTGTCAATTGTTTTATATGGTCAATTATGGCATAAAAATCTAACTGAATTACTTCTATATAGAATAAGATAACTTGTTAAGAGGTAAATATTGTCAGTTGTGGTGAATGATATCAAAAAGTTTTGTTTTACGAGTCAGTCTGTCTAAGATGAGAAAACTGTTTGATTTTGGTGAGGATTACATTACATGTATTTAAACATACTTAAACTATTATTTGCGAAGAACAAGAAATTTACTATAATTATTGTTCAATTAAATACAAATGTGTGACATTTTTAAATAACTGTAATCGTCAATATGTCAAGCAGAAATGACCACTTGGTCAATTAATTTTGATGTTCCTTATCATTTCATATTTTAGGTCAGTGTATCCAAGTTACGATGACAATCTGAGTTAACGGGCGTTTACTACAAACAGTAAACGCGCGTTTACTTATTACAAAAATAGAAGACGCGCCTTTTTCCACGTTAACGCGGAGGTAAACGGAAAAGTAAACGCCCGTTTACTCTTTACAAAATTAGAAGACTCGCCGTTTTTGCGTTAACGCGGAGGTAAACGCGAAATTAAACGCCCGTTTACTTTTAATGTCTACTGCAATTTCGGAGTTAACGCACAGTTAACGCGGCGTTTACATGAAGTGCACGCGAGTTAACGCCGCGTTAACTTTTTCGGCCCGTCTACATGTAATGCTTGGTCTGCACCCAACTGTATTTACTAACTTGATGTTTTTGTTTTAAAATTAAAAACATAATTCAAGATATCAAATAAGAAAGTAAAGGGGTAGGGATTTTAACGGCGCTAACTTAAGGATGTAGGAATATAATGCACATCCAAAGTGCATACTCTTTAGTGTTTGTGAATTAAAACTGGAAAATGGTTGTTTTATAGGTTTTGAAACTCCGTAAATATATGTATGCAAGACAATGATATCTATCCAAAATCAAACTAAAATCTCCATCATGCACTGTGGCTCAAAACTTTAAAAAAAACTTTCTCCAAATATCCTGGATTTCTACCAAACTTCATGAACTTGGACAGAAGCTAAATGTTTATGATCATAAAATAATATCCAAAAGTAAAGTTTGAAAAAAAAATCCTTTTTTTCGTATATTACTTATAAATGGACTAGTTTTGTCCCAGTTAACATTACATACACTCTGTAGTTAAAGTTTTTAAAACATTAGATTTTATAAACCATCCTGGATTTTTACCCAATTTTGACTGAAGCTTCTTACAGTACTAGTCAACAGATAGTATCTAGAGGAAAATTTTAATATTTTTTCCTCATTTTTGTTGAGCATGCGATTAACAGCAAAAGTAACCGAGACTACATGTATTTGTTCTGCAAAAACCCTTACAATTTTAATAGCTTAATACATCGATAACCCATCTCCAGCTAGGGGTTGATTTGAAGGTCACATGAATACGTATTCAATGAGGTCCAAATATTCACTTGCAAGTGCACAACTCATCAACCTTGTTTCTCAGCTAATTTAACAAAATAAAACCAGAATGGCTGCTAACAGTGAATTATAATTTTACAATATCATTTTTATAAATGATTTAACAACAAAAAAAAGATATTTTTTTTATATATCTCGAAGCTAATGCACATAACAGTTCATTCCAGTTCTTAACCTACATAACGTTATCTTATCTTTATAAGGTAATAAGTCTAAATATTCTTCATATTCAAAGAGTTCTTTAAAAAGTTAAGACATAATGCTTTGGGAGAATTTTCCATTTCTGATTTCCATGTCTGCTGAAGTTGGTCAAAAATTATCTGTATTATAATGCTCAACTTAAACCATTTTGGATTAAAACTAAAGTTACTCTGATTTAACCAAATATTTGAAAGTCCATATTTATTCAAGATATTTTTTATACATATCAACCATTCAAAATTTTAAGTGTACTAACTGATCTTCTAGTTAGTATTACACAGCTAAAACAATGTTGTATTATGGTCAGGTGATCAAAAGTTATGGTTGTGTTAGCAGTCAGTAAATAGGTGTAAATATTCATTTTAAATTTAGTAACCATGATAACTGGGCTGCTTAAGGAATTACTTGTATTAACTAAGTGCATGAAATGCATCGGGAATTACCGGTACCTGTAATTCCTAAATTTTAGTAATTACATGTAATTCCTAATTTCACCTATTTACTGTAACATATATAAACAGCATGTAAAGGTTTGAAATGTTTCCAAAAAAATACTCAATAATCATAATATAAATGAAGGAAGTATGGTAACCTACATGTATGTATCATTTGTTTGGCTATAGTAATTGGATCAACATCAGTTGGTCTTTAGCGGATAGCATTTATTTTGGAAACATACCACATTGTTTACTTTAATCTAATTAATCTTCATATACAACATGTACAATGTACATATACATGTATCTTAGTTTTCTCGTTTGAATTGTTTTACATTGTCATATCGGGGCCTTTGTGGTATGGGCTATGCTTAGTCCTATAACATATGACTTCGCATTCTTATTCAATTTTTAACGTTTTTATACTGATATTTTCATTTTCGGGTGGCACATTGATAGTAAAAAAAATATCAGAACAGTAAATAGAAATAGTAAATAATGCCCCCGAGGTCATATGTTATAGGACTAGGGCTATGCTCATTGTTGAAGGCTGTACAGTGACCTATAGTTGTTAATGTCTGTGTCATTTTGGTCTCTTGTGGACAGCTGTCTCATTGGCAATCATACCACATCTTCTTTTAATATATCATTAAGCATTTGAATCACAGGCACTTGTTTCTATCCATTGGAAGACCCACTATCAACGTATATTTTCGAGAAGGTACCCAAGTAATTTTTTCACCTCTCCGCTTAAAACCATTATTTCTGGTAAATATATATACGTTAATAGTGGGTCTTCAAATGGATAGAAACAAGTGCCTGTGATTTGAATTTATACCAATATCAAGGGTACAACTGATATGTCACCTGGGTAAGTAAGGTACATGTACCTATAGAACAAGTCAATTCTCCAATAATCTTAAAAACTATAGCACAGTTTGTTATTATTCCGTGACAATAAACAATAATTTGCTTTGCACGACACTTTGACCATGTCCCCTCCTTTTTAAATAAGGTTTTGGGAATAAAATATATTGGGCATGCATATCAGATTAATCATAAAAAGTAAATTGATTGTGTAAGGTTATGTAATATATAATGATCTATATTAAAGTAATGCGGTTACCAAATCGAAAATCATGTTGAATTTGAAGTGTGTTCTTCTTTTGGGATTTGAAAATCCCGCAACATGACGACTTAAACATTGCTATAATAGAAAACACTCGAGACAACCGAAAGGTGCACGGTCGCACTAAATACCAATAATATGTTATTAATCCAAATAAAATAATGTATCCTAATTGATAGATTGATATGATGCGTATATAATATAATTGTTTAGGGGTCATCCATAATTGTCAACCATTTTCCAAAGTGTACAAAACGTACACTTTTTCAGACCCCCCACCCTCCCTCAAAAAGTGTACATCAACCATTTTCAGATTTCAAGAGAAGAATCAGTCATTCTTAATAAAAAAGAAGATCCTGTCTATTATATTTTAGTTTAATATAGAAATTTGCATTGGAAAAAAAACTAAAACATATCTGACTGTTTTATTTGATGACATCTATCTGTGATGCTTTGTGTTTTGTCAGAATAAAGAGTACAAAGATTAGTGTTTCCCGTATCACACAGTGGGAACTTGATGATGGTAACTCTAATCAAAAAAGGCACCTAGAGCATGCAAAAGATTAACAAAAGGGCACATAAATTATGCTTAGAATCAAAGAAAGGGAAATACATGGTTATATTGCATTTGTAAAGTATGGACTGACAGTTGTTGATGGAATCAGAGTTCAAGACAGCAATCAATAACAGTGTAATGTTTTAAAAACATTTTGAGTTTTTAAATTTCCCACCTGTATTTCTATTTAAAAGGTCCCTGTAAATATACCATTCATGGCACTATTATCGTTAATGTATATATACTGTAACGTGTACATATATTGGATATTTTTTAAGTTAAGGTTAAACTTCATATGGAGGTGCTCCTAATTAAAAGCAGCTTATACTAAGAAAAATAAGTTTACTTCCGGTTTACTGGTTTACTATTTTGGAATGCATTACAAGGAAATTAATCGAAGGACCAGTTTAAAATCTTTTCACAAAATGGCGTCTTGTCAAAATCAAAACATTCAAAGAATTTAGTGTTTCCATCAATTTTGTTTATTAAACAGAGTAAAACTATATCGATCTATAATAAAGCAGGTGAAATTGACAATCGGGGGTACTGAGAAATGCTTGCAAACTTTTTGTTTAAATAATTTTACTAGTTCACATTTTTGAAAGATTTAGTTTTCATATGATATGATCTTTTAATCGTTCAATCCAGATTGAGTAGAATTATGATATCGAAATCAATATCATCAAGTGAAAATAATAAAGATAAAATAAGAAGAGAAACACACCCAAGCCTATTCTCGATTTTACAAATCGACGTTCTCACGGAAACGATATAAATTCCGGAAATAAAAAAAAAAGCGTACGGTAAAAATGTCGATTTTTTAACCCCCTCCCCCCAAGTGTACGTTTTGTACACTTTGGAAAATGGTTGACAATTATGGATGACCCCTTAAAAGATGTGAATAACAGAATAAATGACAGACACATGATCTCCAGAAATTAACTAGTAAAGATAATAAAGTATTTTCCTGGTCTACTTTTTGGTCTTAACTTACACTGTTATTATAACAACATTACACAAAAAAACGCGGGACATGACCAGATAATAAATATAATTTTTCATACGTACAAATCAAGTTGATCGAGTTACCTGGACTCATAATATTCACATATTAGTATAACCCTTAATATATATTTCTCAAATTATTGCTTTAATAGTAAGCATAGGTACTTGGGTACAGGACATTTTTTTTACCCTACCCTTTTTTTCCAAAATCTGTTATATTTTCGTTTTCTCACTTTCGTATTATTTATTTTTTTCGCGTCTGTCTGTACGTGTCATTAGAACATAAATACACTACAAATTACTTGGTTTTGCTATTTACTATCAATTCCAAGTTTACTATCCACAGCGGTCACGGATATATTACTAAAGAGAGTGAATTAATTTTTAAAATAGAAAACGAAAAAATAATGGATATTGGAAAAAAGGGGGAGGGTAAAAAAATGGTGACATCCCATTAGTCTGACAACCATTATTCGGACAGCCCAATACTCCGACAACATGTACTATTCTGACAGCCCATTATTACGACAACCCATTACTCCGACAGCCCATTATTCCGACAATATGCGTTTTTCTTAGTGTATGGATAAATTTTCTCTAAAAAAAAAAAAACCCAACTCCGCTCTCTGATATTTGTGGTTGTCCGTTTTGATTCCAATTATTTTTTGCATGCGGACATTAATTTTGTCTCAGTATATTGGAGTTGATACACATGATTATAGCAACTGCTCAGTCCTTAACCTCGCCCCTCTTTCGTTTTGCGTGTCTAGTTACTTTATTTATCTTTATATTTCGTTGTTTGTGTGTCTACTATCAGTCTGTGCTGTTCTAGCTCGCTATTTCTTGCATGTGTGTCTTGATCTACCTTCTTTTCACTAGATCTTCGAATCCCCCTTTTCGCGTATCAGGGGAGTGAGGTTCCCCCACTATGAACTACATAAATAAATAATACATCGGAGTTGGAAAACACTACCCGCCCTCTTTGGTCGCAACACTTTCTCTCCTTGTATCACTCATCTGAGTTTTATTTAAATTTATTTTGTTGCAGAAATAATGGGATAAAATAGCGTCAGTCAAAATTAGAAAAACAAACGGAGACAAATACGTACCCAGAACCTAAAAAATAAGAAGACAAATAGGACGAAATATGTGCTCAGAAAAGATGAGCAATTCCAATCATGATCAATCATGAATACGGTATCATGTTCGGGAATGAGAATCCACGAAATACGGAGACATGTAGCACTTCTAATAGCGATCGTTCAGACATAATCCGAAAGATGACACTCAATATTTTGTTGGGAGACCGATTTTGTATCCTAAGATTATTTTAAATTCTAGAAAGATATGCCTCTTTTTTAATGATTGGTGGAGATGCAGGACTGCATGATGATTTACAACAAAACTTATTACGAAAAACAAATATGACGGACATGAATATTTCGGCAATTTCTATCTAAATATGCATAAGGAAAAGTGATATCGGGTCAGTGACTGTATATGTCATAGAAATATACCGTCAACGCATTTTGACTGCTCAAGTAGAACGAGTGCAGCATAAAAGACAATAACAAACTAGTAGAATAAGACAATGTGTGACATTCTTGTCATTGTGTCTTTGTCAAATTGTTTAATTGTAAAAACTTAGTAATATGTGTTTTGTGGGAAACTTATTTTTCATTTAAAAATTGGTTTCAAGAAGAAACATATTTAGATATCATTGATTTTAAGAAAGGTAATTTATATGTTAATTCAGAATCGGTGCTCTTCCATTACATGAAGAATTGAAAATGCTAAATACTCAAAAAATCGTATTGTACAGCTGATAAAGTTTAGGATGAGCGTCATTTTTCAATCGAATGCTCACTTCATTATAATTTGAGGGAGGAATTCTTTCGCCATATTTCTAGCACATATCAGAACTTTAAAACGTTAGACAATTATGATTAATTTCGAAGTGAACACAAGAAAACTTTACTATTATGGAGAAAAAAATGAGGATCATATCGTTAGTTCTTTTGAATAATGTAGTACATGTCTGGATACTGACTGTTAATTGATATTAATACGTATTTTTTTTTATATTTTGTCTTAGCTCCGATTGTGACTGAGGCTTATAGTGCTATAAATATAATTATATCATATTAGTATTGTAATGTCTTAATGTTGACACAATCATTAGACTGGCCGCCGCTTCGAAAAAGTGGGGGTATACTGTTTTATCTCTGTCTGTCCGTCCGTCCAACCGTCCATCCGTCAGTTCGCCGCCCGTCCCATAACTATTTTTGTTGCATCTTTTTCATGAACTACATTACAAGGATTTCTGAAAGGTTTATTGAAGTCAGTTATATCGTGTGATGCTTTTTCAAACTCATTACTCATTACTCATTACATGACAGCCAAGTTGAAAACTTTTGTCACATTTTTCTCAGGTACTACAATACCATGATTTCTGATATTTAACTTCAAGGTTTATATAAGTCAGTTATACTGTGTAATGCTTTTTCAGATTCACAACTCAAAAACTTTCTATCTACCGAAATATTTGGGCAGGGTATCATCAGTAGCTCGCGCCATCAATGCTTGTTGTTGATTTACATAGATCCTTTAATTTGGAAAATAAAATATTATTTTCTGTTTTATTCTATATACAGATTTCGAATTGAGAATTAACATTGAAAGTATACGAACTACCTTAGCCTTGTATTATATATACGGAGTTATTTCTTAAAATATGTTATTACAAATATAAACGTAATAATACAGACAGACACATTTTATTTTACCCTGATATCCTGATACTTGACTTGATAAGTGTCGGAATTATAGGTTGTCGGAGTATTGGGCTGTCGGAGCAATGTGTTGTCGGACTATTGGGTTGTCAGACTAATTGGTTGTCGGACCAATAGGCTGTCGGATTAATGGGCTGTCGGAATAATGGCGTGTTACCAAAAAAAACAAAGTTCCGATGATAGTAAGACCCTTATTACTATACACATCCTTGATTCATGACAGTGATATATGCATTATAAACTGTATACAGAAATATACAAGATATTGACTTCTAAATTAACTTAATGTTACCTCAGTTACTGACTCCATGTTGACATTATTGTGTAATGTTGGTGTTAAATGAGATAGGTGTTGAAATTTTTCGTCGAATAACTGAATTTGGTGTGTCGATATCTTCTGATCCTCCACATGCCCCGGGCAAATCCAGAGGCGCTAACCGGGCATTCTTTTGCATCTGACCGAGAAGACTTTCAGAAGGACTGTATAGACGAATCTTTAATTGTTTTAGAACCTTCATCAGACCCGAGTCTTGCATGGAGATGGACACTGATAGACTTAAGTACTGGTACATTGTATTAACGATTTCACTACGAGGAATATCATCATCTTCAGAATGTGAGAGACAAGCAAATCCGCCAGACGACATATCCAGACAGACTTAGTCAATGATGCAAATAATATTCTTGTAGACTTGTAGCCAGACTGGTATATATATATATATATATATATAAGCAGACTGGTGGACGTGTAGGACATGAAGGCAAACTGTTAGAAACGTAATATGGCGGGTAAACATGTATATCGACTTGTAAACACGGAGACAGACTGACGGACACATATATAGAGACCGCGGTTAAAACGTAGTGACTTGTGGACATAGCCAGACTGTTGAAAATCATATGGACAGACTAGGGGTCTATAAGAAAGACTTGTGAAAGTAAAAACAGACTAGTGGATGATTGAAAAACTGGTGAACATGTAGACAGACTTGTGCAAATGTAAATTGACAGAAAATATTTGTCAGCCTAAAAATCTAATTCTAACTCTATTGGGTTTGATTTTCAGACTTACATGTATATGAATACGAAATCTATATTCTTTGGGGGGGGGGGGGGTATTATGTTGTAGGGCAAGCTAGGGTAACAGTTATCAAAGCCCCCCCCCTTTTTTCAAATAAACGATTTTTTTTATTAATCTTCATTTTGTCGGATTAGAAATGTTCTATAATCTCATCTATGATTTAAGTATAAACTAACACTTTTTTACTTGGTTGTGCTATAATGAATTTAGTATTACCATTTTTTTCAGTTAAGAACAAAAATGAAAATAATGGATTATTTAAGGTTCTCTCATTAAAATATTCAACATAATGATTCTTTATTTGCAAAACAAACAAAAAACAATTTTGATTATGGCAAATACATAGACTAAACAAACATAATGAAAAATTGTAAGGTTAAATTAACTGTAATATTTATTTCCAAAATAAATTCAACATCATGTCAGCTCATCGGGTCAATTTAATTAGCCGGATATCGTTGCCTTTACCAATTATTTCACACCACATTTTACACTAGTTTAACAAATAATTCATACTTTTTATACTGATTCAGAAGCGTTGTCTATGTGGTTTATTTATTATAAAAGTTGTAGGTCACTGGGTCATTATCAAACACTACAGGAAATTAAACAATGTATAAATTTGTCTTTGGTATACACGTCTATATACTATACTGACTAATATAAGTTCAGCAGCGCATATTTTAATATATTTCAACAAATAAACAATACATATTGTCTGTGTGTGTGTTACAAGTATGCAAGTGATCTAATTATTACAGGAAATAAATGGAACCATAATGCGTGATTTTCTTTACTTGAAAATGGAAAAACTTGACAGAAATTAAGATAGATTTGACTTGAATGTATCTGTTGTTTTACCTTTTTTGTAAAGCAGTATATTTTGAATTTGTTAATAGTATAGAATTTTTTATTAATCTAATCAAGAACCCATAAAGGGCATCATTTTACAACACAATATGTTAGTATACTAGTATATATAATGCGACGTAGGTAAAGATTTTTCTTTATAAAATATTATCATTTCCAATTTTGATGAAAACACATTATGTGGTCAAGAGGATAGCGTTTAAAAACTAAAAAAATGCTTGCACTTCGCCATTTTTTAAGTTAAATGGTCAGTTTCATTTGGCCTTATTATTAACATTTTTTAGTCGAGCGTCAATGATGAGTCTTTTGTAGACGAAATACCCGTCTGTCGTGAATGTAAAATTTCAATCCTGGTATTTATGATGAGTTTATTTACCATATTTACAAATATCTTTCTATTAAATATACCAACCGAGCTATACACTAGCTGTTGGCGCTTTTAATCTTGGTTGCAGTATTGAAAATAAATTGTAAAAATGAAACAATGTTACTTTTCTTAAAAGAGGATTTACGTATTCAGCTTCTTTTTTTAGAGTGAATGGCAATATATGTTTTTTTTTAAACAAATACATGACAGGGTGCTGCCTGAACTAAAGTGAGGGGTATCTCAAGTCAGTTATTCCCTTTATGGTATATAATCAATAAAAAAAATCCCACAAACGGGGGACCCGGACCCGGGCCCGCCCCCCCCCCCCCCCCCAAAAAAAAAATGGATCCGCCTATACCAACCGAGCTATACACTAGCTGTTGGCGATTTTAATCTTGGTGTTATTTAACATTTGCAGCTATTGAGAATAAATTGTAAAAATGAAACAATATTACTTTTCTTAAAAGAGGATTTACGTATTCAGCTTCGTTTTTAGAGTGAATGGCAATATATATATATATATATTTTTATATATTTTTTAACAAATACAGGACATGGTGCTGCCTGACCTAAAGTGGGAGGTCTCTCAAGTCAGTGAATCCTTATATAGTATATAATCAATAAAAAAATCCCACGAAAGGGGGACCCCCCCCCCCAACTGGATCCGCCTATACCAACCGAGCTAAACACTTGCTGTCGGCGCTTTTAATCTTAAGCTATTGAAAATAAATTGTAAAAATGAAACAATATAACTTTTCTTAAAAGAGGGTTTAAGTATTTAGCTTCGTTTTTAGAGTGAATGGCAATATTTTTTTTCTTTTAACAAATACATGACAGGGTGCTGACTGACCTAAGGTGGGTGGGGGTCTTTCAAGTCAGTGATTCCCTATATAGTATATAATCACTAAAAAAAAAACCACGAGAGGGGGACACGCCCCTCCTTCCCACTGGATCCGCCTATACCAACCGAACTATACACTAGCTGTTGGTGCTTTTAATCTTGGTGTTATTTAACATTTGCAGCTATTGAGAATAAGTAAAAGAGACAACGACTCGAAAACAAGCAGACGATAGACGAAGGCAATTGGGTCTTCAACGCGGCGAGAATTCCACGCAAAATACGGATATAACAGAAAATGTTCTATAATTGCCGATCCGATACATGTATTGTAACTATCCATGCACCCATCGATTCAATCGAAAAACTCGACGTACGACCTTCGACAATAAACCAACACATGCGAAATGTATATACGTAACAATTTATAAAATGTCCCGATGTGACAAAATGTGAAACAATAGCCTAGAGTATGTAAAAACAAGAACAAAACAAAAAACAAAATTTGATAGAAAGCAACCATTGCATCCCTGAAAAATAACTTTCAATTCAGAAACTCAAATGTATTACGATCTTAGAAATCTTAGAATTCATGGCTATAAAGCTGAAGAGAAATGTTTAAGCAAACTGAGCACTATGAGGTTTTGATTTTTTATAAGTATCAACTGCAATTTCAAGCTTATTTTATGACCTCACTTTCATCGAAGGGTATATTAATTTATCGCCTACAGGTTCGTTCGTCTACCCGTTCGTCTGTTCGTCAAGCTATAGATTGGTTTGTCTGGCTATCACCTCGTACAGTTTTTGAGTTGCAACTGAAACATTTAAGTCAAATATCCTCAAAATTCAAGGTAGTTGGATACATTTTATCATAAAATGCAGAGAGAGATCATCGTTTGTCCTGCTTCCTCTTCCGACATTTTTTTAACTATAAATTTATAGTTTTAATTAATATTTCAGAGGTTGTCTGAACATACAATTGAGATGTTCATGCATGTATTCCTATATATGCATCTTGATTTTTGTCAAATATTCTTAAATGCCAGGAAGTTGAACCTTAACAATTATGTATATAACCAGCATCTATAGAGCTACTCCTACATTTTTTTAAGCAAAGACCTTGATATCTTGTAGGATGCAGAGGCGTATCAAAGGAATGCGGTAGCAGGTGGGCCTCCCCCTTTTTTTGTGTTATTGATTATAAAGAGAAGCACTGAAACATGACTGGCACAGGCCCCCTTTTCGGCAGTACTGAGGCCCACTTTTGAAAATTTCTAGTTCCGCAACTGGGATGTTTATACGCATAATAGTGATGTGCAAGTCCATATTTAGTCTTAGATACATGATTTGTTTTATTAGTTGTTGGTGGCTTTGAACTAGCTGGCAGTTAACTGCGAGTACTTTGAGATATGTTCCTATAGTGTCTTTTTGTTGGGGATGAACAAGTACCCGGCCACGTCCACTTGTAGTTTTGTCATCTGATGAGTTAAGCCATTTTCAAACGATTTTGATAGTTCGTTCTTATGTTGTACTGTTATACTATTGTCCCATGTTAAGTGCATGGGGTTGGGATCCCGCTAACAGGTTTAACCCCGCCACATAATATAAGAATGTGCCTGTCCCAAGTCAGGAGCCTGTAATTCAGTGGTTGTCGTTTGTTTATGTGTTACATACTAGTATTTTTTTTTCGTTCAATGTTTTATATAAATAGGGCCGTTAGTTTTCTCTTTTGAATGGTTTTACATTGTCATTTCGTGGCCTTGTATAGCTGACTATGCGGTATTGGCCTATCTTATTGTTGAAGCCCGTAGGGTAACCTATAATTATTAATTTCTGTGTCATTTTGGTCTCTAGTGGAGAGTTGTCTCGTTGGCATTCATACCACATCTTCTTTTATATATATATAGGATATTTTTTTCAAATATACATTCATATACATTATAACTAATAATTGGACTAAATCAACTATGGCTGGGGTATTTAAACGTGTCTTATAGACACACATAATTTACGTTTTACTTCTGTATTGCTTTTTGCTAAATGAAATGTATGCAAACCTATGTTGTTTTATGCAGTGGTGTCACAAGGGGGATGGGGAGGGATCTTCTGCATGCATATGTAGTTCCTAAAATTTTATACTATATTCATTTAAATCTGAATTACCCGGCATAGTTTTCTCGTTTGAATTGTTTTACATTGTCTTATCGGGGCCTTTTATAGCCGACTATGCGGTATGGGCTTTGCTCATTGTTGAAGGCCGTACGGTGACCTATAGTTGTTAATATTTGTGTCATTTTGGTCTATTGTGGATAGTTGTCTCATTGGTAATTATACCACATCACCTTTTTTATGTAGTCTTTCTAAAACATTCGATGAACATCTTTTCATTTTCGCCAATACATTATTTTTTTTCATTCGCCCAAATTTTAGATACATGGCGTAAACACACACTAGTTAATTAATAAAAAAAAACACACTTCTTTCTGCTATTTGCACCCGCCTTGTTCGCCATGGGACATGAATGTGTGATAATCATATATAGGCGGTATGATATAACTTATAATTTTTTTGTGAACGGGATGACGATCGGAATTCATTTTTGTTAACTTCGGAAATTAGTACATACATGTACATGTAAAAAAAAAAGTTCTTATTAATAATCGTGTCAAAAATATCGCTCTAATATATATTTTGACAACCTGGCAGTCAGCACTGTTCTTCTTTATAATTCTTAAATGTATCACCCTACGCGACATGCGTTGCGGTAGAAATAAAACTTTTTCATGGGCGTCCGAACGTGTCCGTGTTTCTGTCCAGCCACCTCTCATGTAAAATTCTTTGTCAATTGTGAATCAAACTTATATCAGAGATGAATCGTCACAAATGGCTCGGACCAGTATTGAATTTCAACATTTTTTAAAATATTCGATCTCTCTTTTGCACCGATTATTATTACTATTATCATCATTATTGACATTATTATTACAAACCTCTACTGTTCGCTATTTATATACACATGTTATAAATTGTCATAATAATTGTTGTTCCTTGCAAATAGGCTGCTGTCGTCTTCATCTGGCGCAGAAATAACTGGTTTGTGTGTGTGTGTGTATGTGTGTGTGTGTGGGGGGGGGGGTCCAGTCTGTTGGGCTAGTAGAGAGAAAACTCAAGTGAAATTGGTAAATGGCTATCGCAGTTTTGCGGTGACCATTCCTTCCCCCATGAAATCGAGGATTGCTTCACGTTTGACATTATATCTGACGCTCGAAGCCGTCATCCATGCATTCTAAGATGTTGTACTTGTATATGCTGAACTTCAAGTTAGCCATCTCATTGCTGGTCGGCTGCACGCGTTGAAAACTGTAAGAATAACGGTGCAGTTTTTCATGGATGTAAACAGAGTGCTTTTATCTTAATTTTACTGGTATGTTTTTAAACAGTTATATATACCATTGGCATTGTCCCACGTTAGGGCGATGGTTGGGATCCCGCTAACATGTTTAACCCCGAAACATTATGTCGGTAATGTGCCTGTCCCAAGTCAGGAGCTTGTTATTCAATGGTTGTCGTTTGTATATGTGTTTCATATTTGTTTTTCGTTCATTTATTGTACAAAAATTAAGCCGTTCGTTTTCTCGTTTGAATTTTTTTACATCGTCAGATAGGGACCTTTTTTAAGCTGATTATGAGGTATCGACTTTGCTCATTGTCGAAGGCCAAATGGTGACCCATAGTTGTTAATTTCTGTGTCATTTTTGTCTTTTGTGGGGAGTTGTTTCATTGGCAACCATACCACATCTAAATTCTTTTTTATAATCCTGCTCGGAAGCCTACTTTCACCTCCTCTTGAGTATGTTACAACAGTTATATACATGTTATGATTGACAATTTATAACTTATGTACTGGCTAACGGAAGAGATTTATAATGATCAAAACGACCCTGTAAGTAACATGTACACAAACAACGCAAATGAAACACAAATTCGGCAAAAAAGAAATAAAAAAAAATCAGCGAAAAAGAAATGCAGATCAGACCTGTGCAAATGATGAGTAATCAATGATAGCGTTAAATTAGAATTTGAATGTTATGGTCCCATATCATGGTTTAAAAGAATTAGGGACAAAAAACTGGCCATAATAAGGAAAACAACGTTTTTCTGGTTTCCGGACAATAACTTGTGTAAAAGTGTATTGATATCTATAAAATTATACTACAAATATTTGCACAAGGGAGGGAGGGTTGGGTTTTATTTTGTTGGTTATAGCTCAAACCGTTCAGGAGTAAAGTGCAAACAAGAATGTAAACACAATACACGGATGCCCAACTCGCACTATCATTATCTATTTTCAGTAGATAGTGAAATTGGGGCCAAAACTCTAATTTGGCATTAAAATTAGAAATATCATAGTATAGGGAAAATGTGTACTTAGTTTCGAGTTGATTGGACTTCAACTTTATAAAAACTACCTTGACCAAAAACTTTAACCTAAAGCGGGACAGACGGACGACGAACAGACGAATGGACGCACAAAGCAGAAAACATAATGCCCCTCTGCTAGCGTTGGTGAAGAATACAAATGGGTATTTTTAATAATTTTCGGAATATCAGTATACTAGTAATAATATCTATAATTTAAAGCACAAGATTCATAAGACCCAGAGGCCCCCTCCCCATTTTTGTGGGAACAAAATGGTTGATTGTATAGGGAATCACTGAATCATGAATGGAGCGCCCCCTTTTAGGTCAGTCGACGGGCCCCTCCTTATGAAAAATTATGCATGGATCCGCCACTGAGGTTTCATTCCACAAAAGAAAGGTTGGGTCGATTTAGGGGTTAAGGATATATTGCTTAAAATTGTTATAATAATAGAGGCCAAAACAAGACTTTTTGAATACTTTGTAAAACCTAGATAGTTATTAATCAAAGAAACAAAAACCCTTTACTTCTCCGAAATCATTCCAACTGAAAATGTCAGTTTAGTTGTATACATAGAGATGAACGCGTTACGGACATAATTTTGCATTTACTAATCAATACTTGTTGAGTTGTACAATTCATATTTCACTAACTGTTTTTCAATTTTCACTGAAGTTATATAAATATAATATATATGTTCGTGTTCCTAAATTCATGTCTTTAATGTGTAAAGATGTTTAGTAACTTTTTATCACAGTAGTATTGTCAGTTAAAATATTTTGGTTAATCTTTGGTGATGTATTTTTTTCCCTCAAGTTAAAGGTACATAGAGCAATATGATCTCTTTTTAAAATGCATCAATATACTTTTCTATTGAACCGTCTAAAATATATTATAAGCTTATATAACACATTCACCTTTTAAATAATTTCAATACATCAGTTTTATTTAAAATTAAAGATAATTCTTCTTCTGAACACCCCCCCCCCTTTTTTTCTTCTTTTTTTTATATGTTGTATCGAAAAGAAAGGATCTGAATCAGAATTTACATCTATTTTTATCTGTGATCATGTTTCATTGAACGCAGCTGTGTACCTAGTTGCATGGGGTTGATATAAATGACATGTTAATTGGAAGTTATGCAGTTACTGATAAGTTTCCTTGTCAGTTTTACTGGATAATTTAAGAGTGTTAAGGCCAATTCAGACTGGAGCGTTGTCAATGTGCACAACTTGTGTTTTTAAATTATAAAATTTCAATAGCAAGGTCAACATTCCAAAACTGAATGATTACCTTTGGAAGACAAAAGTTTAGTCGGAAGAATAGCCTGCTACAATATTGTACAGATGCTCGAAAAGCATCTTTAACTGTTGTTTTTGGGAGAGGAGTCGTCAAAATTATAAAAGAGGATGTGTCAAATTCAGAGGCGGATTTAGAGGGGACCAGGGAGCCCCCCGGGTTTCTGGGGGAAGTTTGGTTGATTATATAGGGAATCACTGAAGCATGACCAGAGCGGACCACCCCCCTAATCTTAGGCAGTCAGTGTGCCCCCCACGTATAACATTTCTGGATCCGTTAGTTAAATTCCCTATTCTCATACTATATATTTTTCTTATCATGGAACTTAATGCATTAATTCCCAGGGGAAGGCTATAGGGATAGCTTGAATAGGTCTTTCAAGCTTCATTAATATATGAAAAGGGTGGGAAATTTAAAACGGTCAGGGTTATTTCTAATTAAGTGTCTGATGCTAGTAGTATTTATCGTGTTGCGGTTAAAACCACATTAAAATTTTGTAAATGTGTCAGATGTTTCCGGCATTATTTGTAAATTTGCACCCATTTGACATCAAAAATAGACTGTAGGAATTTGCAAGTGTCGATAAGCTTTGTTTTAAAAATGTTTTAAGAGGGAATGGCAATGTAGCGCAAATCAGATCATTATATAGGTGTAGGTCTCCATTTTGGTATATAAATATCTGGAAATATACATAGACATGTATATCATGTTTAAACAAAAATATACATTAGAAAAGGGACAGGTTATAAGCAGATCCGGGTGGGTGGGGTTAGGGGGGTCGACGGGGTCGCCCCCCCCCCATTTCCTAAAGAAAAGGGTTGATTATATAGGAAATCACTGAAGCATGACTAGAGCGCCCTCCCCTTAAGGTCAGTCATTGCCCCAAACCCCTAATGAAAAGTTCTGGATCGCCACTGCAGGTATATGGAGTCTTAATGGCTGACATCTACCTCCAAATAAATGAACAAATTAAATTCAAGATTAAACGGCCTTTTGGGAATAACTTTTTTGAAATGCCTATTTATTTTGATATTTATAAACATCATACAATAATATTTCAATAAAATCTTACTCGCAATGGGGATTCCTTGAAAATAAAGAGAAATTGTCTTTCAAATGACAGCACGCAGAACATGTATCTATATACATGTATGTTACTGTACGGCTTCGTTATCGATCCGTAGCATACCACATCGTCTTGGTTACATGTATATGCATAATTGTGTAAATTATGTTTGCATTTTAACCCGTTTGGGTATTATGGTTTGCAAAAAGATTATCAGCTAATTAAACTACTTATTTGGGTTTTTTGGGCCGCTAATTTGGGCTTAAATTTTATTTAAAAATTACCAACTTGACTGCCAAAAAAAATCTAAAAATGTATATATTATAGTCCAGGCATGTTTCATATTAAAGAATTCCCATAATCAAGTTCTTATCGATATTAAAGTCAAACATCGAGTAAGAAAAGAGAAGATAAATGTTTAAGTATCGAGTTAACAAAGTAGGTTCACATTGTCGATCGGACTCAATCAACACTGATCGATGAAGCCACCAGAAGATTGATTTGACTCGTTCAACGAAAATGTTCGGGTGTCTATCTTGCTTGACACTGATTCCAATTTCTATGCGATAACCTTTGAAAGTCAATAAAATTCGAATAGGGATCAAGAAGTAGAATCCATGCACTAGATATTCGTCGGGAAATGTTAGTATATATATAGAGAGATCAAGAAAGGTCATCATACAAATATTTGAGGTAAACGGACAGAAAGTCACAGGACAAAAGTCACAAGACAGAAAGTGAAAATTTGATAGGACAAACTAAGTCACACTTACAATCAGTCAAGCCGTTGCCGAGGAGGCATTAATTTTTAACCTTGTCTGTTCGTACGTATACGTAAAAATGTACTAATCTTATCGGGGCCTTTTATAGCTGACTAGGCGGTATGGGCTTTGCTCATTGTTGAAGGTCGCATGATGACCTAAAGTTGTTAATGTCTGTGTCATATTAGTCTCTTGTGGACAGTTGTCTCATTGGCAATCATACCACATCCTCTTTTTTATAAATACGTCCGTACGTTCAAAAAATGTATCCGTTCTTTAACTTTAGTTTGCCTTAACCAAATGTAAGAATCTCACACACAATGCTTATCACCACATAACACATATCAAGTTTGAATTTTGGTCTCAATAATTTTCACCGTTCCAGAGTTATGCCTTTTACAAATATGCAAAATTGCTGAATATTTCGTTTCCTGTCTCTAACTCAAATTTGCCTCAACCAAATGTTATGAAGTTTAAAAATGCTTACTGCCACAAAACTCACATCAGGAACACACTTTTAATGTTCTTGATTTATGAGCCTTTATAACGTCTTATGCAAGCGGGGGGATTATCTGCATATGGCCCATGCACACATTCCCTATTTAGTTTTTTTATTAAGTGTTTTCTTTTTCAAAGAAAACTAATCTCAGAACTAAATTGTGACTATTTTGCCAAGTGACTTTTTGTCCGTGACTTTTTGTCTAGTGACTTTCTGTCCTACATATTTTAATGGTCAGTACTTGATAAGCTTGACTTTTACTTGATAAATAAATATATACGACGCTTGGAGCTCAATGCCATTAATCTGCGTTTTATCTGTTTTCTAGATTTATTCGAACAATACTTCTTTATCACTGGCTGACTACTGCCACCATTAATAAATCCAAACCTGACCTATATTCGACTCTACCAAACTCGATCGCCTTTTGATTCCTATACTTAACCATGCACATGCACGAGTACAAATGATCGCTACAAGACTCTATGAAAGATATCCACATAGATAGGAAGATGTGGTATGAGTGCCAATGAGACAACTCTGCATCCAAGTCACAATTTATAAAAGTAAACCATTATAGGTCAAGGTACGGTCTTCAACACGGGGCCTATGCTCACACCCAACAACAAGATATAAAGGTCGATAAAAAATTACTGGTGTAAAACCATTCAAACGGGAAAAACCAACGGTCCAGGTCTGATCTATATATATAAAAAAAAAACGATAAACGAGAAACACTCTTTCGATCGAGGTATAATATATATCTGTTATTAGGGGCTGAAGGGTCCTGCCAGTCCATTCCATTATTCAAAATATTCATTTCATTATTTAAAATTGGCTATTTTTCAATGTTCACGCGTAATTCGTTAGTTTTCTCGTTTGAATTGTTTTACAATGTCTTATCGGGGCCTTAAATAGCTGACTATGCGGTATGGGCTTTGCTCATTGTTGAAGGCCGTACGGTGACCTACAGTTGTTAATGTCTGTGTCATTTTGGTCTTTTGTGGATATTTTTCTCATTGGCAATCATACCACATCTTCTTTTTTTATATTTCCTCATTTTTACGCATGTTGTTGCATTTAGGTCCTCCGTAAACCCTCTTATAGTCATTGTGAATCAAAATATAGCTATAGTGTCACAGTCAATTTTTTTTTATATTTATTTCACTATTCACCGCTTCGATTTGAATAATGAAACATAAAACATTTTATTATTCATCATTCATTTTTTAATATTGAATAGTGAATAGTGAACTATGAATAATGGACGTACTTCAGCGCGGTTCATATATGATATATGGGTAGGCCCAAATTGAATACTAACTTTTTTGCAATCTTTATAATGTTCATGTCGTGTTTTTGATACTTTTCGTATTTCATCGAGCACCCATAATATTTCATAATTGAAGGATGGCTAAAATATAGAAATAAGAAATATATTGTTTATTTTCAAATACCACAAATATCTGCCAAAGACCAAACGACGGTAAATTAAACAAACAAGTTGATAGACGGCCTTCAACAATGAGCAAAAGCCATAAAATGTAATAAATTGTTAGACAATTCAAACGAAGATCACCAACAGCCTTCGGTATGTTATGATAAAACATGATAAGACAGAAAGCAAAAAATCAGGTCCCTGAAAATTTGATTTTACCCTGAACACAGACTTTAATTTTACATGTGACAGAATCACGTTGTTTTATACTTCGTGCTTAAGAAAATAGACACATGCATGGCCCAGAGGATTTAGAGGTTTTTTTTTAAGTTGGCAGCCCCCCCTCCCAATTTTTGGTAAAACAAAAATGGTTGGTCAAACAGGGAATTGCCGAGGCATGATTGCAGCGTACCCCTCTTCGGCAGTCAGTGATCCTCCCCCTTATGAACATTTCTAAATCCGCCACTGCATGCATGGCAAATCAGAAAATAAAAGTCAGGAATAAAAGACCAGTTTAAAAAATCTTTGTTTTCTACTAACACTGTCTATATTTTAAAAAGAATATTTAAGATAATATCTTATTTGAAAACTATTTACTAGTAGGTTTGTTTGAAATTGGTGAGAGAAAACAATGTTGCAGGGAGAATAAAGATTTTCATTGAACTTTATATTTCACTCTAAGTCATAAGCCCTGATTTTACACATAATTTACAGTTTTATCTCAGCATGTTATCAGTAATCTGTTACATATATAAACTTTGTGGTCACACTTTCTCTATGGTTCACTAATTGTAACCAGATGTATGTTGACTAAGTAAACCTCAATGTTAAACTGTTTTTATCAGAAATTGTTTTGTATAATTGGTATGTCCCTGTCCTTCCACAGGTTTCATTGTATTTTCTGCTCTCTCTGGTCAAAAATATGATGATTTTGAAAAAAAAATCTGGGACTATTAGACCTTGTTTACACTGACAAATAAGATCGATCTTATCGAACGCGGCCCTTGTCTTTTTAAGATCGATTCAAATAAAGATCGATTCAGTTTCGTTGCCAGTGTAAACAGGGTCTTATACTATTAGTATAATAGTCCAGATAACATTTATAATAAGAAAAAAATACAAGATTGATAATGAAAAAACGAATATTTATTTTCTATTCCTTGTATTTCTTAATCTAATTTAATTTAATAAAATGTATGGAAAAAAAAATCTAGATAAATTTCTCATTAACTTAATGACTTCCTATTTTTTAAAACTATTGTTGAAGTGAATTCAGGAAAAACAAAGATGTACCATAAACAATTATTCCAGCATCGACAAAGGATCTGATATATATATATATTTTCGTGCGTAAAAATTAACTCTTAAGTAGGCACGAGGTATGCATTGCCCTGCCTGTCTAGTTTGTTTAAATGATCAAACAAACTTTCAATTCCAAGTGTAATACGTAGCTGTAATTAATAGAAAACAAAAACTAACAGATCTTGGAAAAAGGGGGAGGGCTTAACAAAAATATTGTCCTTGATCTATGGATTCATTTTTTATTTATTTTAAATTTTAGATATTGATTGAACTTAAACATACTTTGGAGTAAAGTAGTTTTGAGATTTTAGCTACCATTTATTTTACTTAAACTGCGGAGTCCTTGGGACTTTTCTGCGTGACAATTTCTTTTTGGCTTACGGTAATTCATCTTCTTGAATATTTTGTTTTCTTGGGAAAAAAGTTCTCCCTTGATGTCTTTAGCAAAGGTTTTAGGTCCAAAGTTGCATTCAATTTCTCCTGATTATAATTTTGATAGATACCCTTGACCCTAAACAAGAAAATCTGGAATAGGTGCAAAATGAAGACTTGCTGACAAGAAACCTGTATTTGAAAGACAATCTACTGTAACATTTTTTGCAAGTGTCTGAACGGTTTATTCAATTTCATTTCATTTTGAATATTTTATAAGTTAGTATAAACTATACGAAGATTTCAATTGAACAATTTGTTTAACTTTAAAAATCATCAGAATTAATTAATCTATAAGTAAATTTGATAATTTCCAAGCTGGAAACGTTACAAGGTTTAAAGAAAATCCATAAAATAGGGTAACAAGAATTCTGATGATTTGTGACCATAACGAATCACCTTCACAATGTTATTCTATGAAACCCTACTATAGAAAATTCTAAAAGGTTCTATACGGAACTTGATACTAGCTTTTGATCATAAACAAGGTTCTATCCAAGTTTGGCAGAAATCAATGACAGTTTGAGAAGGTTATTATCATTTTTAAACCTTTTACCACAGAATGAATATTTGTGGAGGCCGCAACCAACTACGACGGAATGTAGGATGGCTATGTATCGCTTTTGCGACTAAAGTTGCAGGCTCGACAAAAAGGGAGAAATATTAAAAACAAGAAAAATATCTGAAAAAAATGAAGAAAATAAAACATAGTAAATTAACTAACATGCGATACAAAATTTCAAGAAATTCCATCAAGTAATATGGGAGAATATTACAGCACACACAACTATATAAATCGAGATATAAATGTTGAAAAATAAACTTTGAAGTCCAAGAGAATTTGAGCAAACTGGATTTTATGACAATATGCACATGACTTTGTTTCATTTTAAGACAACAAATCCATATTTATTTAAGTACAAATGCAGTAACAGCAACACATGATTTTCAAAAACTTGAAAAACATGAACTTGTTTCAGCTACCTGTATTTACCTATCTGGTTAATTAGTATGATTGTTTTGATAAGCATTCCTTTTTGTTGTAATAACTACTTGCACCTTTTTTTTTGTCATTTCTAAAGATATCTTACATATGTCTTCCTATGTAAGTCAATAAAGGCATATTGCCAAATTCCATTTCTACAAAAAACTGAGGTAAATATGTCATTTGATATATAACATGGTGTAGTTTTTGGTGTCATTTCAACGTCGCACACGCCCTTGTCAAAATCAATTTTATCAAAAGATAAACGAAAAATATTAATTACACCCCAAATGACTATCCCCCTTTCTCCCCCATAACAGTACAATGTATTTATCAATTTCTTCTTTTCCAGCCTTGCCCATTAATGCTTGACAATATCTGAACCTATGTCATTCTCTTTTTAAAATTGTGTAATATCAACTTCTGATATCAAACTTTCACATAGAATCGATTCTAAATTGGCTAGATTTGATTTAGTCAGTTCTATACATAGAACAGTATTAAGAACTCTTTATCTTAAATGTAAATAAGTCTTATTAATAATAATATATACATATTGTGAAGCCAAGGTGGTCGAGTGGTATATATAAATATATAAATATATACAACTCGTCTAAACATCAACCTAACAATATTAGTTCTGTAACTTTGCGTTCGCAAATTTTTTGTTCTTCCCTCGCCGGGATTCGATTAAAACTGACGAGGAAAGGTAACACACGGCCGCTGAAAGCTTTATTATTGTGGAGCCCAGGTGGTCTTGTGGTCTAGCGGGACGGCTACAGTGCAGGCGATTTGGTGCCACGATATGTCAGTAGCATGGGTTCGAATCCCGGCGAACCCATGCTACTGAGATATCGTGGCACCAAATCGCCTGCACTGTAACCGGCGCGCTAGATCACACGAACACATGGGCTTCATAAAAATGAAGCTTTCGCTGGCCGGGTGTTACCTTTCTTCGCCAGTTTTAATCTAGCATCGTACTACAGTACATGCTATAAAAGGCATGAAGATGTTATTTTTACAGATCAGCTAAATTATCTATATATATAGTGAAGGATCCTACAAATTAATGTAAGATACAGTCACAGAAATAATTATATTTACAAGTACGTCTGAACCAGTGACAATTTTACAACAGATGTATCTATCGGATCACCAGCAGTGATGGTGATACATGACTGTGTACATTCTGTATATACAACTCGTCTAAACATCAACCCAATAATGTAAGATCTGTAAATTTGCTTTCGCAATTGTTTTGTTATATATATATATATATATATATAGGGCAGAACAAACAAAAAATACGAGAGTAAATTTACAGATCTAACAGTTCTACCTATAACAGTTTAATACAGTTCTATCTAAAACTGGTTCTGACAGTTCTACTAAGAACAGTTTTTGGGGTAGAACTGTTCTAGGAGAGTTTACAACAGCTCTATGACAGATTATTCTGACAATTCTAACGAGAGATCAGAAGTTATATCCACTGTATGATTCCAAAAGAAAATGACTCAGAGGACATAAGAGAAAAAGGTAAGCACGTGTAACCTGCCCCAAACGTTAGATTGTGTTTACGATAGAAACAAAAAGAAAAAAAGCTGTTTACTTAATAAAACAGAATAAAAAGGGTGGGTTACGCCAACCTTGATATCCCTTTCCCAGTCTAGGCGTATCAGTGCATGTTCATAGATCTCCGTTGTAGAAAAACATCTTCCTATATCTATTTGAAATACATCCAATTTGGGGTCCTCATTGCGGTCTGCTTTTAAATCATTTCGATTTCTTTCAGAAACAAATAAAATACAGAATTGTGAAAAATATAAGATTCAACTTTTGAACATGTTCAGTTCAATATAACTACATATGTACAGTCATTTTAAAAATGAATTATCTTAATTTACTTGTCATAGTGTTTCTGAAAAACTAATGCGCGCCAATGTAATTACGCAAACGTAAAAAAAAAAACAAGGAGTAATTGTAACAGGATGCTGTTACGAAGTCTCCCAAACAAAGCTCCCATAACTCGCCATTCCTATGGTACCATCCATTTACAAGTATTCAAACAGGAGGGGGTGGTGGTGAACAGCAGGAACTTTACCTACATTTCATTAGATTTGTTTTATCGTCCCATACAAGAATATATATGGTTTAGGGGTGGGGATCTCAATCATTTAAAAGTTGTGGGGTGGGGGTGACCCCATGGACTCTCCCTATATTTCATTTGATGTGCTTTATTCTTCCATTCAAGAATATATATGGTTTAGGGGTGGGGATCTTGACCGTTTACAAGTTTTCTATCAAGATGGGGGTGGGGTGACTCTCTAGGGACTTCCCTTTTATTTCATTTCATTTGTTTTATTGACCCCTACAATAATATAGATGGTTAAGGGATGGGGATCTGGACTGTTTACAAGATAATAGCACATTCTCAAATTGAACAGGGTGGGGATGACCCCATGGACTTCCCTTTTCTTACATTTGATTTGTTTTATTGTCCTCTACAAGAATATATATGGTTTAGGGGTGGGGATCTGGACCGTTTAAAAGATAATAGCACATTCTCAAATTGAATGGGGTGGGAGTGACCCCCGGGACTTCCTATTAGTTTCATTTGATTTGTTTTATTGTCCCATTCAAGAATATATATGGTTTAGGGGTGGGTATCTGGGTCGTTTACAAGATAATAGCATATTCTCAAATTGAAGGGGGTGGGGATGACCCCCATGGGACTTGCCCTATGTTTTATGCAATTTGTTTTATTGTCCTTTGAGCATTTCTGACGACTGCATGTGTCTATCACTTATAGTTTTCAAGTAATATTCTTTTGAAAATTTTAGAAAATAAAATCCCATAGGATTCTATTGTAAACCCCTCCCTTCTTTCTGCCCCCCCCCCCCAAAATACCCCTAAATAGACCCCAATGCACAAACGAACAATAAATTGCTCATCTAGACATATAAGTCTAACATTCTATGAAACCCTAAGTTAATCTGACAAGCGATTTGTAGAAACGCTGCGGACAAGTTCATTTTTAAAGTGGCGGAAGAAGAGGAAGAAGGGGAAGAAGAAGAGGAAGAAGAAGAATAATAAAAATAATAAGAACTGAGCAAAAACAATAAGTCTCCAAACTTTGTTTGGGAGACTTAATAATCACAAAATGCGCGCAAATGAAATGCGTCCGCATAACTTTCACTATTTATCATTATCATTATCACGGGTATCATTATTTGCGAAAGAGTCGTTAGCAAAATACGACGACTGGGAAAAAAATCCCGTTTACTTCGTGAATATTGTGAAATTTGCGCTAAAACAGCTTTTACTTTTTTTTAGTGTGCCCTTTTATACTAGTATGCGGCACATTTGGTTATTTTTTTTAAAGAATTATCCACCCATCTGTAAAACTGTGTTGAATATATTAAAAAGAAAGACAAATTTTAAAATGTATAATCTTAAATCTTTACGCTTTCCAATGTAATGGGAGATAACTTATTTTTAAAATAAATATTTTCCTCTGAAACAGATATGATTGTTGACAAAAAGAGTTACATCCCATCATAAATATTATCAAAAAAGTAATACGATAATTAAAAAATATCTGACAAAGTGCACTGTATAGAAGTAAATTTCGTATATATATGATTATTATAAATATCAAATGAAAGAAAAATGTCAAAATGTCAAAATATATTTAGTTTATAATAAGGGGGATAATCAAAACTGCTTGTTTCTAAAAATATATTCTATTTGTGTTGTTGATATGTACATATGTACTTCGATAAATACATGTTGTTTAAACTATTCATAACTGAATTATTCCTTATAAAAGACGATAAAAATCAATCAATGAAATTTAGCCATTATCCAAGCTCTTGTTATTTGTTGTGTTTTGTATTTTCTGTTACTGGGATAAAAGATAAACAGAACGTCCATGGAAATCTGACGAAGACCTTTACTTACTTGAAAATCTCTAAAGGTTTGGGGGATTTTCAAGATTTAAATATTGATTTACGTAAGTTGTTAATATTTTTTCAACGAAAGTTTCTTTTTTCTTCTTCTTCCTTTTGAACAATTATAATAAGCCCGATCGTAAAGTCGTCTTGTTTTCTTAATAACGTTTTCGCTCCATTTTATTTTGTACAACATGTATTCATATGACATTAGTGAAGCCTTGTTGACCCTTAAGAAGAAGAGTTACTTCATCATTGAAATTAAACAAGAAACATAATATAAAAAAGAAGATGTGGTATGATTGCCAATGAGACAACTATCCATAAAAGACCAAAATGACACAGACATTAACAACTATAGGTCACCGTTCGGCCTTCAGCAATGAGCAAAGCCCATACCGCATAGTCAGCTATAAATGGCCCCGATAAAACAATGTAAAACACGTTACCAAAACTGGCATTAAATTTCAAATTTACCGAAAAAAAATTGATCCGTATAAACTTGTTATTTAATCTAAATTAAATTTCAGTTAAATCGTCTGATATTAGTAGTTTCGATAAAAAATAAACGTATACCAAAACTGGCATTAAATTTCAAATTTACCGAACAAAAATTGATCAGTATAAACTTGTTATTTAATCTAAATCGTCTGATATTAGTAGTTTTGATAAAAAATAAACGTATATTTAAACGAAAAATTTAACGGTGATAAACTAGATTTAAACCTTTTAAATAACAAATTTAAACTGCTATTATTTTTCAAATAAATAACAAGTTTAATAACCCATAAATCGGAATTAAACTTAAGAAAATAAGAAATTAAAAAAAATTATTAAACTTTCATAAACTACTAAAATAATTCTTCATAAATCAGACCTGAAATTCAAAACTAGAAATTTAATTTATGAATAAATTTTGTAAACGTATCATTTCATGCAGTGATAATTGGTTACATCCACTTAATTTGAACTTTGGTGGATAGTTGGTCTCATTGGCAATCATACCATGCCAAGAAGACTAACCAATAATTGAAAAACGAGATTAAATTTCTCTCAATCTGTGAGAGGGGAAACATATTTTTTTCTTTAAACATGTTCATATAGATTAAGAGGTGTCTGTTGTAAATTTTTGAAACTACCCCGATGTCATGGAGGATATGTGCTCACGTTAAGTGTTAGAGGTAGTGGTTTCGATCCCTGGCAGGAGAAAAACTAGACTTGGTAATCGCCTTGGAGGATATGTGCTCGCGTTAAGTGAGGGAGGTATTACATGTGTTCGATCCCTGACAGAAGCAAACCATACTTGGTCATCACATGATATTTGTTGTTTATTAGCTACGCACGTTGTACGTATTTACTAGGCAATGGCTGAAAATTGTGCACGCATTGGGGACATGTTTTCGATGCCCCTCATGGGGGTGTTCAAGTAATCACATAATCATAAATTATTTGCTTTTTTTTTTTTTTTTTTTGCTTTTTTTTTTTTCCAACTTTAGATACTTTATTTCACTATAATAGTTGTTAACAAATCCCCTTAATGTTACAACAATGGCACTAAGGTTCTGCCCTGTATGGTTAATTACCAATAAAACCAGGGGATTTCATTGGCAAACTTTTTATAATTCTACATAGTATTGCGTGTTAGTTACAATTTACAGAGTAATAGCTGTCTACAACATGTGTGCGTTACTTTACATACAATGAAAAAGAAAACGGAACTTTGACCGTTTTTTGTTTAGCTTTTAGTTTCTGATTAATCGACAGTGAGAGAGCATGGTTTCGATCAGATCGATCAAGAGGTCAGTATACTCGAATTATGATTGTTTTTTAGATAGTATCTTAGCATTCAAATACACTTAACATTGAATAATATAATATATCTGATATTCAAACAAAAAATTAAAGAGCAATTTTGTTTAGAAATTTTTCTTCTTTTTATTTCAATGAAATTTTTGTGATTCTCAAAAATCTAGGTCAACCAAATGTAAACAAGACAGACAGAGAATCAAATTTCTAAAATTTTTCTTTGAAGTTTTCTCAAAAAGGAATTTTCCGGATGATATAAAATTTGTGTATTAATTTCGTTTTTTAGGACTGACATCATATTCACATATTTGGTTCTCTTTTCTGATAAATAAAAGCATTTATAAATCACAAAGCAAACAATTGTTATAATATGATTAAGTACATAATATTCCACATCTTCAATTTTGTACCCTGTTACAAGATTTTTCAGACAAAAAACATGTTGACCAATATTAAGATCCATAAATATTTGGTGTAGTAATTTCCAATAATTTTTTACCCATGTGCATTCAAAGAAAAAATGATTATAGCTATCAGATTTGAAGCATAGCTCACAGTTTTCACTATTAATTACCTTCCAGCGATACAGATTATGGTTAATAGCTAAAATATTATGCAGTAGTTTCCATCTAAACATTTTTAATCTATTATCTTTTAAAAAAAGAAAGGTAAAAGATAGATTTTTCTTAATGAAATATATGACATTTTCTCCTGAAAGTTGTTTTTTCCATGAGCAAAAACCTACTGGAAGCTCTTTATTTGACCTGATTATAATATTATAAATTTCTTTAAACTTAATTTTATCTAGATTGTAATACAATCCATTACAAAACATTTTAATGTCTTGTGTTATGTTGATTTTAGTATGTTTTGATATATTGCTCTTTAATTTTTGGATCCAAATTTTGGGTAAAGCTTTTCGAAGAGAAATTAATTCAGCGATCCAATTTTGTTTCTTTTTAAGTTTATCTAATATTTTATGAGAAATTTCTCCTTTATCGTCAATAACATCATTAACAAAAATTATGTTTTCCTTTACCCAATGACTATAATATAAACTTTTGCCACATGTTTTTATATATTGGTTTCCCCATATAACTTGCTTTCTTATTTCCCTATAATTATCAGGTACTTTTGTCTTCCCTCCTCCATTTTTAATCCAACATTTCAAAATTTCAAAGTAAAATGTAGGTAAGTTTTTAAGGTTTTCTAGTGACTAATGAGAATTAATATTCATTTTTAATATTAAATTATTTTCCCCAAACTCTCTAAGATAAAAAGTAGGTATGATTTTCCAGTTAGCGCAAGTTTCATCAGTTAATCTTTTAACCCAATTTATTTTAATAGCTTCGATGTATGCATCAATATCTGTCATTTTTAATCCCCCTTCAATATAATCTTTTCTTAACACTGAGCGTTTAACTTTCTCGCTCCCACCCTCCCATAAAAAATTAAATAGGATTTTTTTAAATTGACTTATAATTTCACTGCTTAGATTTATCAATGAAGCAACATATGTTATATTGGGAATAACTAGTGATTTAATTATAGTTATTTTTCCTATCATACTCAGTTTTCTTTTCTTCCAATCATTTAGTATCCTTTCTGATTTTTCAAACTGTCTATCTATATTAAGTGTTTCACATTCTTTTTTGTTAAGGCCAAAAAAAATGCCAAGACTTTTCACCTTATCTTTCCAATTTATACTTTCAAATTTGTCTTTGCTGTGTTTTAGTTTGCCTAACCATATACCTTCTGTTTTGTTTCTATTGAGTTTAAGTCCTGAAAAAGATCCAAAAGTTTCTATTAAATTAAGTGCATGTTTTATTTCATTTTTAGATCTTAAGAAGAGAGTTGTATCATCTGCTAGCTGTGAGATTTTTAGGCTATGAGTTTTTTTATCAATTTTTATTTGTATCCCTTTCAGATCATTATTATCTCTTATTCTACAAGCCAGTATTTCAACAGATAAAACAAACAGTAACGCGCTTAAAGGGCATCCTTGTCGAATTCCCCGTTGAATCCCGAAGGTTTCAGAAATCCATCCGTTATTTAAAATACATCCTTTTATATCACAATAAAGTGTTTTGACCCACTCTTGAAAAGACTTGTTAAATCCAAATTTTTTTAATGTTTCCAGCATGAAGTCCCATTCGAGTGAATCGAATGCTTTAGAAAAATCAATAAATAGTATAGCTCCATCAATATTAAAGTTTTCAGCATAATCTATAATATCTTGAATTTGGCGTACGTTGAATCCTATATATCGATTTTTAACGTAACCATTTTGATCTCTATGTATAATTAGGGGTAAAAATTTTTTTAATCTTTGTGCTAAGGTATATGTAATAAGTTTTACATCAGTATTCAACAAAGTAATTGGACGGTAATTATCTAAGGACAAAGGGTAATTTTTTTTGAAAATCAATGATATTATCCCAATCTTTTGGGTCTCAGATAAAGTTTCATTATCATAACATGTGTTAGAAACATTCAATACAATATGCTTTAAATTTGGCCAAAATTGTCGATAAAACTCAACTGTTAAGCCATCTTTGCCTGGAGTCTTATTTAGTTTCATATTATAAATAGAAGATGTTAGCTCTTCTAAGGTTAATTTACCATCCACTTGTTTGCTTTCACAAGGATTTAAAGAATGATCAATGGGGGTATTTTCTATGTATGTCTTTAAAATTTCAGTTTCGGGACATGTACTTTTGTACAGAGATTTATAATACTCTTTACTTACTTCTAATATTTCACTTTGATCAACAGTAATCTCACCGGTTTCGGTCATTAATTTATTAATCGATTTTTTAGCCTGTCTATTCTTTTCTAGGGATAAAAAGTACTTAGTATTTTTTTCCCCTTCCTCTACCCATTTTATTCTTGATCTAACTTGGGCTCCTTTGGCTTTAAAAGAGTAAATCTCTTCTAAATCTTTTTCTAAATTTTTTATTTGATTAAAAAGTTCATTATTTTTCATATCAGGTAATTTGTCTACTCTTTCATTTAAAAGATTTAGTTTGTTTTCCATTATTAAAATATTATTTTTCCTTTCTTTGGCTTTTGATTTACAGTATTGGATAGTAGACTCTCTTATGTCAGTTTTTAGCAGGTCCCACTGATTTAGGACATTTGTATAAAGATTAAAATTTTGCTCATACTTTTCAATTAACTTGTTTATTAGTTTATTATACTGAGTATCAGTCAATATACTATTATTCATTTTAAAATATCCTTTACCCCGATTGTTTGCATAAATGTCTAATTTAATTGAAATAGCCAGGTGATCTGTGAATGAAATTTGTGCAGGCCTGATATCAGCAGATACAGTGTTTATGCGTGCATGTGTGCATATTATAAAAAAGTCTATTCTACTAGCTTCATTTGTAGAGTTTTTCCTTTCCATGTGTATTGTTTTTTATCTTTATTTAATTGTCTCCAAATGTCTATCAATTTATGTGTTTTAATTAATTGTTTTAAACCATTGACTGGCTTTTTAAACTTTTTATGTAGTTTATTATTCTTTGTATCTATAGTTGAGAGTATATCATTCATATCTCCCCCTACTATTAGAGCACCAAGAGTGTGTTCTTCAATTAATTTACTTACTTTTTTATAAAATTGGTTTCTTGCATGAACTTCATTAGGTGCATACAAGTTTACTAAGGTGAAAATCTTATCTTGAATTTCTATATTGATTATAATAATTCTCCCTTCTCTATCACAAAATTCATTAATTAATTTAAAGTCAAGTGATTTATTAATAAAGTAAGACACTCCCCTTGAATTTGTTGTGCCTAGGCTATGAAGATGTTTGCCGTTGAATTCATCGTTAATTTGCTTTATCATATCTTTTGACAAGTGAGTTTCTTGTGCCATTAAAATGTCGCATTTTTGTTGTTGAAACCAAGAGAATAATCTAAAACGTTTTTCCTTTCTCGCTAAACCTTGACAATTAAGTGAGCAAATGTGAAAGTTTTTTGTTTTCATTATAGTATTAAAGAAGTTCAATTGTTAATCTCTTAAACGATTTATTTAAATCTATCAATGTATATAAACTTGTTCTATGTATCGTGACCCAGATAAACACCAAGTTATTTTTAGACCTATAAATAGCACAGGTAAAGTTAATTTCTATTTTTAGTTTCATTACTGACTTTCCGAAAACGTCGGGTATTTTGTAAACATTAACGTTATCACATACTGTAATTTTGATAGCGCGAGTGGTTCTTGTGTATTTACAACTTTTATTTTCTTTTACAGATATGGAATTAATCGTACCACTGAATGTTGTTAGCCAAATGACTTTACTTGAAGTGCTAAATTCTTGAAATATGTGCACACCGAAAAAGTGTGTGATATTTAAGTTCAAGAACAGGAGGATATTTTTATCTGTTTCTCTGATGTTTAGCAAAATTAACTGTGTAGAAATATGTTCGTATCTTGAAGAAAGGAACATCTGAAGATTGTCATTTACCGAAACTTTACTCTTATAATTAAAGAAGAATGGCTGTTTTTTACTTGTTTTGACAAAGGATTAATGTGTGCCTATGAACAAATTCTAGATGACTATGTGAAGTAAATGTGATTTTGTTTCCCATGGTGATCCTGCATTTCATTAATTTAGTGCTCCAACCAATGAAGCAATTTTCATTTGTTTTAGATGTGCGTGGGACGAATTTTTTTATCCAAGCAGATTTACCAACTTTAAATTCATAGTCTATACATATTTCATTTACAAATAATTTCATATGTGCTGTATTTACTACATTTTTAAATAAACAACTATTCTGATATTTCTCTTTTGAATGTATGCTATCTACAATATAGACATCACATTCACAAATTACAATTTTGTTCACTTGATAAACACAGTCTATGTTTATGATACAAAGTAAACAAAGATATATATACAATATATACAATATTAAAAACATGAAGATTTGTAATTGATAGTTTTAATTAAGCATTTTGTTAAGATGAGCTTAGGATTTTGTTTTTTTCACAGGTTCTTCTCTCTTGTGAAGCTCATCGGTAGGAGTACTTGCTGTTTTTTTAGTACGTGTTTTTTTCTCTTCGTTGGTTTTGTTCGACGGAGTTCTAAAGGCTTCTGCTAGGAAACGTTCCATGCTCGGCTGATCTTTATTTGTATTTTGTTTGTTCTTTTTATTTTTTGCTCGTTTAGCTTTTTTGACTTGTCGGTTTGGCTTTTTTTCACTTAGGTTTGAATGATCATCAAGATTGTTGCTTGCCTGCTTGTTGAAAGTAAAGTTAGGCGTTTTATGTTCTGCATCAGCTGCTTGGGTTGATTGTGACACATCATTTTGACAGCTTTCTGGATGTGTGGGAATGTCTGAATCTGATTCTGATTCAGATTGGCTACCTTCACTAGAAGAATCAGAGTCTGCATTGCAGTATTTTGCTGTGTGACCAGATTTCCCACATGTCTGACATACCCAATCATCTGGGCAAGTAGTGCAATAGCTTGCTTTATGACCGCTGCCACCACATGTTCGACACACCCAATCGTTTGGGCATTCATAAGATTTATGTCCCTCTTGTAGACATTTATTGCATGTAATGTTTGTACGGGTATCAACTTGACCTCGATGGAGTACTACTGCTTTGTATTTACCTATGAATAAAGTTTTTGGCAAAGGATTTGGTATTGGGTCACATATCGCAATGCGATCACCAGTCTGACAATTTGTTACACATCCATCAACTCGTAGCCTTTCACGAAATAATGTATGTACCACACAGTGCTTAACTTCAAGGGCTCTTTGAATTTGACCGTCATCTGCTGAGCAAGGTATATTTTTTATTCTAACTCGAACATTGTTAGGATTTTCATTTTCAGCAGTTTTTGGATTTCTAGCATATGTTTGTATTAGCTTTTTACGAATAACAATACCATTTGTAAGTGTTTTATCCCGGTCTTCATGATTGTCAAAATATAATCTCCATAATCCCCTAACTCTTTGTAAAGCTTTCAAATGACTGGGGTCTAGAAGATGTGCAACAGCTCTGTATAGCTCGAGATGAGTGAGGTACTGATCTTGTGAGGGCTTACTAGAACCAAATAAGTCTTGTTCCAAGATGAAGATTGGTTTAACTTCACTTACTGACTGGTCGTTTGACGATTGGTCCTTAGGAGAAACTGCTTCAGCATAAGACTTGGACGAACTTTTTGGATCTACATTTGCTTCCGCCATTTTGAAAATTGAGACGACTTCTAGACTTTGAATCTCTCAATTATTAACATCAATGTACATTAAATCGTCACTAAAACTTAGCTACGAAAGGAATATTGTATATTCTGTTCGAGATACGCTCAAAAACTTTTAAGAATCACTTCATTAAATATCAAAATCTGATTTTTTTCGAGGAGCTCTGCCTACCGTAGTTATGGCGTGGGCGCGTTCGAATCAACATCAACATAAATTATTTGCAATATAATCACATGAGGAGGCTCGTCTTTCTGAAGGCTCTTACCATGCTTATCATAGTTGACCACGATTGCCTTATGAATTCCTACCCAGCGTGTCGATCATGCAAAATCAATATTCATATTGATATCAAATTAACTCACGTTCTCGTCCTGATTTACATGAAATATTTGCCACTGGACATAAAACACTTATACATCCATCCATGTTATTTTCACGTTTAAATACTGATATTCTTTTATTAACTATTATTCGTTTTGATAATTTTAATATAATTCAACTGAATAGTTTTGGCACACTAGTACTTTGAATCGAGTTACATCGGAATATGAAATCAAAAATGGAGGTCACCATTTTTTTTTTTTTTTTGGTAATTCTTATAAGAAAACGTCAATTTTGGCGACAAATTTACATAGATATATAGGGAAAATGCATTTTTTTTTAACTTAGTTTTTTAGATTTTTCAATGGCTGGCTGTGTTCTTATATACGAAGAAAGACTAAAAACTAACATAATATCCAGGATTGTATACTGAATCCATACATGTATAGAAACACATATGTCACCATCCTTGTTTTTTAGATACATTGCTTCAAAGTTGACCGATACGCTTAGAATTTGACAATAAACGTGTCATGTTACTGAATACAGAATAACGTTATCTAATTATAAAAAAAAACTATCCTAAAGAATATAAATGCACCCTCAATATAGGTAAACAAAAACTTGACGCAATATATTATCAAAATGCCAAATTCAGCAACCTGTCATAAAAAAATTTGAAAAGATGCTCATCTTTAATATATGTATATATACTTACACCAGGTACATAATTTAAAAGTTTAAGTTTAAAAACTGTAGTCATAAGAATCTGACATATAAACCAAATACGGACTGTCGAACGGACACGGGTAAAACAATATGCTCCCAGCATTTTTTCAAGGGAGCAAACTATATATTACCGTGTATGATGGTTTTCTATTTTATAAATCATTTGGTGACAAAATATATTTTTGAATAAGAAGTTCATAGTCAGATGAGTATTGGGAGATCTCAAATGTAGCAGCATAAGCATGCTAACATCTACGTCATGTGGTCTCTGATGGAAATTAGGATGGAAAGTTGTCTCAGTGGCAATCATACCACATCTCCTTATTTCATAATGGATTTCGTTTTCTTCTGAAATACAAGAAGTTTAGAGACTAACAAATACGTGCTAGGAGACTGAAATATGTTGCTGTTTTATTTATAATCTGACATTTGTTGTGAACATGTGATGTTATAATTTGATTGATTTAATACTTGCCATACTATATTTACTTATTAAATTTTCAATTTAAAGGACCAATGAATCTTTACTAAAACTACAAATTAGCAGTAAAACAATACTCGTCTATCCTACATTAGTCACGTGTTATCTAGATGTTTTTGGTTTTGTGTGTCGTTAATTCGCCAGTTGCTGTTTTATTGTATATCCAACATTTCAATTTATGCACACACAGAAATAACAACCCTTTTAATTTACATAAACACTTAAAATTGAGAAAGGAAATGGGGAATGTGTCAAAGCGACAACAACCCGACCATAGAGCAGACAACAGCCGAGGGCCACCAATGGGTCTTCAATGTAGCGAGAAACTCCCGCACCCGGAGGCGTCCTTCAGCTGGCCCCTAAACAAATATGTATACTAGTTCAGTGATAATAGACGTCATACTAAACTCCGAATTCTACGCAAGAAACTAAAATTAAAAATCCTACAAGACTAACAAAGGCCAGAGGCTCCTGACTTGGGTCAGGCGCAAAATTGCGGCGGGGTTAAACATGTTTTTGAGATCTCAACCCTCCCCTATACCTCTAGTCAATGTAGAAAAAAAACCCGCACTAATACGCACAGAATAACTCAGTTTAAGAGAAGTCCGAGTTTGATGTCAGAATATGAAACAAAAGAAAATAAACAAAACGACAATAATACATAAATAACAACAGACTACTGGCAGTTACTGACATGCCAGCTCCAGACCTCAATTAAACTGATTGAAAGATTATGTCTTCATCATACGAATATCAGGCAAAATCCCTCCTGTTAGGGGTTTAGTATTATACCATCATGAAATATATGAGAAGAACATAACCCGTGTCATGCCAACAACTGGTTTTAGAATACATGTGTTTAATTCCGAAGGAAAGACCCTATAAATGAATCAATATTAAAGCCAAAATATGAAATCTTTAATGACCTGACAACAGTATCGTAACTATATCCCTTCTTAATAAGCCTGTTTAAAGGTTTTGTTAGCTTTTGAGGTGAATACTGACATTTTTGTGCTTTGTAAAGAATATTGCCATAAAAGATTGGATGTGAAATACCTGAACGTATAAGATATCTGCATGTTGAGGTATATTTACGAATTATTTCTTTATACCGATGATAAAATTTAGTAAATGTTTTGACTAGTTTGTGATATCGAAAAAACTGGTGTAATAATTTTTCAGTAATACATAAATTTCTCTCGCTAAAATCTAATACGTTGTTACATACACGAGCGAATCGTATAAATTGAGATACCATAAGATGGTGACAAGGGAACTTGTACTTATAACACTGCGAATACTCTCTGGCTTTTCCCGAAGCCTATGTGAGCAATATGCCACTCCCCCTAAAGGCACTTTTGCTAATCGTCTGTGAGTCGTTTTGTCTCCCTACTTTTTGCAAAGGTGCGATTTTTTATCAGCAGTACCTGTACATCACGTCGAACTCAAAACACCAAAAACACACACATCCCAGAAGACCAAAGTGCAAATTAATATGAATCTTAACTGAGGGGTGGACAGCTTTTGAGGGAGGTTGGAGGGGGAGGTGTGAGAAGGCGGGGCGGGAGATGGGAGACAAAAATAGGTGGGAGAGAAAAAAAGATTCTAAAAGTGGGAGATGGGAGATAGGGGCGGGAGGTGGGAGAAGGGTATACCCCCTTGTCCACCCCCTCTAAAATCAACATGATTTAAAGATATCGTTGGATTTTTGTCCCCCGCGCGATGTGTTGTGGGGGAAATAGAAATACCGGGCGTCCGTCCGTTTGTCCGTCAGCGGTCTTATTAGCTCTCTCACGTGTACAATTCTTGCCAGACTTTTATAAAACTTATATATTAGGTTTATATCAGCATTGTCTCTGTTTTTAAAGAGTTATGCCCCTAGGAAATATTAATTATACGGAAAATTGCATTTGTAAGCGCTCTCGTGTGTACTTTTTTTGCCAGATCTTTAAATAATGTATATCAGTTATATTAAAGGTTTATATCAGCATTGTCCTGGATAATTTCGATAGTCGGTGCGCCGATCAAATGTTTTTAAAAGATTCATGCCCCTATGTAATTATATCGGAAATTGCATTGCATTTGCTCTCAAGCCTATATTTCGCTATTGACGATGTTTTTAAAAAAAGTAATCAAAGAACAAGCAATGGCTATTGATAGATACAATATGTACAACGCGGAAAAAAAGGGGGCGATTCGAACTCTATTCTTTTAATCTTTTTGCCGTTTGAATAAATAGGTTAATGAAAATATCTTTTTTGTAACTTGTTTGCGTTCCAAGCGCTTTTCTGGATTTACCTCCATCGAAGCACTGATCATTCGTTTATGGTGGGACCACAGGTTTTTAATGAATCGTTTGATTGTAAATTTCGAGAAAATCATTTTTTTTTCAGAATGGAAATGAAAGAAAAAAATGTAACCTGGTAACGGGATCTGAATGATTTAATTTTATTTCGTACCAACCGAGTACACATTTAGTGTTGATATCCCATATGTTTAAGCCTTTGTTAATTTTCTCCTTATTCCCATGTTGCTGTCTAGACTGTGCTTATACGATTACAATGCTAGTCGTTTATTTTAAACAATTAAGCTTCCGAAACCATATCGGACTTCTTCTGTACATAGGCGAGTGACAATCAGACCTAAAAAATATGTTTAATGCATCTATCTAACACACAGCTATACTATATATCATTCGAAAGGAAAACATGTGTAGATTCCATTTTTCCCGGTCGTAAAAGTGAAATATGGTGCAATTTTTTTAAAAATTGGGGTCAAAGGTCATTCATAAAAAATTGAAAGAATAACACTTTTGTAGTATTGACTTATTTGAAGCAACTGGAAATATAGTTAATTCAAATTTTACTTTACACGATACTATGATAACGTCTCTCTGATTCTTAGTTGCATATCGTTCATGTTTTGCGATAATTGACGTCATTTTGACGTTTTCACTCTGCTATAGGTAAAACGGTACTTTCTACAAAAACGAAGCATTATAACAAATAATTGACCTTAAATATGTTAATATTTGCTATAATTGATGGTGTGCCATGCCTAACAAACAAATATGATGAAATATTTGTAAGTTGTACGAATAAAAGGGAGAGAAAACAACGAAATAAAGAGAAAAGTAGACGTCTTTGTCACATCAAAAGTGACAATAGTCTCCTGTTTGTTAACAGCCTACACACCGTGTCAAGATCGGAAATCACTATCTTACATGTTTAATACACCCAAAAGCAAAGTTAAAGAGGATATATGAATCACATTTTAAGTCTGTCCGTCCGTCAGTCTCCCCTTGTTTGTGGCCCGTGTCGAATTAAATCAGGTAACGTTTACATGTATACAGATATACAGTTCATCCAAAAACCAATGATTTCAAATATAAAATGCATTGCTTTGAACTATAGAACTGATGTTAAACACACTTAGTTTAGAGATGTATTATGGGATGGCACGTGGTTCTTCATTAATTAAATCAGTTCATTTTGACATTGACATTGACATTTGAGCCGTCAAGTTTTCAAATATTGTTTGATTCGTGCTTGTCTAGTTTTTGTCCGGTCCATATCTTTTGGACCGTTGAAACCTGGGTTTTCCAAACTAAGTATGAATATACATCATATAATAGGGGATGGTCATAAACTAAAATAAGGTCACTGTGCTAAGGATCCAATCATATTGGAATCCTGTCCGCGACATATATAGCGGCAATACTAAGGTTTACCAAACTTCAGATACAGAAGTCGGCTTCACAAAAAAAATTAAGACAAGATTAATCGTAAGTAAACTGAACTATTCATGACTTGCAACCATCTTTACGGTTGTAAGATGCAAAATTAGAATGCGGTGATTTACAAACTAAAGTTAGGTCCCACGGTGACCTTAATTCTGACATTAGGGATTATATAATTTACAAACACTTTAATTTCTTAACGTCTTTTTTTATTACGACTGCATTTATTTTCACTCACATTAGTGCGGTCAAAAGGTTTGCAGTTAAAAATGCATGCATTGATTTCTTACCAGTATTCAAAACTTAGATATATACATGTAAATAGATATTTATCAACTAATATGAATTTGCGGGATTTAATTCGGCTAAACCTATATAAAGTTGTTGTCTTGTCATTCTGGAGGAGTTTCTGTGAATAATCTCTTTCTTTAAAACAAACGAAATAAATCAAATTCATTACAAATAATGCAATTTTCAATTTTGTGATTTTTAACAATTTGAGACAGTCGAAATTCATATTGTAAACTGAGCCCGTGAAGCTTTTACTTTACTGGAACAATGCCTGATACTTCGCTGTTATTGACATAATTCTGTGTAACAGAGGCATACAATGATTTCAGTACATGCACAAGTCCCCTTATGCATATATTTTTCCTTCAAGAGAACAAATTTATCAAATCCTGAAGAAAGTATGACATATTTAGACAACTTTTGTCATCCGTACTCATACTTGGGTAAACCTTCTGCCGTATTTGTTTGTTATGATAATGACGCCATGTCTTTGTTTGCTAGCTTTCAGAACATGTAGTTTGAATGGTGATGCACTTGGTGGTAGGCGTGACACGATGGCAATCTGTTTGGTTGGAAGTCTGATTTGTAGCTTGCTGAAATCGTCTTGATTAGACTTATTTTTGGTTTCGAACACTTTAGAGTTTTCTTGCAGTACCGATTTACGTGTCAATATGAATTTTGTTTAATTTGTGATAGACCCGCCATCTATTGATGATTATGAAAGCGTTAAACGGGAGTTTTATTAGGAACAAAGATAGATGATGAGCTGTTAAAACCTGTAAGAGCATGCACTGCTGGTAAAGGTACATATATCTAATAAAAAAAAATATGCATGCACAATAAACATGGTGCATCGCCAACCATAATTACTACTGGTTATAGAACTCGTAATCAGCACACAGTTGTTCCATGTCTAGAATACAACGAAGTGTCAGTTCATCGTTGACCCTTTGACATTACTCCTCTTAAATTGTTAATCCGTATTTAGAATAAGAAGCCTGAAGATATCATATTATAAGCCCGGTACCTTTGAAAAGTATGATTAAAAGTACACTGTGATCTTTGTATACCAGAGACTGAATGCTTTGAGGTAAACAACTATAGATTATTGTATGGCATAAAAAAAAGAAGCAATAGCCAACACTGTATAATAAGCTATAAAGTTTAAAAAACAATTTTAATTAGATACCAAAAAGCTTGATTCATGCTCAAAACTATAAACAAAAGCAAAAATCATAAAAAGCAACCAAAAACAACCATAATGAATAACAAATCAATTTGAAAGATATCAGGCATATGATCGATTGTTTACGTTAGACACGCGTTTCGTCTACATAAGACTCATCGGTGACGCTCGAACCAAGTAAAACTTCGAAGAATATTTAAAAACACGTAATTATATTTAAAATACCGCTTAGGTAATATACAAGCCTGAGGTAGAACATTAATTGTATTTCAAATATCTACGAAGAATTCAAAATTTGTCAACTGAATGAATAGATATCCCCACATATATTAAAGTATTTATAACATGTCAACATACAGGCTCTTGACGTGGCCCGAGCACATACACTATGCTTCCTCTAAAATACTGACCAAATTTTCACCATCAATAAGTCTACCGTATGCGATGGTTAAAACGGTAGGAAATTTAAAAGGTGGACACATCTCACGTTTAAGTTCATGGGGAGAATATTAGATTTGACATATTGTTCGCGTACTTTTAGTTGCAAAACTAGAATGTGCATTGATCCAATTGAGAAAAAAGACTGTTTCAATAGTTATTCATAATCTCTGCCTTTTGTAAGTGCAGATTGACTAAGAATAATAAGATAATGGTTTTCTACCAAGAAAAAACATTGACGTCTTATACAAATGTAGCTTCTATGATCCTTTGAATTTTTATTAATACTTTGCTTAATAAAAGTACCAAAAAAATTGCCTTCATGGTTATTCATACTCTTTTTCAAAGCGTTTATGTCCGTTAACTTGAGAGAAAGCGATTTCGGAAATTTTATTGTAAAGGGGGATCGTGTAAAAGTGTATAAAATCCAGAATAATACAGTGATAACGATATGTATTAGACAAGTAATGAACTTTTGAATAATACGAACATCATTAATTTGGGTTTCAAGCCGAAAATATCTAAGAAATGAAAAAAAATATGAAAATTGGCACCATTTTAATAAAAAATTCCAATAATGTTCGAAAAATCTTTTTTTTTCGCAAAAACTACTTCTTTTATTTTTAAAAAGTATTTTTGTATACATTGACATGTTAAACGTACATAATTTTTGCATTGTGTCAACAGAAAATAAAGCTACATGTTATTTTTTCACGCTTCAACACTGTTGGTCGTTTTTCAATTTGGAATTATTTCTCGATTTAAATTCAATTTTTACAAAAATTGCACCGTACGATTTTTTACGACCGACCAAAAAAAGGAAGTTCAGATATTATACTATAACATATAAAAAATTCAGCTGTGTGTTAGGTGGGTGCATTAAAGTCACTAACTAACTTCGTCTTTTCTGAAAATGTCACTCGCCTAACAGTCCAATAAATTTTAAATACAGTTTACACTTGAAACATAGGGAAAGATGTTCAACTACCCTTCTTTTTTCATTCTATGCAAACAAACCATTTTCGTCTGAGTTTATACGTCTGCCTTTACGGTGGTTCCCCTCCCTCCCAATCCCGCAAAATTCTGTCGGTATTCTTTTACAAATTAATTTCCTTTTTCTTTTTTGCTAGCGACGTTTTTCGGTAACGAATGGGCTTTTTAGCGGAATTGCATTAATTGTGGTACAATTCCCCGTATTTTCACACATTGCATTTCTATAATTTCGATTTCTACTTTCCAAACAAAATTTCACCGGGGAACGGCCTGCATCATTAATAAGAATGTATTGCAACAAACAAAACAAAAACAAGAATACCCCCCCTCCTTTTTTTTTGGCCTTCAATGCATTTGAAATGGGGACATATAGTTGGACCCCCCCCTTTTTGTCCTGGGTTGGGACCCCCCCCCCCCCTTTTTAAATGGCTGAATCCGCCCCTAGTGAGCATCCTTAACTAATAACGAATATCTGGCAAAAATTCAAAAACAAGAGGTGCGAGCATCCTTAACCCCTATACTTTTCTTTCCAGAATTGTATTACATATAGTTTTAAATGTTATCTTTGAAAATCTTATAAAATCCTTGTTATTTTTTCATCGTTTTTGAAAGAAAAAAAGGGGATAATATTAAATGTATGCAAAATCTAAAGAGAACTATTTCCCTCTAAATTTTCAATGGCAAGTATCTCGAAAACAAACACACGGACCCTTCATTTTTTTCTGCTTTTTTAGTTATTTTATTTACATACTATCAATTTAGAACAGTCTTTTTAAAAGTTTGTTATTTTGAAACAGAGTAGCTACATTTTTTTGTAACATCCTTAACAATGCTTTTCTGCAAACCATTTATTACGGTTTTTACCTGGAGAAAAATTTTAAGCATAGCTAGGCTACGTTTCACTCCCCTGCGTCTATTGATCCCTTGGTAGAAAAAGCGGGATACATAAGACATGAAGTGGAACTTCCTTTGTGATGGGTTTATACATACAAGTAATAGCTTTTCTAAAAAGCTTGCCATAATTTAGCTGATTATATTGAGATCAGTGGTTTGTGAGTATGTTATTTTTATTGGAATATTGCACT